>JAUYWG010000055.1:8141238-8153578 GCA_034779775.1 Enteromius afrohamiltoni
AGTTTTGGAATCTATTCAGATCTCCGGATCTGACGAGAGCACTATTAGCATAGCTTAGCATAAATCATTGAATCCAAGCATCGCGTTCAAAAATAACCAAAGAGTGATATTTTTCCAATTTTCAACTTGACTCTCCTGTAGCTATATCATGTACTAAGACCAGCAGAAAATTAAACATTTTGATTTTCCAGGCAAATATGATTAGGAACTACTCCCGCTCTGGCGTAATAATCAAGGAAGTTTGAAGTTTGCGTAACATGCCAGTGATATCACGCAGTGCCTGAAAACAGCCAGATCCTCTTGCTTCCATAGGGAGTGTGTATAGGAAGCTGGGGACTACTTTACTTAAACTTTTTATCTTTAAGTGAAAACACACCAGTGCCTGGACACAATATATGTAGAAGAACATATTTCAAACAGAAATTGAAAATTTATTGTTTATTATGTTTATCGACATACTCGCATCGCACTCACAGCAGCTGCCTTCAGCTTTTAAAAGAAGAAATACAAAAAACATTTACAGCCTAATAGCAAAAACATTCCTGCGTTCAAACACAATAAATACAGGTGAAAAAGTTAACGAGGTAAATGAGTGCTTGTAAGATATGTTTTGTGAAACACAGCCAAGATTATTTCAAAATACATGATATCACGAGAAAACAGTCCTTTATGTGTCATGTAAACCCAAACTGTTGAGGAATACATTGGAGATGGAACATTCTTTTACATTTGATTTTTCCTTTTCTGGATCTGAAAACTAAAACCTGCTCTTATTGAAGAGTGTTGAGTGGGAGTAATTTCTAATCATTTCTGCCTAGAAAATCGCAACTTTTCATTTTCAGCGCTACACGCTCGAACCCCTAATAAATCCAAGATGTATGTATTTGACAAAATACACCTTACAATATACAGTGCATTCAAGAGTAATTGGTTTATTAAACCAGAGGCTATTGTAGAGAAGAAAACCAGTCATCAGCTGATGAATATTCAAGATGGCTCACGTCCTGATGACAAATGAGTCTGACTGACAGAATAAACAAGCTGAAGGGCATATCATAGAGGGAAGACGTCACCACATCATAAGCTCCATTTCACACACTGACTATCTTATATAACTAGTAATTCATCCAGGTGTTTACATTGAAAATATTTTATGAATACACCGCCTGGAGTACGCAGACCTCTGCTGGACTTCAATTTCTCTCCGGCGATAGATTCAGATGCCGCTACCAAGGCTGTTTGGCTGTTTTTAGGTGAGAGCCACAGGGATTTGTATGCAGAGTGAGTAAGTGGACTAGTTGAAAGCATCCAGAGGGTGTGCTCTTGAGCCGTCATGCCCATCTAACATTTATAAAAAGAACTAGGGCCGCTGCCCTCTAACTGCAGACCATATTTCCAAACCAGAAACCTTCTGCCCTCTCACTGATGCTCTCTTTGGCTCTGAGAATAGACCGCTTAGAAGTGTTCAGAGGCAGATGTTGAGTTCATTAGTGTCCGTTCCTTGGCACATACCATCCTGACACTCAGGCATTATAGCAGTCCTGACTTATAAAATAGAGACACTTGGGGATCACTGGGCTGCTCTGTGTGCACTGAAGCTAAGCGCTCTTTCTGACTTTGTTCTCTTCTTTTGGCAGCACGGTCCAAGTACCACCATGAGAGGTGAGGGGCGCCGGACACGACTCTGAGACTTCACAAGCCTGGGAGAGCATGGCGCATTAAAAATACAGGTCCCCACAAGAGATTTCTCAGCTAGTGCTATAAATCAATAGCTGTTGCACTCTGATTTCTTCATCAAGACATTTATCTTGAGCTACAAACTGAATGGCTTTCTTGAGCACTTGCTGACCAGAAACCACACTCCAAAGGATACTATTTTTGTGGTCGTCTGAAGTCTATTTCGCACTGCAGCTCTGAACACACATTGGATGACTAAAACGATATATTTATATATATATACGTTCATAGCTGATAAAGCTGATAAGTCTTTTAACCACCTGTCAATGTTCTTTTTTTAAGCTTACGCTGACACTTCCTTCTAAGCATTTGGCACTTCAGAGAACATTCCTATCAGCTTTGGACTGCCTAAATCGCAGCTATTTTTATTCCACTACATATTTAGATAAAAGTCACCCACTACAGAATTCTGTTCAAAACATTTCATCTGAATGAGTAAGAGCAGAAGGGCGTTTCACGCTTAAAATCTTCACTATTTCACAACCTGTCAACAGTCTGTTGCTAATCATGGTTTTCCATCATCAAAAGTGACTTCCATCTTTTTTTCATGCAAAAAAAGTCCATTAGCATATTCATGGGCTGAGATATATGCAATTGTGTACAACGTGCTACATGGAGCTACTTGCGTTCAGTCATCAAGCGAAGGAACAAATAGCTTCTGACATGTGAAGGAAATATTCAAGAGCTCTGCGCATTTAAACACACGGACTAAAATCGACCTGGGAGGAGATGGAGGAGCACATGAGTTAGTTCACATATTAAGATTAATGCTTGTATCTGTGTGAAATCAACCAAAAACCTATTTCAATTGTTGTTACTGCTGTCTTATAAATGACATATTCGTAAGAGTAAAATTGTTATCAGCTGGAAAGCATTCGTTGATGTCAGATCCAGATTTCGGAAAATGGAGAATCTGGATGAGCTAGAACACCCATTGTTGGGTGATAGCAGCAATAAAAACTCAAGTGGAACTGGCATCGGTGGTAGCGGACTGTTCAAAAGCATGTTGATGAGAAATGAAGAGGACAAAAGACTGCCCCCTCTGGACTGGAGGAATTATTGCAGTTCTACAGACATTCAACAGCAGCAGCTGCTGGATCCCTGTTCATTGCCTAGCACTCTAGAGACCCTTTATCCTCCCACTACCATTTGGGCCGCTGCTGACTCCCTGGGCATCCACAGTAAGGAGTATCTGGAAACCACTTTTGTGGACATTGGCCCTGGTTCACCATTGGAAAGGAAGTTGCTGGCAGAGACAAGAGATGTCCATAGTGTATCCTACAGCATAGAGGATGGGGATGACCTTTTGCCAGACTTTGAGGTAAGATTTCCCATCAAGAATACATGAGTGGTTCTTCAAATTCAGGAAATCTTGACCCCCTCCTGTGTTAAAACACATGTAAATAAATACTGATGACTCTAATCTGAAGTAATTGGTCAGATTTGTTTCATTTTCATCATGCATGTAATGTCTGATAGTGAGCCAGTGCTGCTTTGTGTACAGCATTATTGGGGAAACAGTCATTTTTACTGCCCTAAAAGCAGCACCTAGTGGCAAAAAATAAATGAGCATTTTTATTAAGACCAATGTGATGAGACCAAGTTGGCGGTCAATATGCTAATATTTTTATTGAATATGTTTATGTCAACATGAAACGGTTTGAGATTTGTTTTAAAAACGACTTGACTAAATGATTCGATAAATGAGTCGACTCTTTCTTTTGAGGCACAATAACTTTATACACAGTGCCTTTTAAGATTTAAAACTTTGCAAGATGTTTTCATTCACTGTGAACTGTTACAAAAAAACCCACATTTTTAAGAAACATTGAGGCATGGGTAAAACAATAAAATGTATACTGTATATAGATAGATAGATAGATAGATAGATAGATAGATAGATACATAGATAGATAGATAGATAGATAGATAGATGGATAGATCAGTATAAGTATAACATATAAATAAGAAAACCCAAGTGTTCATTAAACGTTGACGATTATTTATAGTTTTGAAGGAACACGTGTCAATGAAGAGTGGAATAACGGCTGTTGAAAATTCAGCCTTGTCATCAGATTAATAAATTGCATTTAGAAAATTACAATTACATTTTGAAAAATTTAATTTTAATATGAAATGTTTTTGCTCTATTTTAAAGAAATAAATGCTGTATTGGTGTGCATGAGACTTCTTTGGAAAATATAAAAAAATCCTACTGACTCCAAACTTTTGAACACTAGCGTATCTACAGTACCAATATACTTTCAGCTTGTTGTTTTCATCCTGATTTGGTCTTGCCAAAAATCCACCAATGGTGGGAATGGCTGCTTGTTTGATTTTCTTGTTTCCTTTCATTTCTTTATTGCTGTTGCATTTGAACGCTGCAGAGAAGAGAGAACAGAGTTTGTGCCAAATCGCTCCCTTTTTACTGGCATCGAAGTTGTTCGTTCACAGTCCAAATCCTCATAGCTTTCCGCATTGGAAAAATAGAAACTCACCTAGCCGTTAAGCCCTGCATTTCCTCTAATGCTCTGGATATTGCAGCACAAATTCAAATGCAGTACAGTCAGTGATGGGAGAATGAGATTTTAAATTGAAAAATCAAAAGGCATGAATAGCAGGGGGGATGTTGAACGCGGACACTGGCCTTCAAACCCAGCATGATTATTGAAAGCTCTGTGTCCACTGGCGTGTGAATAATAATGCAACTATGCTGATGAGCTCCATGCCGACTTCTATTTCATACACCAGCAAACAAGATCTAGGCTGAAAAAGCAAAGATTCAGATTACAGATTCGACTTACCCTCTAATCATTTTGAGCGATAGCTTAAAAAAAAGCCTTTCTTCACCTGCGTGTGACAGCCAAGAACAAAGTATCACCATTTACGTCCGTCAAAAAATCTGCCACGATTTATTTTGCGCCACCAACAAAATACTCAAACACTTAGCATTCTGCGTCAGAGCACAAAAGCATTCCTCTGAAAAGCGGTTTGTCACATAGCACAAACACTCAGTCCCTTTAAAAGAGCACTTGAGGTTCTCTCTGTCAACACTGATTACACATGCTGTCATGCCATCAGCGCTTTTCATCAGGAGGTCAAGTGTAAAACTGCTGCCATTGAAATATTTAAAAACTGTTCTGAGCAGAGGCAGGGCTAACAAAGAGGAGAGACGAATGTGAGGTCGGAAAGGCCGGAGCGACTGACTGCAGTGTTTTATGAGGATCTGCTCGACTATGACACAGCATTAATAAAATATTCTATTTAAATACCAGAACGCGCTTAAAAGTGATGTGGGACACGGAAACATGATTGCAAGGCTACTCATTTAAATATTCATAGCCTTTATATCATGTTCAGGTGGCTGATAGGTTTACGTATAATTTAAAATGCCCCGTGAGGTCTCAAAGTTTAATTTGTGAGCTTAAAGTAGATTTGACAGGAACCTGAGCACTGGTAAAGATACTCTGGCTTGTCAAGTTACAAAAAGTGCTGGGTGGTACGGAATACTTAATCGGATTCTAGAAATGAGGTACTTGTAATTACATTATATTTAGATTTAAAAGGGCAGGCTCTTTACAGTTTGTAATGTAGCTGTTCTTCAATGTAAACTGTCTGCAAAGTTGTTAATCACAAAAGTGCATGATGAAGAAAGAAATCGTCCCTTAAAAGAAAGAGTCGACTCAGAATCGCCTTTACGAGTTGTTACATTTTCGAATCTTTTGTCTACTACCGGTTAGTCTCGCGTAGCCAGACCAACGGCAGAAGGTCTGGAATTCATAGCAGCATTCTTTGGTCTAGGCCCGCCCATACGTCCGTTTGACCGACATGTCAAACAACCAATCACAGTTCCTTTCCTTCAGCATCACGTTTCGGGGCTGGAAATGTCCCCACAACAACAGAACCACAAGTCAAACAGCATAGAAAATCCTGATGAGACGCTTGCGGCTTGAAGCATATCCCTTCACTTTTGAGAATCCAACGTTTAACTGATCTTAATGAATGCTTATTGTCACTCATGTAAACACGACAGTTTTTCACGTACCGGTATACGTCACTAGGTAACACTTTTTATTATCGTGGCATATTTGTCACATGCAATGGTCATTTATTAAAGTTAAAGCCTTGTGGTTGTGGCAAAACAGACTTGGCCAGCTGATCAATCAGAGCGGAGTTGTCGTATGGAAGGGAGGGGATTACAGACCTAAAGATCT
Organism: Enteromius afrohamiltoni; assembly: GCA_034779775.1. Lineage (NCBI taxonomy): Eukaryota > Metazoa > Chordata > Actinopteri > Cypriniformes > Cyprinidae > Enteromius > Enteromius afrohamiltoni. Next base: position 8,147,190 of record JAUYWG010000055.1, read on the forward strand.
GAATCGATTCAAACGAACCTTATCGAAGTAATTGAAAAATACTTGTTTAAGTGCATTTAAACCTGTTGCAGGGGACTTCAACACAATACTGAGACTCTATAAAATACCATATTACCTGGTCTTTAATGACTGAATGATTACATTACATTCACAAAATGGTGGTAAATTGTTGATAATTTATAGATTCTCCATAAACTATTTGTTATATACACTTCAGAAATTCTCCAGTTAAATTTAAAAAATCACCAATGGAGTCTGACAAAAAATGTCTCATGAGTGTTGTTTGTTTTGCTGAAATAGTGCTTAAAAACACTTAAGTTTGACTGTTTCAATAGCAATTGGGATTCTAACGGTAACTGCAAAGATGCACTGACTTTTGTGATTAGTGATTGGCCCTTTTACTGAGGAGGCGGGGCTTCATTTAATAAAAGCAGCTATACTGAGCATTAAATTTTTTTCCCATTCAGAAGTACAAGTCATTAATAGTACACATAACACTAGTTTTAGTTTTGTTAATCTAAGTAATCAAAATTTAGATTATATAATCTAAAATAGTTTAAATTACAGACTTACATTTTAGTTATTTAATTGGGCGCCAGTAACCATTGTTAAGTAATCTAGTTATGAACTACTCATAATTTAAAATGGTTAAATAAGTTATAAAATAAATAAATAAATAATAAAACAACTGCAGGTCCATAGAAGCTAATAAAAATGCAACGTAAGAGTATATGCAAGCAGAAAACCTTGCAAATGGGGTTTGATTTGATCAATGATTTGATTATTTTTTGAAATGCATCAGACTTAATGCTACATATGGAAGTGAATCCAGAGCATGTTTGACTATTCCTTCGTCTCATCTGGCTGTATAGCTGGAATGCAATAAAATGTGATGAAAAATGTAGCAATATAACATTTTGTCATGCTACACTGCTAGAAAATACACTGTTGATAAAAGTAGTAGTAGTTGCGTCATTCTTTTTACTGCTGAAAAATAATCCTGACTGGGTTAGGAGAGTTAAAAATATCACAATAGAATGGAAAGCGCTGGCTAACAATTTCCTTTCCCCATACATTTTACTCCGTACATTTTTTTGTGTAGAGAAGTCAGCGAAGTACAAAGTACATGATACACACATCTGGAAGACATGAACGCTATGGTTGTAGAGAGAGTGAAATGAGCAGTTGTCAGACACAGTCCTAGAGAAAGAGACAGATTGAAAACACAGCTCTTTTTTTAAACATGAGTCAGAATTTGCCTGTAGGCAGCACAACTAGTGCATATTTGGCATAACCTCATTCAGTCACATTATCTTGCAGGAAATAGAAAAACCTGCAACAGATACATTTATACAGCACAGCAAAAGTAAATGCAAGTCATCGCCTTTGTTGGATAAAACCTAATTACATTTGAAGTTTACATGTTACAAAAGCTATTTATATAACCTACAATTTTAGACTAGTCATACCCCTGAAACTCCCTTTCACAGGATCCTGTGAGTACAACATACAATAAATAACTCATTACTTCAAAGTTTTATCCCATGATGAATTTAATTTTTGACCAGTAAATCATTCCCATTGACATTATGTAATTTACCGCAGGACTCCTCCAGTGATGATTTCAGTGATACAGACAGCGAAAGCAACTTTCCCATCATGATCCCTCAAGATTACCTTGGCCTGGCTTTCTTCTCCATGCTCTGTTGTTTCTGGCCTCTGGGCATTGCTGCGTTCTACCTTTCCCAAAAGGTAGGGAAAAAAATATATTTTTCATTCTCTTGGGCTTTGTTTAATTACGTTCCTCATAACCAATCACTAGGGTGCCACTTTCATCTAAGTGGAGTTTTTTTTTTTTAATGATAGATACAGTAGATTTTATGATATGCATTTTTTAAGTATGTCTAGCATTTACAGTGAGAATAACGTGTTTCAAGTGTTTTCAAAACTTGAAAATGACACAGGAGACCGTTTTGCAAACGCATTCTGCCAGTTCGCTGAAAAAAAAAGAGAACTGACTGAAAAGAATGACTAATTCTCAAATTGTTGGCATCGCAGGTTCAGTTGTCAGAAACGCAGAACACATGCATAATGGCTGCTGAAATATTTGTATGGAAAACGCACAGTGCTTACAGCTGTAGAGCTCCCCTGTCAATCACTGTCGTTTTATTGTGAACATATTGTTCTAGCTGATTAAACAATGTTTGCATATCAATACTTCTCATTGGGAGTCAGAAGCGACACTCAAATACTTCTGCTGATCTCTCAATAGACTCTTCCAATCTGACTGACGGCGCTATTATCGTTATCCTTTACTCATAACCTTGCATCGTTTGTGAGCATAAAGAATTCTGATGTCATCCATGTCCTTCAGTGAAATATTATGAAAATGGCAGATGATACATTGGAGACAACTGACTGAAATGCTAACTAACGAGAGAGGACATGAAAGACGACACAACCCATTAATCATACATTTAGAAGTCCATTATAGTCTGTAGTAGTGTCTGTTTGAATTAGTGCTCTTAAACCATCAATCGCATCCAAAATCAAAGTTTTTGTTTACATATGTGTGTGCATATTTATTGTGTATATATAAAGACGTGTGTATATTTACAGTGCTGTGCAAAAGTCTTAAGCCACTATTATTTTCACCAACAAGAAATGGTTTTAAGTGGGTTATTTCTAACTTTTGCAGTAGCGTGTCAGTTGGAAATAACAGTTTACATCTCCAAACATTATTTTTGTCATTAACTGTAATAATGCAGTGAGATTATTGTCTGCACAGCAGCCAGTGCTCCACACAGAGATCTGATCAGATCATCGTCAGTCTGTCTGGAATCACATGAAGTAACAGAACAAACTGAGACAGACTTAATCCAGAAGAACTGTGGCAACGTCTCCAAGAAGAAGGAAAAAACCTACATGCATAGCTACAGTACTGTTCAACGTTTTAGACTCTCATGTAAAAATGCCATAAATAGATTTCATTTATCAATTAACTTCTATTAACTAAATCAAATAAATATTTGGTATTACAGATTTTGCTAAAAGCGTTCTGAAGTACACTTGCTCATAGTTTTCCAGGTAGGTTTTTTGAGCACTGGTAGTTTTCAGAGTCCTTGTGCAGACAATAATCTCACTGCATTATTACAAACAATATGAACTGATATTTCCAACTGACACCCTGCCGCAAAACATAGAAATAACTCACTTAAAACCATTTTTTGTCGGTGAAACAACTAGTGGCCTATGACTTTTGCTCAGTACTGTACATTCATATACATTATATCAAATATAAATATATTCAATATATAAGCATAACATATTTTTCTGAAATATATACATGCATGTATGTCCATTTATATATACATCATAAATATGTACTGTGCACACAAACTGCATATTAAACAACTTTTTTTAATGCGATTAATCAGTTTAAAAACCTTTTGACTATAAAGAATATCAACCAAATGGGTAACACATTATTTTTTCAAGTAACTAGTAAAAGAACACATAACTTTAAAATGTATGAAATACTTGAGTTATGAATATGAGTATGCATAAGTGACATAATGCATTACTTTCAATGAAGAGTAACGCAATGTTATTTTTTATGTTTAATTGAGTTACAGGAAAGCCACATATAATGTAACTTTCCCCAACACTGCAGTTAGTATTACATAAGAGCCGCTGATACTTCTGTCTCTAAAGGGCAAAAGGTCAGCTGGACTGAAAGTGACAGAGATTAGCAGTAAAGGCAAGAGTGTGGACATTACAGAATTACACCTGAGGGTTTAGCCAGGATTACGTCGAGATCTGCAGGATTATGCCTCCAGCGAATCAAAGTGCCACACATAAGAATAACACAAGTCACAAGGCACTTTGTCTCAGATGAACCCTTTGTTGATCACCTCGTGTATATCAAATACAAACCTTATTTTAAAAATCTTTTTTTCAATCAGCAAAGCTGTAATGTGATTGGCTAACTTTACATAAGCCGTTTTTATGGTTATTTAACAACCTGAAGCAAATTTCTATTCTAGAAATTCTATTCAAGGCTGTTTTTAGTGCAGGAGGCAAATGCAGATGTTCAGCCTACAAAGCTGACAAGACTCTGATCAATGGATTTCATTCAAACTTTAATTAGTGTCATAATGAGAGGCCACTGGTGATTGATTTCCAATAGAGCATGAGGTGTTGTCTGAAATGAGGGGATCAAAATTGAAAGGAGAAGAGAAACGAATAAAAGAGAGGATGGTGTAATGACAGAAAATACGAAGGACTTTGACCGATCCTATGTGAAAGCTAATCGCTTCAGTCACATGGTAAACAATCTCGAGAGAGAGTGAGCAGAGGTACGTCCATCATTCACTATTTGATTAATGCTACCTTCTCTTTTCTCCAGACAAACAAAGCATCAGCGCAAGGAGATTTCCAGGGTGCCAGTGCAGCATCTCGCCAGGCTCTGTGGCTTTCTATCCTTTCGATCGTGTTCGGCATCGTCACTTACATCTGCGCCGTCGCTGCCCTGATCTCCTATCTGTCTGGGAAACCACCTTAAAGACTACTGTATCGGTATCTACTCTCAATTCTTCCAGAAACGCACCTCCCTGGTTTCTAGTTAGACAAACCGCTGCTCCTTACGTACGTGCATTCATATACACCTGTATTAAATACATTCGTTTGGCGGAGGCCGCCACCTTTGTAACATTTTCTGCAAGTTCACGGCTGTCATATTAGATAAAAGAAATGCAAAACACTACATAGTTTCAGCTGAAATCTTAGTATTTGGGTTAGTTCCCACTTCAGAAAGAGACCTGCGATCTGTCTTGGAGCTTGTGACGAAGTTGGCAGGGGAGGGAGTGATTGAGGTTTAAGGGTTTGTTAGAAAGGAACTAGACGAGGACTGCGAGATCAGGAGATCACAACAGACCTGGCTGTGAAACAGCGGGACGTGCCCTCAGAGACGCATGACTCCGACGAACTGGGTCAGTTTCTTTCTGAGCTCTAAAGCTGGTCATTGATTCATTCAGCAAAGTGAAAACACCAGAGTAAGTGACTTTAGAGCTCAGTTGGAAATCGTCAGTTAGAAAACAAATATAATATCAGGCAGATTCTGCAAATATGAGGATGCATAACAAGTATGCGCAGGCGAAAGTTCAATGCGATGAGGGAAACACACACATATACGCTGCAGCTTTCACTGAGTCATGCCATTATGAGAAGCTTCTCCTGCAGAACTCTATTCATAGCTTGATAAATGTAGACTCTCCATTTTCCACCTACTGTATCAACAAACCGTACGGAGACACTTCATATGATTCAGCTAAACCTTGCCTGCAAACTCTGGACTGGTGAAAAGGGGGTAAATTAGGAAACGGAAAAAAATAAATGTTTTCTTAACTGCTATTTTCTCCTTTTTCCCCCACATATAATAAGTTTATATTCCCAAAAACATATCCCAATTGTTCAAATGGAAAAACTTAAAAATAGTTTAAATTCCAGAAAAGGATGTTCTTAAAAATGATCTTAAATGTGATGCATAAATACATATGTAGATGTTTAATCAATTTCAGGGTAATTTCAAGTATTAAGCATTATGACATTATTCATTATAATTATGATTTCGTTATAATTATGATTATCTTTGTTAGCCTTTGTGGTGTTGAGTTGATCAGCAAGTTTTTGCATAAACACCTGACAGTAATGTCTATGTTAAAAAAAAAAAAAAAAAAAAGTATATATATATATATGTTTGAGAAATATTCAACAATAACTGCACTTAGGAACAATTTTACGAACTTGGGATTTTATCTTAAGAAATGTATATGCTATCTCACGACCAATTTGTGTATATTTTATGAGGTGGCTTATGAATAGGATCTCATTTGTATGATTTGTGCAACATATGATTTTGTGTGAGTGAGGTCGTACGAATTAACCACCTCATAAAATATGTATGAATTTCTGTGAGATTGAGCTGGAAATGTAGTTTTTTTTATAAATCCCAGCAGTTGAAATAATTTTAAAGAAATTCTAATAAGAGGCAACAAATGTCTCTGGTAACACTAACTGTGAAATTGCCATAAAAACAATACAGTTCAAATGAAGTAAAGTCGTATTAAATACTAAACATTCAGCCTTTAAAACATTTCTTTAAGAAAAAGGATCATTCAAAATGATAAAGTAATGTAATTTAAATATAACTGTCCTGAACAAAACCAGCAAACAGGCTGAACGAAAGTTCGAATTCAACTGACAGTATAGTTGAAATTCAGTGGTTAGCCCTGTACACAGAGCAGATGTGCATTTTAAACAACACTGTATTGACAATACGATGAAAAAACGAGCTTCCTTTAAAGATAAATTCAGTTTTGCCATCTTTA
>JAUYWG010000055.1:8159739-8178672 GCA_034779775.1 Enteromius afrohamiltoni
TGATCTGTCATCTATGTTCTATTACAAATAAAATATTGACATTTGCCATCTCCACACCATTGCATTGAGTTTTTATTTACAATTTCCCAACTTTTTTGGAATCCGGTTTGTAGTTAACTAATGACCCTGGTTGATGAGGGAATTATTGAGCATTTGTTTTGTCTGATTGTTAAAGTACGTGATCAGATCCCATAATTCACGCTCTCTCTTCAGGGAGCTCTTCGCCAGCAGCCGTTTGATTCTTCAGCAGAGAAGCCGCAGTTTCCCGGGGCCTCGGCGGAGTTTATTGATCACCTGGAATTTATCCAGCCCAATGTGATCTCAGGAATCCCTGTGTATCGAGTGATGGACAGACAGGGCCAGATCATCAATCCGTCTGAGGATCCTAAGGTGTGGAGTCTTTTATGGCAAAGATGTGTGGAAATAAACTGGTAGCAGGTTACTAAATAGTACTCACAAATTTTGCTTGTCTGTTTCAGCTTTCAAAAGAGACGGTTTTGAATTTCTATCAGAAGATGACATTACTCAACACAATGGATCGAATTCTTTATGAGTCTCAGAGGCAGGTGAGGGATGCATAAAACTAAATAAAAAGAGGAAATTTGAATGTTTACAATGTTTAAATTTTGTTTGCTTTTGTGTTTAAGGGGCGTATCTCTTTCTACATGACCAATTATGGAGAGGAGGGCACACATATTGGAAGCGCTGCGGCTCTTGAACCTACTGATTTGGTCTTCGGCCAATACAGAGAAGCTGGTGAGTCTGTTTACAAGCTGGAGTCTCCCCTGTGTGGTTATTATAAGAGCGCGTGCACACTAAACACGTTAGCTTTGTAACTTGCTCAGGCATGATTGACATTGCTTTTTAACGCTCCAGGCCTAAGAAAATGGAAAGAAAAGCTCTCCAGATAACCACAATGATGACATTGTTAGCTTTGCAGCTTATAGGGATGCACGGTAATCATCGGCCGGTATGTAATGCGCATTTTGTCAGTAAAGCTGGTTCTAAAATGCCATCTGGTGCGTGATTTCAAACTGAAATTTTCAAACTGTAGTTCACAGATGAGCTGAGCAAATCTACGCTGATAATAAACTAGGGTTGGGTCGATCCGACGCCGCAGCAACCAGCTCGAGAAAAACCCACTTAATCTATGGCGGCAAATCTATGCCATTAATAAGTGAGCGCACCACTAGGGCTGGGCGATATATATCGAACGATATATTATGCGCATCTCATCAGTAAAGCCGGTTCTTTGATTAGCGCTAAATCATCAGCTGTGTTTAAATGCAGCGCCAGTTTATGAACAGAGCCGGTAAATCATTTCCGTGAGAGGAAAACAGACGTACATGCGAAGAAACGGGGCCCGCGAGCTCATTTCAAACCTCGAACGATCATTCCTGCTCTCGATCTTCTCTCACCTGCGCGAAAACTGTTCTTTTTGTCAGTCGTGGGGCGGGGCATGGTGTTTTAGTTACAACAACCGCCGCCTACGATGACGATGCCATCGTCCATCACAATGTTTCACATTAGACATTGTACGATCCCAAATTGGACGACATTGCCCAACCCTTTAATGAACGGGGATTTGCGCAGCTTGTCAGTGAACAACAGCTCTGTATAGTAAATGTTACTCTGTGTACTTATTGCTTAATATGTGTTATTTTCTCTCTGTTTTGTGTTGATCATATTTTTTAAAAATCACAATTACAGTTTCAAGGGAATAATCAACAATTAGGATTTTAGTCATAGTCGGGCATCCCTTCTCTTGATTAAATCTCTTTCATAACTTCAGTAAGAAGACACTTTAATGTAACTGACATGTGGAGAATATGCAGCGTTTTTATACATTTGATTAGTTTACACAACATGTGTAATATTAATATTTATTAAAAATAATATTTATTATTATTTATTTTGTTCCGTTACTTGTAATTAGTATCTTATTCGTATTTAAAATGACAGTTTACCTGTCTTCAGTATAAAACTGGTGACAAAAATTGTGAAATTTCCATGGTACTAAAAAAATGTCTTAAAGACCTTATATAATAACTATATCATGATACGAATGGTTGCCATGAAAATAAAATGACTCATTTCATGATATAGGATATCACCCACCATCTATAATGCTGCTCAACTAATCCATCACTTATGAACAGTGGCATAATCAGCATCATATATTTCCAGTTCCCTGCATATTCAGTGCTTGCACCGTGTGTCCAGTCAAACCAAGCCGAGCTCTCTTCACGCAGGCCAGGGCACGGTACAGAGTAATAACACTAGTCAGTCAAACGCGCACAGGCATTGTTCAGATTGCCTAGTGAGAGTACACATGCAAGTTTAGCACAGTTTTCTTCATTTTATTCTGTGTTTGTAATAAATCGTTAAATGTTATATGATCGGGAAAGTTTTAATTACAATGCATTGTACAATGCAGAATTAGTATTTATTAATATTTGTTAATATTTTATATAATATATAAAACATACATATATATACGTATATTTTCTGAATTTTTGCAGGTGTGTTGATGTACAGAGGCTTCCCTTTGGATCTGTTTATGGCGCAGTGCTATGCCAACGCTGATGACCTTGGCAAGGGTAGACAAATGCCAGTACACTACGGCTGCAAAGATCTTAATTTTGTAACCATCTCCTCACCACTTGCCACTCAGATCCCCCAAGGTAAGGTAAAGCACAGTAAAACGTCCACAGGAATAGCATTCATTTCATATAGACGTCACTTGTTGATTAGTTTAATGTATTTTTGCAAAGTTTTTGTTTACATGTGTTCCGTGTATATAAAGACACACTCATTCATTATATATGCTGAAAATATTTACATGTGATGTGTAATCACAAAAGTGATTTTATGTACACAGAAAGCACATTAAGGTTTCAAATAAGTTTTTGGAGAATAAAATGTCAATATTTGGTTGAAATAACACTGTTATTATGTAACACAATGTAAAACTGTATGTAAACTGCAATTTAAAGCAGTATTACACTTATTGTGTTTATGGTTCAACTCCTTTTTTGTCTTTGACCCATGTGTATATTTGTATTCAAATATTTTATGAATCAATATTTGTATTATAAAAACATAGCATCATTTTCTGAAATATATACATGCATGTGTGTATAGGCTATACGTGATTCATATACAAAGCACACACACACACATTATGTAACCAAAAACTTTTATTTTGGATGTGGATTATTTGACATTATTTGCTAAATGATAAGTTTTCATTTCTTTGTGTCTAAAAAATCAAAGTAATAACTTTAATTCGTCCCTCGTAGCGGCCGGGGCGGCGTACGCAGTGAAGAGAGAGAACTTAAACCGTGTGGTGATCTGTTACTTTGGAGAGGGAGCCGCCAGTGAAGGAGACGCACATGCTGGATTTAACTTTTCAGCCACCCTTGAGTGTCCTCTTCTATTCTTCTGCCGCAACAACGGTTATGCTATCTCCACACCGACCAATGAGCAGTACAGAGGAGACGGTATTGGTGAGTATGTGTGTCTCCCGTAGGGTTGGGCGATGTCTACCAATTTGGCATCATACAATGTGTAATGTCAAACATGGACGATGGACGATGGCATCGTCGTAGTAGTAACTAAAATAAGGCTGGGCGATATATATATCGAACTATTGGTATGCACATCTCGTCAGTAAAGCCGGTTCTCTGATTAGTGGTAAATCTCCGTCAGCTGTTTTTAAAAGGAACGCCAACTTATACACAGAGACGTAGATCACTGAGAAGCTGCGCCATTGATTCACTCGCGAAAATAACGCATAGGTGGTCAGTGATGTACGGCTCTGTTCATAAACTGGCGCTGCATTAAAAACAGCTGATGGAGATTTAGCGCTAATCAAAGAACCGGCTTTACTGACGAGATGCGCATAATATATAGTTCGATATACATCGCCCAGCCCTAAACTAAAACACCAAGCCGTCATAGATTAAGTGTGTGTTTTTTTTGGCTGCTGCGGCGGTGTTGTGCCGAATTTTGACTCCCTGCCGAATTATAACTCCCCTCGTTGAAATCAATAGTAATCCTAACCCTAACCCCTCCCCCACACTTAACACTAAACCTACCAGAACTAGGGGAGTCATAATCTGGCAGGGGTCAAAATTCGGCACTACACCAGCTCAGTATCGTGATGTCTATCGGCCATCGGCCATGGACGATGGCATCCTCTATTGCCCCAACCCTACTCTCTCGTGGTAGTTTTTGTTTCATTTTTTTTTCTTCCTTTTCTGTCCATAGCTGCTCGAGGTCCAGGTTATGGACTGATGTCGATACGTGTGGATGGAAATGATGTCTTCGCAGTGTACAATGCCACAAAGGAGGCACGACGCAGAGCGGTGGCTGAAAACCAGCCCTTCCTCATCGAAGCCATGACCTACAGGTAGAGTTTATACTTATGTAAACCTCATGAGTTAAACTAGAAAGTAAAACTTCCATAGAATAGTATTACCTCTAAACAGCCTATAGACATGGAGGAGACCACAGGGGTGCCATTTGAGCTTAGGTCTTTTTTTTTTGTTGTGTGTAGGGTGGCAAACTCAGCAGAAAACGCCATGAGATGCACCTACCTATTTATCAACGCTATACTTTGCAACGCTGGCTTTTATGAAGCAGCAGAAAATATGTGGTGGAGAACTACTTGCCTATTGCTTTGAAAACAAAACAATGTGTCAGTTTTAATGCAATTTTCTCACATTGTTTTAAATCCAGAATGTTTAAGAAGATTATAGTTTCCTCTTTAAGGTTTAAATAATTTTTGTTCATTCAGTACCGTTTGATTTGTAAATTTGATCCTCCTCTTTGTTTAGATTTGATTTCTTGATCAAGTTTCTGAAAGGCTTCTGATAACCGCTTTATTATATATAGCCCAAGGGAGTAACCCGGACATAATTTCAGCAATCCTACGTTAAAGAACAATTCTAATGATCAGTTATCAATAATATTTGTGCTGCTTTTGGTATTTTGGTTTTTGAGGCAAACAATGTTAAAAATGTCAGTTATTTGTAGTAGAAATGTTTTGGAACAATGTCACTTCGATCAATTTAATGCAGCCTTGCTGAATGAGAGTATTTATTCTTTTTACTTAATTAAAACTGTTACTAGCAAGCAGCATTGAAATGAACAAGATAAAAATGTATGTAAATAAAAAGCAGAATGAAAAAAAAAAAAAGCAAATGCTGCTAATTCAATTAGAGTACTTGCTATTTGACATGTATTTTGAGTTTGCTGAACCCAGAACTCTCAAAGTGATGTCTACACAATTCAAGCACCACTAATTTCACCTTTCGGTCAAACATTTCCTGCACACCACATAGTGTTGCGAAATTAACAATGCCTTTATTTCCTCTTCGGCCTCCAGGATTGGTCATCACAGCACTAGCGACGACAGCTCTGCATACCGTTCAGTGGACGAGGTGAACTACTGGGACAAGCAGGACCACCCCATCTCTCGCCTGCGGCACTACATGACCGCCCGAAGCTGGTGGGGCGAGGATGAGGAGCGAGCCTGGAGGAAACAGTCACGAAAACTCGTCATGGAGGCCTTCGAAAAAGCCGAGAAACGTCTGAAACCCAACCCTGAGCTGCTTTTCACTGACGTCTACGATGAGATGATTCCCACTATAGCTAAGCAGAGAGAAGCCATGTGGCGGCACGTCCAGCAGTATAAAGAGCATTACCCACTCGATCTCTATGAGAAATAATCCAGGAGCCGTGGACACAACTGGGAAGTTCTTGCACATGTCAGTTTGTTTCAATTGTTTGGTTTTTTTTTTAGTTGCTACATTTTTATTGCTTAAGTAGTGAAGGTGTGTTGTTATCCTCCATATTTACCACTAGAGGCCTCTGCATTGTCGTTTTGTGCCTTGGAAAATGATGTAAAAGGAGTGGTGGAAATCCGTTGAAGGTCTACACTACAGGCCTGATGTAGCAAATGTTCTCATTGTTCTAACAGCCCATAAATACAGTACCAGTACACTGACGTAGTACTATCAATTTAATAACTAGGGTACCTTGTTCAAAGAATGAAAATCTTAAGTGATTCCATTGATTTATATTTTTTTGACTTGAAATTCTATGAAGTACACCTTTAAGTGTTCTTCATTCAGTTTCTTTCGAATATATGGGGTTTCAAATCACTGTAAATTTCCAGCATTGTTTCTCATTTCTCCACAAACAACACTAATATTCATTGAAGGTGACGTGATTGTGTGTATTGTTACTCTCGAACCTTTCCACTCCAAACTGAGGTATTAATAAGTATACAGCATACTGTTATTGTAATAATAAACGGTTTGTGTCTTGTTAATTCCCCCCCGTCCCCCCACAGATGGTAATAATGAAATCCTCTTTAGCTGTTATTTTTTTTTTTTTTTTTTTTTTTTTTTTTTTTTTGAAGAGTTAATAATTAACTGTACAAACTTTCTGTGTTACATGACATCATGATTGTTGTGTTTGAGATTTATCTGGATTAGCTTTAGGGGTTTGTAAATTGTATTTTAAACAATAAAAATATGCTCACAAAATGTAATCACTGATACAGTGATGTGCTTACTGAACATAGACTGTAATAAAATGTTGTATTGTTTCATGGAGAGTGCGGTGAGTGTAAGTGTAATAACTGCTGGTTTTTCAAGCGTTATGCAGGCTAATAATGTTCAGTCTGTTGTGAAGAGTTCATTATGAATGAGGGTTGAACGAACTGGTAACTTTAATGTAGAGGAATACAAAGTAAACTAGAGGTCAGTGAATATTCCCTCAGTGTTTCTGACTTTATTAAGCAGCACAACATTTCAACATTGACAAGATTTTATTCTATTCTATTTTATTTTAAATAAGCAACACTTCGTATGATTACTAAAGGATCATGTGAATAGTGTTGGGAAAAGTTATTTATTTATTTTAAATAATGCATTTAAACAAAGTTACTTAAGTTACTTAGCCTGGCTTCCACGACTCTTAAGCTTATAGTCCATAGTCTGGCCAAGCTACCTTGCTTGAGGCAGACTTAACCTGCGTCCATCAGATTGTCTGTATACTACTGGACGAATCTACAACCAATCAGACCACTCATTCCGATGACGCATGCGTAGCGGCGGAAACCTGAAGACACCATAACCTTCATTAAAGCAGTAGGAAAATGTCTTTACTTACTTTAATTACTTCTGCTCCGTTTTCAAAGAAAACCTGTCATTCAAATTTCTCAAAACAGCTAGTTTCTCATTGGAACTGAAATGCTCTAAAATGGCAGCTTGGCCAGACTTTGCTCGCCAAAAGAATGTAGCGTCAAAGGAAATATGGGCTGGCCCAGGCTATAAGTTACTTTTTACTCAATGGAATGGAATATGTTACTTTTTGGTTTACTTTCTAAATCTGGGCTGGGCTTATTTGTTTTGAAATTATAGTTTCTAATGCATTTGTTGTGGATTTACACCAAAACTGGAATGGAGAGGCCTCAGGCTGAAGTAAATGTATATTCATTAAGTAAATGTATATAAGTTAAGCGCAAAATTGCATAAAAATATTACACCGGAAAAGAAACTTTTTTTAGCAATACCAAAAAAAAAAAAAATCAGTCAGTTTTCCTTTGAATGGCTGAATTGGATCACCGCAGGTCAGACATGGATTATTCAAATGGGACTAAACACATAAATATTTCTCATTTAATTAAGTATAATATACCTAGTTTGCATTTGACTGTTCTTATTGATTTTGATGAACACCAAATTTGCTTTTTTGCAGGTGAGACCAGTAAATAAAATACATATTCACATTAAGTCTAGAACTACAGTAGCATCATGTTCACACAGCGCCTTACCATTTCTCTCAACATGGCAACACAAGAGCTGACAAGAGAAACAACGTAACTGGTGACACTTAGATTTCATCTTCTAAATTAAAAAGCAATAAAGTAAAACGCAAATCATAATGGCACCAGTTTTATCAGTAGTGCTATTTCTGTCCTGTAGGGGATGCAATGGTCACAATCCATTTTTAACCCTGTTTGTAAGCTGCATTCAGCACGATCTTTAACTCTCAAACCAATTACACTCACACAAAGGTCAAGACTGCCAGAGTCCATTTTTAGGCAATTTGCTCCCTCCATTTACCACTCAAGTAATCACTGACCTTTTGAGGGGGGTCAGATAAGTTTCATCCTCCTCTAACAGTGAAGCTAATGTATCTCTAGATTGTTATATAAAAGATAACAAATATCATCTCCATTTACTGGAAATATTTGAAAATTGAGCCGAACTGTGGTCATATCCTTACACAGTATTATCAGTTCACTACTAAATAAAATGTAGAATATGTAGTAGGCTATATTTTAGATCAGTATATTCTTGGCTTATTGTAAAACAATTCCCTATGGAACTATGATTTATTTGTTACTCTTATTTATTTATTTAGCAGTTTATGGTAACAGGCCAACAGATGCAACATATTAGAAGCATTTCTATACTCGATTTACTTTGAATCCCTCTCATCTTGAATTCCAAAATGTTTGTGCAATGTTGCATGGAATGAAATATGATAGTCAGAATTTGAAATGCTGATTAGTTTCAAAGAACACAATATTCAAATCAGTATGTGCCTTAGCAATGGGTCTGATCAGCATAAATGATGAAGACAAACAGGAACGTTATGCCCAATTTGATGAAATCTGTCACAACAACAGCTTGGGCCTGACTGTTAAAGACTGTCAGCCTGGTGTTGTGTGATGCAACAGATCTTGTGAATATTTTCATGGGCCATGACATTTTCTGTGGTGTTCAGAAGCATGCGGTTCTAATGGCTCTTTCCAATATATTGGTTTTCTTCTAGCAATAACATTTTTCATTCATGTCACATGCTCCCCCACTTGTGGAGATTGTATTGCTTCTGGTTCTGTTTAAAGCAGAGCCCCTAAAGGGACATGATGATGGTAAAAATTATATTTAAATTGTTTTGCAATTTATTTTCACATATTTATAAGAAATGGCTTAAATGATATATTTAGTTTTTATTTAGAGATAACAGACATGAATACTATTTTGTATTTTACACACTTATTGATATTTGCATTCGGTTTTATCTTGTCCTTATTGCAAAGTAATCAACTTTTACAAGATAAACACCTCAAAATATTTTTCTAATTATTTTAATGACTAGGCTAAACTGCTTTCAATTATACATATAAATAATGTAAAACTACAGCAATCCAGACAGCTCTCTGAAGATTTTAGCATGGTGATGGATATGACATGTTAATGAATAGATCTGCTAGATCTGCTGGTTATTGTTGTAGTTCCACATTGTTAGTATGAATTTTCTTGCCTTCCAAAATAGATCATGGTTTCATTGAGAACATTTTGAGTAAGTGATATTGTTTATTTGTCCCTCTGGAATTTAACTGTACAAATGGACTAAAGCATCTCTCGCTTAAAAAAACTCAATTTTTTTTTATGTTATCCTGCTTGTCACACTTGTAAATTTCCACCGTTATGGTATGTCATGGAAAATGTTTTTTTTTTTTTCTGGTCCAAAATCTGACATAGTTATAAAAGTTCTTTTTATCCGTAGAAGGTTGGCTTCGACTAAATAAAAAATTTCCACCCTGCTGGGTTAGGTTTCTGAACATAACAGGGTGGAATCTGCGTATATTCCTATTTAAATGTGACTAACTAAATAAATAGTATTTATTGTATTTATGTATTGTATTTATTGCAAATTTCTCTCTCTCTCTCTCTCTCTCTCTCTATATATATATATATATATATGGGTAGATGCTAAATAAAAATTGGACTGTGTCCTATAATGTGACATAACAAAAATGCAAAACAAACAAAAAATTTTTTTTCATTTTTTTTGTAGCATCATAGGATACATTCATGTCACCTACCCATATACAGTATATAGGACACATATATAGAGAATGCGAGCTAGGAGTAAGAAAAAAGACCACCCACTAAGGCGAATGGAGAAATATAAAATATCTAATACTGTTACAAAGGTAACAGAGATAACTGTTTAAAGAGATAACTCTTTTTTTTTTTAGCAAACTCCATCCCGTTATTCTCTGTTCCACCAAGTAATTTTAAATAGTAGTTTTACTGCATGTTAAATGTTCGGCAAATCACTGCAGCCAGTTGGGGCTTTATGGCAGAGTGGCCCGACGGAAGCCTCTCCTCGGTGCAAGACACATGAAAGCCTGCATGGAGTTTGCTAAAAAACACCTGAAGGACTCCAAGATGGTGAGAAATAAGATTCTCTGGTCTGATGAGACCAAGATAGAACTTTCTGGCCTTAATTCTAAGCGGTGTGTGTGGAGAAAACCAGGCACTGCTCATCACCTGTCCAATACAGTCCCGACAGTGAAGCATGGTGGTGGCAGCATCATGCTGTGGGGGTGTTTTTCAGCTGCAGGGACAGGGCGACTGGTTGCAATCGAGGTAAAGATGAATGCAGACAAGTACAGCGATATCCTGGACAAAAACCTTCTCCAGAGTGCTCAGGACCTCAGACTGGGCTGAAGGTTTACCTTCCAACAAGACAATGACCCAAAGCACACAGCTAAAATATCGAAGGAGTGGCTTCACAACAACTCTGTGACTGTTCTTGAATGGCCTAGCCAGAGCCCTGACTTAAACCCAATTGAGCATCTCTGGAGAGACCTAAAAATGGCTGTCCACCAACGATTACCATCCAACCTGACAGAACTGGAGAGAATCTGCAAGGAGGAATGGCAGAGGATCCCCAAATCCAGGTGTGAAAAACTTGTTGCATCTTTCCCCAAAAGACTCATAGCTGTATTAGATCAAAAGCGTGCTTCTATGAAAAAACTGAGCAAAGGGTCTGAATACTTAGGACCATGTGATATTTCAGTTTTTCTTTTTTTCATAAATCGGCAAAAATGTCAACAATTCTGTGTTTAATGAGGAAAACAAAATGAACGTAAATGATTTTAGCAAATGGCTGCAATATAACAACGAGACAAAAATTTAAGGGGGTCTGAATACTTTTCCGTATTACAGCAAAACCATAATACACAAAATACCCAAATACACATCCAATAACTCAAAACACATTCTTTTTTTCCTAACACATTTATTATTTTCTGACATTTTTATTCTCTTTCGTTCTGAGATGATCTGTGGAACAAAAAGAAGAACATTTACAAGAGCAACATGCAGAAATGTTTCATCTTGCAAGTAAGAGAGAAGATGAAGGTGGGTGTTTTTGGGCAAACATACTAATTTCAGCAAAAGCACTTAGTGGGCAAATATGGAAAATCTGATCATTTTTACAAAAATAGATGAGCAAACAGCCTGGCATGATTTTGGATGGTTATACAACGGCGCTAATGTGACTTGGAATCAGATTCGAAATCAATAGAGATGTCCTTGATTACTGGAGGCTTGTGTGCGCTGGTCATAACCTACGTCGGTTTCGTCAACAGCTTTTTAATGAGCCGCCTGTTTGTAGTCCATGAATCAAGTCCCAGTTCAGCAGCAATGTGAGAAAAACAACAATGGGCCTGTGCTGTTTGTGAGCTCAGCCAGTGTTTCGTAAAATAAGAAAGAAACAGACGTAGGCGTTTTATATTCGAGCGGAAGTTCAGCTTCATAAGAAAAGACTGTGATGTAAATAAATATATCAATATAGAATAAATACATAAACCTCGTACAACAGTTGTTTTTCTTCAACAATACATTAAGTGGGGAGTTTGTGGCAGCATCTGACACAAAACAGATGCAGCTGTGAAAAAGAAACAGGCTAGAAGGCAATTTTTTGATGAATGAATTCACATGTTCATATGTCATCTTTACGGTTGCCTTAGCTATCGTCTTCCGCTTCTAAAGCAAACAGTTTCATCTCAGCATCACGGTTTAAACAACCAACAGGTGCCGTGGTAATTGTCTTGCAGTGTTAGTATATCTGGAGATGAATGTGGAAAGAATGGATGGATGGACGTGGTTTTCAGAGCATGAAAAGAAAACAAAACTTGCAGAGAAGCTGACCCCTATGAACCGCAGACTAATGAAATGCTGCGAACACAGATGCGAATCCAATAAAAGCCTCCAGAAAGGTTGCATTTCAGTCAGTCGAAACAATAATACCCCCTTTCTTTTTCTATGGTTTTCATCTTTTAATGGACCGAGCCTGCTAATTGCACAATAAAAGAAGATGCGAGTTCGTGGAAAAAATGCAGTCTTTCAGTTTAATGACGGTCCCTTGTCCTTCGTTAGTCTGCATGTGTATTGTTTGGCTGCTCTGAAGGCCTCCGTGAGCTCAAGAGGCTTTTGAAACTCAGTAGGGATGTGGTACTTTGCTAGCCGTAGATAAGAGCGTGGAGCTGTGTGTTATTATGTGTGTGTTCACTGAAGACTTTGATTCGCGCAAACTTCAGAAATGACAAAGAAACGAGGAGTCGCTTTTACTCAAACGTCCTACAGCCGTAATCCATCACATCCCAGAAGGAGGAGGTTGGGTCCTCAAAAGTTTGATCCCCTAAGCCTCACAACTGATTGATGAGCTAATTACAGTACGGGTTGTTAAAGTGACAGTACCAGAATTTCTAACCCTTTTAAATCGTTCAGTGACACAAAATGAAGTGATAATGAACTTGCAGAGGAAAACGTCTGATCCTCAAATAATGTTCTAGTCAGACATATAAACTACTTGTGCTTGACCATGTTTTTTTTTAACACTGCTTATGTATAGCTACAAGTAACGCAGCAAAACCCGACATCTACCCGTAAATGCTTTTCCAGATGATGCATGAAAGCTGCTGGAGGGCTTGCTTGCTTTTTTCACTTTTTGTGCTCAGGGTCAAGAAGTGTATGTAATTTTCATGATATAAGTGTTTACGGTATAATGGTTATATAGGCGCTGCAGTGCACTGTTGCTTCTTTTAAAGCTAAACTAGAAGCAACAGCTCCTTTTAAGCCAATGCATACAAAATATACTAGCACCCTAGAATGTTTTATACTTGTATAGTGCCTGCGCCTTTCTTTTCAGAAGTTATGACCAATATACATGTCTTTGTACTAATTTAAACTAGCGAGTCTATTAATTTCCTCACACAGGAAGTTGTCTATTGTTGCTGTGTGAATATTCGGTCATAAATTACTCACCCTAATTTTGTTCCAAACCTTTTATTCATCTTCGGGAACATGAATTTAGCTTTCTGATTACTAGCAGTGTGTTTACTACCTTGAATGTTGTAGTTGCATTGCGGTCTCAGAAACTCTTGGATTTCATAAAAAACTAAATGTCTTAATTTGTCTTCTGAAGATGACGAATACTTTTTGTATGGTTAGAAAACAAAAATAACAACTTTATTCAGCAAAGTTTGTCACTGTAACGTCACTGTAGTGCCATTTCGGAGAGTATCAATGCACGCAAATAGCGTACGCTCTTTTGTGTCAGCCGCGCTGTTTTCATTCAAACCAAAGCCTAAATACATGTAGAAGATGCTTGTGTTGCGTCTAATTGCGTGTGGTGACACTTTCCAAAATTGCACCACGGTGATAAACTTTGTAGTCATTATATTTATTTTCTTGAACCACGGATGGCAGATGGACTACTCTGATGATGTCTTTCATACTTTTCTGGACCTTGACAGTGTTCATTACTTGTCAGTCAGAGCCTCCTGGTTTTCATCCAAAATATCTTAAATATCTTAAACGGACAAAAATGTAATTTTGGGGTGGAGTAACCTTTTAAAGCTGCCTTTTTATTGTATACACACATGTCCTCCTGTTGGCAGTTTAAATAAACTATGCATTTGCATGGTTCCGTTGAGGTCTCCAGTAAAGGAGCCATGACAGCGTAAGCATTCACCCTACAGTTAATAAATAAATGAGAATAAAACAGCATAAATAATTATAATAAATAGTTAATCTATTTTACAGAAGCAGGAGAAACGTTTTCAAACTATTGATCGTTTATGCTCTTCGTACATAAAATTCAGTGGGACAGTCTCTTTCTATTACTTAAAGGACAACTTCAGTCAACTTTATATTGTTACAATGCTGTTAGTATATGTGAATAAACATGATTTGTGCTTTTTCAATTTTTCAAATTCCCGTTTATTGTCTGCGAATGTCTTTTGGGTGACACAAACAGTGTTATCCAGCTATTAACTATACATATAACACCGTAACAATACAAAGCTGAAGTTATCATTTAAGAAAAGGATCAAATTAATAAGCTTGCCATGCTGTAGCAGACAGCAAGCGGTCATTCTAACATACTTCAAATGACGTTACAGGTTTTCGTAGCAACTGAAATCCGGTGCTAAAAATTCTTTGAAACAATGCGGTTCTAATGGAGACCTTAATTTGTCATGACACTGGATTTCACAAATGATTGGACCATTGCAAATAAATTTGGGTCTATAATCTGACGTAAGCAGTGAAAAGGCGGCTTAAAAAGATACACAGATTTAGTCTAACGCTAATCAGGCCAGATTTATCGTAATATTTAGTACAGGTTTTGTGCAAATGTAATGTCAGAGATGTGGCTTGAATATTCTATTAATATGCTTTTAGCGAGCAGACATTTTGTTTCGTTTCTTGACTCCCAGGTGTCTCAGTATTAGCTTCATTAGTACAGCAACATGTCTTCATGACAGATCCCCTCTGCAAAGCCCAAAGCTATGGTTTGACATATAAATACATCTGAATATTTACTGAGGCGAGCTCTGTGCTGCTCTCCGAGGCTAGCCCAATTAATACAGAATACTAACATTTTGAAGCTCCATCTCCTTTGGTTAAGACCACTGCGAACATGTATGATTTTTAGGGATGCTGTAATAGTAAACTATGGATTCTTACTTTAAACTGAAGTACAAATACAGTAGTTACATTGCTTGTTCTGTTGAATGCTAGATCACTTTATTTTAAAGTCTCTGATTGTTCATCTTTAAGTTATATTTACATCGCATGTCCTAACAGGAACAACGGACACACAGGAACAAATTCAAGTGCTATTCATATCATTTAGGTGTTACAACTTTGTAATCGCTAAATCCAGTATAGCAGCTAGCCCTGGTATGTGATAGAACTGGTTTAATACCGCAAAAAGTGACGCTGAATTTGAACTGAGGCAAAATATCAGTAGTGCTGTGCTAGCAAGACAGTAATGTAAACGACAAAAACAAGAACTTAAAACACACATTGTGTAAATAAAAAAGAAGACATTCCCTTCTTTACGATTAAGTATCAGTCCGCTAGACGTGAAGGAACATCGACGTTCATGAATGGATGACCGTTCGTTCTTGGTCAGCCTTTGAGACTGTTGCAAACATTTTTTTTGTGTCTCTTTTTAATGCAGAGTTTATAAAAGGGAGCAGTTTTATCAGTTCTCAGATGTTCTCTCATCAATATACATCTCAATTTTCTTTGTTTAGCGCCCTCTGGTTTTGTTCTTGCAAAATACTGATGATATTGCCTTAAAAAAGACTAATCTGTGCTTTAGAATAATAGGTCCATATTGTTGAGCTTGTTTAGTTGTGGTTTACAGGAAAAAGCATCCAAACTGTGGTAGTAGATAATATCTCCCTGCCATCCCCTTTTGGGTCCTGCTGGAAGCATCCCTGCAACACAAAGTAAGAAAAATCTTTAGAGGTACATCTGTACGGAGAAACACTTCTGTTGCTTAGCATGTTAAGTTGCAATTTAAACACATGGTTCATGTCCTTCAATGGCCCTGTATTTGCTCGGTGAAACCCAAGATGATTAAGTCGGACCAGATTGCTTTTTCATTACCAACACTGAAGCAGATGTCAGATCTCCACGTTTGGGTCTGTAAAGCCTTTCTTGCCTTCGTTCACCAAAACAGGTTTTTCCGTCCGAGTGTGCCACACAAGAATCTGTAATTAAAAAACCCAAACATTTTGTTTTTTATAGAGTGCGAAACGGAAAATGTTTGTATTGATGAACTGTTCTTCTTAGCTACGTCAATCACATAATAGTCTGGATCTATTTGTGTATATAATTTTCATATCTCACTGTAATTGTGATTTCTACACATTCTATGAGCTTGTTTTCATTTCTGTATTAAAACACAATATATAGATGGCCTACAGCAGCAGACGACCATACCAGGTGCAATTCCTGTCTGCAAAAAAACAGGAAACTGAGGCTACAATTTGTACGGGCTCACAAAAATTGGAAATCATAAAAAGGTTGCCTGGTCTGATGAACCTCAATTTCCGCTGCAACATTTGGATGGTAGGGTCAGTATTTGGTGTAAACAACATAAAAGCATGGCTCCACCTAGTCTTGTATCAACAATTCTGGCTGCTTCTAGTGGTGTATTGGGAGAAATTTTCTCGGAACGCTTTGGACCCCTTAGTACTAAGCATTGAGCGTTGTTTTTAAACTCCACAGTATTTTTGCTGATCATGTCCATCCCTTCATGTACCAATCTCTACTTCCGGCAGCATGGCACCTCAAAAAGCTCAAACCATCTCAAACTGGGTTCTTGAACATGACAATGAGTTCACTCAGATCTCAATTCAAAAGAAAGGGTAGTGGAAGGGGAGAAAAATTAGCATTAACTGTGTGATGCTATTATGTGAATATGGCCAAAAACTCAAGGTAATGTTTTCAGCACTTTGTTAAATCCATGCCACAAAGAACTAAGGCAGCTCTGGCTGTAAAAGAGGGTCCAACCTGGTAGCGGTTAGAAATAATATATATAATAATTCCTAACCATACTACATTTAAACCATATGAAACCAACACGTCTACTGTTAAGCCTGTGTTCGTGTTCTGATGTTCACGTTGCTTAGATTCCTGTCCCCTGTGCTTGTTTTGTACTTGCGTACACTCTTCTTTACCACTGACTCAACTGTTAAAGTTGTTCTTGTAGTTAAGTCTTGTTTTTAGAATAGTTCACTTTTTGTTCTAGCATCTGCTGTTAGCCGCCTCCTACGCGGTAGTCCTTACAAACACTCACGGATATAAAGTTTCTCCTCAGCAACAGTGTACCATCCACAGTACATCTCCAAATTTAGCATGGCGATCCTCACGGAGTGTAGAACATTTCCACCAGAACATCTCTCTGGGTACAGATCTGTACTACAATCAGCTATAGCTATAGCCAAGTGTCTCTTGGCATGACAAAGAGATAAAGAGACAATGTGCGTTATATATTTTACTCTACCTATTTATGCAATTGAGATAAAGTAATCAGTACGAAAAACATTATCTGCCTCAATACACTTCCTTTAAAAGGTTGTTAATACCTAGAGGTAGACACACGTACTCATCTTTTCTCTTCCCTTGTTGCTGTTTTTTAGAAACCACTCGTCATTCTGCTCATTGCTCATGAATAATTTCTAATAGTGTTGAAATGGGTCTGGAGGCCCCACTTCCACTTGAGCTGCTCGCGGAGGTTAACAGTCCCACTTGAAATAATGGCGCGTCTGTTGAGTTGCTCCAGCGGATGCAGTTCATGGAATCTCATCTTTTCCAGAAACAAGATGCGACGTGTATGCAGGTGTATTTATGCACCTGTTCTATTCTTTGGGGTAAACAGACAGAGAATGTTTTTTCTGCCTCTAAATGGTTAAATCCTGGTTAAGTCTCATTTTAAATGAGGCATCCCTAAGCTCAGTAATGTCAATTAACGTATCAACTAGTCAGTCCCTTCACAAATCACCAATTAAAACATAAATTAGCCAGTTTCTTTTTCCCCATATGCATATACACACAGTCTCATATGCACATATAGGTACATTCTGTGCCGTTATATCATCTACATGTTTAATTTTTTCTTTTTCAAAGTGACTAATGATGAATGCTACAGCAGCAGTGATTCATCCTGGCAAGCCAGTTATGTGAGGAGTGCCACAACAAATTGTTTCAGAATTACTTAGAAAATACAGTAGAGCTAGTAGAGAGAGTGAGATGCTGTGATACAACAGTGAGAATAGTAATTTCTTTAGTAGTTGTCCTTGGGTGTTTTTAGGAGAAAAGGTTTGGATTCACATATTAAATGAATAGTTCCCCAATACATGAAAGCTTATTCTCTATATCTAGCCTAGTTTTTTCTGAATGCTGAAAACCACTGGGTTTCATTTAATAATAACAACTGTGTATATTATTTGTGTGTACCGGAGAACTTCTCACAAAAAATGCCCACCTACTTCACTTAACCTCATTAAAATCAAATTAAATCAGATCAAATATAATATAATATAATATAATATAATAACATATAAAATATATAAAAATAATATAACATAACATAACATAACATAATATAATAATTTTGAGTATTTAAAATGAGTGACCACTTTTTTGAGGATAGCCATTTACACAAAGCATTTCTAAATCATCTTCATAAAAGGGCTTTACGTAAACAATATATATATATATATATATATATTTTTTTTTTTTTTTTTATGAAGGCGATTTCCAGCCTGTGAGTGAGCATGTGCAGAAACATCCAATTACAAACCTCTTATTAGCAGCTGAAATTAAAGCTACTTGGGATATGCAGAGAGACCTTAGAGCTTGAGATAAAATGCATTTTAAACATTTTCCTACTCTTTGATAGAAAATGTTTAAAATGAAATATCAATGAATACAGTTGCTGTCAGGTTTATGTTTTGATTTGATTTATGAGTTTCTAGTTCTATTCTTATGTCAGTTTGAAGTTTTCTTGATTTCTCTCCTAAGTAATTGTTAAGTAAGGGATAATGTAGAGGCAGCCGGTAGTTATCGCAGAAATAAGCCCCGACAGTGTGATTAGGACCCGACGCGAACCCGCTTATTATACAGCTACGTGCCACATAAGGAAAATAACTGGACATGAATATGAATTTAATACATTTTATTGGCATATTTGTTTTAAATTAACATTTTCATCCTTCCGCGAAACAATATAGTACCACGTGACTAACAT
>JAUYWG010000055.1:8181941-8194287 GCA_034779775.1 Enteromius afrohamiltoni
GGGATTTGAAACATACAAGTAGTACCGGCTATGCGTTATTACTTTGGAGCGGTTATTATTTGAAAAGAACGAACCTGAAAATGTCTCAACTGACCAATCAGAATCAAGCATTCCAGAGAGCCATGTAATAATTTGAGTTATTGTTAATAAAACTTTTACTGCTGCAACTAGATTCTGCTTAAACCCATCCTCAATGCAACCACTGTGGCAAATGAATCTTAAAGTTGACATGAGAACTTTTCTTCCCTGGTGTGACCTCGTCTGTGAAAACCAGGCAAACGTTGCATAATCTATATAACGAGCATCAAAATAGTTGTAGCCTTAAAAATTAAAAAAATAGGTTGGTGTTATAATTGGGTTTGTGAATTTGCAGTACTCAGATTTTCTTTTATAACTACAAAGCTATATATTCCGACAGCGAATTTTTAGTGCCACCAAAAGAGAAAAAAAAACTATGAGATTAAAGTCGTAATATTACGAGAATAAAAGTCGAAATACTACGAGAATAAAGTCGAAATACTACGAGAATAAAGTCGAAATATAATATTTAGCAAAGTGCACTTGCAAGTGACCCGGATTGAGAAAAGGCCACCGGAATTTAGGCGTATTTGAATATTGTTGCGTCCGAGCGGCTGCTTCATCTTACTGGGATGAGATCTAAGAACTTGCGGAAACCACTTAATAGCAAGAATATGATATTTATCAAAAGACTGAACAGGAACATCTTTTCATCTTAACATCAGCTCACACACTCACACATTCTTTTGGGGGGGCGCTGTAGCTCTCTTATTTAACCCTTTTTAATAAAGTACAAAGACATTTGGGATTATTAGCAGAAATTATATCATGTGTAATATTCGCGAGACAATATGCTTGGAAATATTTCATGTCTTCCATTGGATTCGTTATAGTGCGCCACCTTCATTTTTGATTAGTAATATGCATTGCTAAGATCTTCACTTAGTTGTATCTCGGTCAAATATTCCCCAATCCTAACAATCATCATACATCAATGGGAAGCCTATTTATTCAGCTTTCAGGTCATGTATAAATCTCAGTTTCGGAAAATTAACACTTACGACTGGTTTTGTTGTCCAGGGTCACATATATGTTCATTATTTGTAGCATGCCAGACACCCAGCAATCACAATAATCTTCTGCTTTGTTTCTTTTGATATAAAACAGTTCATCTTTCAAATGAATGTGTTTTCCCTCTTTGTTTCAAGTGAAGGAACATCAGAAGGCATGAGAAAACAGGCTTTAGACTAATTTATAATGAAGTCTCATTGTTATCGTGGAAATTATTGATTGCTGCTTAAACTAAAGCGATTTCAGCTATATGTCAGGCTATATATATGTCATGTTATAATATACATATTGTTCGTATTTCGCTAAAAAACTGGCTGAGAAAGCTGAGAATATTTTCCAATCTAGGCCGGCTTTATTTTCATATTTTTTTTACTTTTATTAATCGTAACATTTCGACTTTTATTCTCGTAATATTATGACTTTAATCTCGTAGTTTAAATTTTATTACATTTTTTTGTCGGTGGCACTAAAACGCCGTCGTAATATATAACTATAAAACTATAACTTTTAAAACTAAAAATGTAGATTAAAATTATTTCATCGATATCACATTGCTTTTACTGAGCAAAAAGTACCTGGCTTCAAACACCTGCAACTGCAACTTTACCCGGGGTTTGGATTGCTGTATTTTTTATTACAAAAAGATCATGCATACTGTAAATGAGAAAATAATGAGCAGGATGGGCTTAATGGTAAAAGTGTTATAAACTGAATTGTAATAAACGATTACAACAAAAAAAGATCTGTTAAAAGTGTGTTTTACGTGCACTGGCTGACACACCAATGTGCACAGAACGACGCTTCTCTCAAACGGCATGCAATCCCGATAGCTGACTGAATGGCCAGATACACACAGTTTTCTCTAAAACTGCTCATAGGTTTGGCACAACATAAGTTTGAGTCATTACAGGCGTAGTCAGAGCAAAGTTTCCTCACCTTAGTGCAGTTGGCTGCTTTGGGTTCCAGGTCATTGAGAGTGACCAGCTCTCTGAGCAGACTGCTCTCTTGGTATCCTCCCTTCACCCCTCGCAACTTGAAGTAAGCCTGAGGCTTAAACAGAATGAGCCGCAGGTTGATCGCAAACCCTGCCATGTCAATGGCAAAGGGCCGGTGAGGGTCAAATACTGTTTTCCACCCGTATACTTTTCCTGCTGCATTGACCTTTGGAGACTCGTATCGTAAACCTCCAACAAACGCTACAGGCCACACTGAAACTTTACGAGTTGATCGCATCTGCAGAAAAGAAAGAGTTTTTGTTTAGTATTTCAGTTTTACAGTATTTCTGATCAAAAAAGTGACTTCTTTCAAAACAACAAAGGTGAACTTTGTATGGTTTTTGTAGGAGACAGCGACAGCAGCTAGTGATGCCCAAACTTCTGAAAGGTAGTTTTAAATGTGTTATGTCCTGAAGTTAATTAAACAAATGACCTAAAATATATTATTTTGTCATTGCAAGCAAGAAAGCCATGAATCAAAAACTGTATTCAGGGACACAAGCACAATTGTTCAGGAAAGTTGTTGTAGTGAATTTGGTTTTAATTTCATGTTTTGGACAGAAATTAAATCCAAAAAGGCCCAATGCACTTTTAACCCTGCTCTAGTGCCCACGCACCACTAAACTTTCATCCATGTCAGTTCACCTTCTGTTTATAGTGTGCCTTCACACTTTCACACTTCACATACAGAGATAACACGGGCCTGATTGGACTCCTTAGGATCATGTTCTGGCCACTGTAGTGACTCAGACATACAAACAGATAGATCTTAACAGCAGCTTCATCCTGAGCAGGTCATGTGAGGTGAACAGAAACGGGAAGCAAGACAGTGAAAGACAGAAAACAAGTGAGAGAGAGAAAGAGAGACAGATTCTGCTTTAATCTTCCTGCTTCAAACACTCCCCACACTCCTACATCCAAATGCTTTGTGTGCCGCCCAGCGCAAGTGGTCCACATCATAAAAGGAAACTGCCTAATGAATAGTGAAGGCCAGAACGGGAGAGTGAAGCAGTTGTCTTTATACCCATAATGCATCGCCCACTGTATCCAAGGGAAGCTTTTACAAAGAAACCACAAAAGGACCGAAGATGGAAAGGAACACTGTGCCTCTTTCTCATTTACGAAAACCACTCGCTCACTATGTGTTTGTTAAAATAAATAAATAAATTGATTAAGACTCAGCTAAATGTAAAGGGTGGTTTTGCTGACTGAACTGTTACTTGCTGTCCACACTGATCCAAATGTAGCTCTAGGTGATTGACTCTGACTCTTCCAAAATGTCACCCTCAATCTGATTACTTCCGCAGAGACTAATATTAAATTGTGCCACTGCCATTTTTCATTAAAGAAAGAGAGGGGTGTTTTCTGTACCTGTTGGTGGAAATAAAAACAACTGGAAATGGGAAAGTGTTGAAAAGGATGCATACTCGTTGCAGATTCAGGATGACATTAATCTTTTCTAAACTAGCTGTCATTGGGGAGAGCTGCTGAAGCCAGGCTGCCCTAGTTTAGCATAATGAACGGCTGTTTTCTGCTTTTTGCCTCTCATTTAAAGTGCTTCACGCTGAATTCTGGACTGAAGAAAATCAAAGAGAACCTATAGATGGTGGTGTGTAGTGGACTTTTACATGCTTTTCAGGTTATGGAGCACTTAATATTTTACTTTCAATGAGAAACCTAAATTATAATATAATGTTCATTAGGACCGGTGTGTTTAGGTGTTAGGGTTGCAAGGGAGCGCTGCACAATCTGTGGAACAAGACAGAATTATAATAAAAACAAAAAAAAAAGCATTTTGTTTATGGCTGTCAGAATTAGCTTAAAATAAATTAAATACACAGTATTTTGCTATATTACATATTAATATTTTATATTGAAAAAACACTATACCAGTAAATATGTATTGTTTGCAAATGTTTCTCTTTAGCTTTATACATTAAACATTGACTTTTCTTTTAACTAAAAAATACAGTCGGCTGAATACCTGTTAACAGATAATATTTCAACAATTTGAATTGCCATCAATTAGGCGTGGGCGGTATACCAGAAATGTTTCATAATAGTGATTTTACAGCAGTTGAAATGCAAGCAGCAGCAAATGAGATGTTTTTTTGCTGTATGTGCTCACTGTCTGAAAGGCACACGCACATGAAGACGGCGTTCATAGAGCGTGGGAGTATTGAACAGAGTTATTTTGGCTGCTTTATAGACCTTGAGAGGTTAAATACACACTTGTGCGTGTTTAGGTGTTAAGTGACAGCAAACAGCCGAGAAAGTATGGATCCATAAAGCTCTTAAAGTGACAGCAGTCTAATGGTTCTGCTGTCTGCCATTGACGTTAAATGGTTAGTTCATCCCAAAATAAAAATTCTGTCATTAATTACTCCCCTCATATCGTTCCAAGAACATAATTTATCTTCGGAACCCAAATTAAGATATTTTTTAAGAATCCTGAGTGCTATCTGACCAACTGAAATGTTCCCATGTACAAAAAAAAACGTAACCTTAGTAAATACATTGGTAAAACTATTCATGTGAACTAACTTTTGGAGACAAGGTTTTGGTCATATTGCCCACCCCTAGTATCAATACAGAAACAGTAAAGCCAGTTCAATTTGTATTAATAATATTTAAAATTGGTCTTTATAAAATTATAATTATATTTTAGCCAAGAGTCCAATGAATGTGCCGTTCAATTTATGTCATTCACTGATTTACTGATCGTGTCATTGACATGATGTTTATCATGTGATTGATGTCTGTGTGGTCAGTTGTTTAGTCTGTATAATGGATCGGTCTTACCATCAGTTTGACCTAGGCAGTATTGCATTACAAGATTAATCAGCCAATCACAACAATGTAGATACACTGTCTTCTACAGTGTGACATTTTCCCATTTACCCCACATTATGATTTTTACATTTTGCGGTATGTTTTGTTTTATTTTTGTTCAGTAGTTTTTTCTCTCACATCCATGCAGATGACTCATTATTCAGAAAAGGACATGTTGAAATGATTCTGTCAAGTCAAAGTAGTCACAGAGGAAAGAGGAAAGTGGCCTGTGTCCCTTGAGCTCAGAGCACTTACAGCGAGTCAATAGCGGAAAAGTAAGCCAGGAGAATGGGGGTAAAAATACACAGCATCTGTAAATAAACCCTGTCATTCAGAGTGCCTGCCTAAGCATTTTTAATAAGAGCTTAATAATTAATTCACCCTGGCAGGAATGGCTGTTTTAAACAAGGCCAAATGCATAATTCATGAACTGTTACTATATCTTTATTTCAAGTAAAAAGGATTACCATCTCTCCGTGAGATGTTTTTTTCATTGTAGGTCACTGATTTAAGGCCACACAGAGCTACGGCTCTTCTAAGTTAGATAGGAACATGAAAGCCCTGAGTGGAGTTGAAACTTGTTTATCTTGGGAAGATTGCTATTTAAATATATTATATATGAATTATAATCTCTGATACATTTTCTAAGATTTAATATTTAGAACAAGCATTTCAACAAATCCACAGACCATAGGGGATCTGCCAATTATAGCTTGATCACAAACTAATGTATTTAAAAATTAAAATATGCATCAAACAATGAGACAATATTAAGTTATCTTTAATGAAAGCTAGAGGTTGAAAGCTTGTCTCTTTCACATAAAAATGAGAAAATTAAAATGTAATTAAATATATGACTCTACAGATCAACACTGATTCATGTAAACGAATTATATACATCAACATGATATTATACTTATATTATTAAAGGCCAGGCCTGATTTAAAAGAAAACAGAGCTGTAAAATCTGCGTTCTACAGTGTCTGGCCATGGAAAGTACCATACCCAAGAAAGTACGTTAAGTATGAATATTAATCTTCTAAAATATACAACCCACATATATCAACAGAAACGGCAGCTTTTGTTCCACCCTAATTATAGTCTTGTGTCTTTTGTTGCCAGTGTTTCAGAAGCATGTGCCCTTTTCACCACCCACCATCAATGATTTTTCTTTTCAGACCAGCATTTCAAAATTCTGAGGATTTCAAAGGTGTTTCATGTGAAGAAAGTCCTGACAGGTATTTATGTACCTGTAGCATTGAAAGTTGATTTTAATACGACTGTCTTCATGTTGTTCCATGACTTTCTAAACCTTTCTAAATCTTTTGTTTTAATCCTGTATGATTTTCTTTTTTCTGTGGAACATTTATATATTTTCAAAATATTTTAAAGAAAGTTTTAGCTGTTTTTGTCCTTATGATGAAAGTGCATTGATTTAATCAAATATTGATCTGTTAATCGTACAAACTGAGCATTTTGTTTCAGAAGACTTGGAATACCAGTTGAGGCATATGGATTATTTTTATGCTACTATTATAATTTATGATATTTTTATTTATTTTGTGACATCAGTGGCTCAACTTCAGTTTTGGACCAAAGGTGAATACTTTTATTGTGCAAAGAAAACAAAAATAACATCATATACTCAACCATTCATCTCCTGTGACTTGTGTCCTCCGCTATTTTAGAGAACATTACTGCGTAAGCGTGCGCTTTCTTCTAGGTGCAAACAGCCACAGATTACGTGCGTGCTTCCACCCGGATGTAAACAAGGCTGATTACATCAAACACGTTGAAGCTTGGTACACAATCAGGCACCTCCTGCTGCCAGAGAATGAGTTAGCATTTTTAATAAATCCGTCTAATTTACGCAGCGGACATATTTTGCTTGTTATAAAAAAAATAATCTACTCTAGAATGGACTTAGCTGTTGTTATTGATTCTATTTGGATGTTTACCGGAAGTTAAGTTAGGGCCAAAAAAGCACGCATGAACAGTAACCTTTGTTAATGTTGTTGTCGTTCAAACCGTTTATACAATGCGTTCAGCATGACGGAAGACACAAGTCATGGGAGAAGAGTAAATTATGTTATTTTTGTTTTATTTGCACAAAAAACGATTCTCGTAGCATTGGAAAAGTGAGGTTAAGCCACTGATGTCACATGGACTGTTTTACCGATGTTTTTGCTACGTTTCTGGACCTGAGATCATTTCAGTTGTGTTGCTGTCTATGGAGGGACAGATGGGTCTCTGATATCATCAAAAAATATCAAAATTTGTGTTCCGAAGATAAACAGAGGTTCTTGTTGGTTTGAACGACATGAGGGTGAGTAATTAATGACAAAATGTTCATTTTTTGGGTGAACTAACCCTTTAAACGTTTGGAGTCCTATTGACATTCTTCATATGGATAAAAATCAGCTGAGACAAATATCTTCTTTGGTTGTCCAAAGGTAAACATAACAGTCAGTAAATGGTGATAAAATTTTCATTCTTCGATAAACCATCCATATAATGAAATTTCAGAGGGAGATGATTATTACGCCTGTCTTAACTCACCTCCTCAAACAGCTCCAAACTGTATGTATTATCATCATCTGCAAAGTAGACGATTCCAGTCTGGCTGTTGTTGGAGTTAAAGGTCTCCCGTAGCCATCTCAAAGCCAGGTTCCTCTGCATTGTGCCACGTGGAATCCTGGGATCTCTCGTGTCCCCTCGCAGCTTGTAGTTCCTTGGGGTCTCCACATTGAGGTGTGTGTAGTTAAGCCCCGTTTCCCTCAGAAGCCTCGTGACTAGAGGAGTTCTCCTCTGAGAGTCCTCCACCAGAATCCAGTGAAGGTTGGGAACATGGAGGAAGGTGTTGGCCAATCGCGTAAGCTCGGCCTTCTGCACGGGGCGGCTGTACGTTGGAGTGATGACGTGGATGGTGGGCAACACGTCAGACCATGGTGGAGGTCTTGTGTAGACGTATTCTGTTCGAATCACCTCTACTATGTCCTTGTCCTGTGAGCAGTATTCCTTTGAGTCTGTGGCTGGGCCCGTCTCGTGCCTAGTCTCCGTCCCATCATCTGCCAGACAGAGAAAGAGAATTAAGACATTAGCACACCCCAGGGCTGCTCTCTGTATGTCTGACGCATGCCACAAACCTTAGAGGAGTACCTGCTAGCCGTTGCCGGTGGATGGTTAGACGCTCTGGTATGATTAAGATCTCTTTTACTAGATGGTGACAGACTGGAGAGGGTGAGAGCAGGAACCGTGAGATCATAATACGGTTACTCCACAGGGTATAAGGCACTGATTCAAACCCATAAAGCACTGGTTCTGCATGATCTGCTCTTGAATTCGTAACGGGATAGTTCAGACAAAAATGAAAATCTTTTTAAACCTGTATGACTTTCTTTCTTCCTTGAATCAGAAAAGGAGAAATTTTGGACAATATTCTGTCATAATTATATATAAAAAAGTCAAAACGCAGCATGTAAGTTAATAATGCTAATAATATCACGAGTAATGTCAATATGACACACTGTATTCATGGGAATAGTATTTGGCATCTAAATTGTGGTAATGTTTCTTCAGATGGCAATTCTCGACTGTTCCCCGGATTTGAGGATTATGGTGAATGGGCATGCTGATCAGATTTGGGTATTTCTCACATAAGGCAATTGTTTGGCCTTGAAAGACTTGGAATGCAGCCTGAGTAGTCTGATATACTTACAATAATGCTTTTTAAATAAAAATGTTATTATGGGACAGAACAAAGAGGAGAAGAGAAGGGGCCATAATCGGTAAAGGACCCTGAGCCAGGACTCTTTTGGAGTGCCCTTTTTTGTTGGTGTGTTCCTACAAGGCTATGTACAACAGTGACTAAAACAGAATGTTTCTTTTTAAATAAATTATTAAGGCTGTGCTTAAATCTGTTTGTTCCAAGTTTTATGTTCATGCAGTACCTGCAAACTCTGGGCCTGGGAAAGGTAAGAGGGCAATGAGTGTGAAAAAGGATGGAGATCAACTATAATTTTCATTAATCTTAATTAATAAACACTTTACATTAATTTAAACATTGTTTTGGGAAATTCTGATTTTAGAATAGAACTATTGTACACAATGTGGTTTTGAATTCCAGTGTCTATGGCAGAGATCACCAATGAAGTCCGAAATCTAGCAAAATTTAACTTTAAATTTAACTATCCTACTTAAGCACCAGCCAATCAAGGTCTTTTGCAATGGCTTGAAACACCCAGACAGATGTATTGGAGAAAGTTGAACATGGATTGAAGAGCCCTGTTCTAATGCATGGTACTGAACAGTATTTTTTTAATAAAAAAAACAGTACGTCTATATAAAGACACTCAAAAATTTGCAGGTATGTATAATATTGAGAAGTGGTTAGATGTAAGTGTGATTAGGCCAGTGTGTCCAATTCTTATCCTGGAGGGCCAACGTACTGCAGGGTTTAGCTTCAATCTGCTTGAAACCTGATAGATTCAAGCTATCCTTTTGAATACTTTATATTGCTGGTTGAGGTGTGTTTAATTGGAGTCGGAGCTAAATTCCCATAACTTTCATGTCAGTTTATTGACTGCAAAGGTTTCTCTGTGAAGGTAATGAGCTTACAGGAGGTCACACTGCAATAAATAGTCTGTAGCGTGCTTTTGGTATATGTATAGTGATGCACAGAGCTTTTGGATAAGCAGCAGTGTCAGATGGCTTTAGAAGACTGAAAAACACAGGTTTAGAACTGG
The DNA here is from genome assembly GCA_034779775.1 of Enteromius afrohamiltoni. Lineage (NCBI taxonomy): Eukaryota > Metazoa > Chordata > Actinopteri > Cypriniformes > Cyprinidae > Enteromius > Enteromius afrohamiltoni. The sequence continues at coordinate 8,191,603 of JAUYWG010000055.1, forward strand.
TATAGTGCATTTGTGTGCTTCAAAGGTTTATATGACTTTAGTTTATTTCAGAACTGTTTAGGACACAGTGGTTGGTGCATTCTTTCAAATGTCTTATTTTTTTTGTTCCATGGAAGAAAGATAGTATATCAATTTTTGTCTGAACTATTCTGTTAAATCTTTTTCATGAGCAAGCTGGAACAATATTGCTGAATAATTAGTGTTACCAAATATCTCCAGTATATTTTCACAAAATGATGGTGTGGGCAGTTCCAGCACATTCCTGCTGATAGCTCATTAAGGGCAGAAATCACGATGGCATCTTACATATCAGATCTTTATCACTGTTCAATTAGTGCCCTGCTCTCACTTCAGACATTTTAGCACCATTAGATTAGCACACTCCATTAGCATTCCAGATGTTCACTGCCTCCTAGGCATCATACAAACTCATGTTAATTGCTTCATGATAATTTCAATGAATACACATCTGTAAATCTCCACAAGCTGATGGTATTGACATGCATATATATGAATGTATAGATCTTGAAATGCTGGGTGTTGTATTTCCCTGTAGGTCAAGCTAGAGGTGGCCATTAGATTGCCCTGAATGGCCCATAAATAACAGGTTATATATACAACTTGTGTATGTGACTCATCCACTTACATAAGTGTTTTAATGTAAGTGCTAAAATATCTATAGACAAGCAAACTGGCAAATCTGACACCAGAAATGCTCCTCAGAGGGGGATTTTATTGGAGAAAACCTCTGCAGTTGAATAAATGAGAAGCTGTTGGATAATTTCATTGGAGTCAGTGGACTCTTAAAGCGAGGCACATGAGCTGAAACTCAGCTAGTTAGAAAGTGGGATTTGTGTTAATCTACATGAATAGTTATTTTTATGTCATGTGAAATAAAAGCACAATGTGCTGAAAGACAAAGTATACTTAGTCAATCACGGTTTTGTGGTTATGTTAAAATAATAATAAAAATAGTATTTAAGTAGCAAGAAAAGAAATCTTGGGTAGCTCTTTTACAGATCATTTAGCAGTAAGAATAACATTAGTTCTAACGTGACCAAAAATGAATAGACTTGCTGAATTTAGTCATTTTGCTTGACATCAAAATTGGCATTGACAACATGTTGTATGTATAAGAGAGGAGTTACCCTTTCGGATGGCCAGTAGGGGGGCAATTGCACTTTGGTGCCACACAGTGATGAGGAGGGTCCATGGTAACACAATTAACACAATGGCAAGAATATCTCTTCTCTTCGGCATCTCCAGGGTTGGTTCTATGCCTGGTCATTACCTGAGAGAGGGAAGTGAAGAGAGACAGACACTAAGAGAGAGACTATACAAGTGGAAAGATCCTCATAAGTGTTAGGGAATTAATGCACTATGTGATCAAAATGACTATCATTACTTTTTATTAGATTTCAGCATCATGTGGTCAAGTCAAAAATGATAAACCATTATGTTGCCTCTCTCAGATCCCTGGTAAGACAGGGCCAAACATTACAGAAACTTCACAGATAAAGCACAGTCAGATTAATGACTATCAGAAACTTTGCAGGTATATTTCAACTTGTTCTACTAACCCTAAACCTACCATAACAGTCTGTTCTGAGAGTTAGTAGAGTTGTAGTTGAGAATGAATGAGAATTAGTTGACACTTAGTTGACATGTAGTTACAAAGTTATTAATAGTTAGAATGCCTAAATGGATTATCGAAATAAAATGCACCTGTTTTTGTTATTTCAATAGTTTAAAAAAAGTAAAAAATGAGAATACAACTTAACGGGTTTTTTTTCGTTCCATGGTAGGAAAATAAATTATCAGCTTAAATATTCGATTTCTACATGTGGGCGGGAATTAAAAGTCCCTTTTTGCTGATTGGTCAGTCGAAGATCAAACCATGCATAGCAGTTCTTCCGCAGTTCCGCACAGCAAAATAGTAGTCATCTGTTGCTTCAGGTGTTAGATTGCTTCAGATTAATAACCCGTTTTATTGGAATTACATTTCTTCCTTTACTCAACAAACAAGCAGACTAATGAATAACACAATGCTACTCGTACCTGGGCAGAGCTTAGACAGGTTTTTCTTAGTATCAGCAGTTATTTAAAAAGATTAAAATACTACTTAAAAAATTAATATGAACTAATATGTATTTATAAAATAAAATGTTTTGAAATGACTGGAGCATATTTCATCCACCTTCACTTCAAAACTGGTCCGGCTTGACTTTGCGTTTGTCTGCTTTTGATTTAACAATCACAATTTATCGGAACTGTGCACTAGGGCAATTCACCTGTTTTTAAGACTACCTTCTTTCTTTGAAACACACACACACATGTCCTGCTCGCACTTGCCCATTTAATTGCAGAGAATGTTGTTGTTTGTTTCTTTTCCTTTTGAAAATCTGTGGCAAAATAACTTGTGGTGTAGGCGTTCTGAGGGTATATGGATTTGGTGAGAAACAACCAAAATGGCATGTTTTTTACTTTTATGAAAGTTTCTTATTCCTGCGCGGGTGGGCAGCAGCTCGCGCCTGTCACGAGGGAGGAGGCGAGGAAGCATTCGGATTTAAGTGCAAGCTGTTTATTTACACACAGAGCACAGACAGATAGTTAGGGTAAACACCGGATAACGTCAATGGCAGAGGCAGAGCAAAGAGTAGTCAAAGTCCAGGCGAGGGTCGGTAA
>JAUYWG010000055.1:8194387-8204741 GCA_034779775.1 Enteromius afrohamiltoni
CCCAAGGAGTCCTGGGAACTGTGAACGCAGTGTGCTGTGCTGTTTCTCACCCTTTCACCATCAAATATTCAATAAAACCCCTCAAATTTCTCCCCAGTCTCCTCCTCCTTGTTCAGAGCGTTACAGCAACGTACACGGGACCGGTCAAGGGGCATGTCATGACGCCCCCAATTGGAAAACTAAATTTTGAGTCGTTTATACTTTTTCTACCCATGAACCAAAATACAAAAATCAGCTTAAATCTCGTTATTTATTTATTTTTTTTTAACAAATTAAAAAACGAAAAATTTACTGTTTTCTCGTTTCGGAATATTTCATTTCAAATTTAAAAACAAATGGATGCAACGGACCGGACCTACACAGACCGTACATGGTTATCGTCAATTCTCACCTGAATTAAACACAGAACTGTGAATCACCAGCATAGCAGTTTTGGATGCGCATTCAAACCTTGAAAATTGACGTATGCACGCTCTTGGCACACTGATGGCCAACATGCTTTCATGAACGCGTTTTAGTAATATTCACGTAGATGTCAAATGTCATATCTGGCAGTTGTTTTATATTGAATACTGGCAGAGTAAGCGAGTTCGCGATGATCTGTGGTGTTGTACACATGGGCTTCAGACACTCCAAGCTAGTTTTCAGCTTTATTTTAATAGTAGTTTTTAAATCTACTTTGCTAGTTAATGTTTGTATAATTATTTTGATACCAGTTTGTAAATACTGCAATTAAGCTTTTAATGCTTGTAATGTTAGGTCTGTGTCAGTAGGTGTATGGCAAGCATTTTTAACATTTAATCTACAATCCGCAGTCATTGTTAATCTTTTTCATGTTTCATCAGTAAAAGGTCTATCTGCATGTTATTCTGCTGGGAGGCAGAGGGAAGTGTATTTTTGTAGTCTATTTTATTTATTTATTTGTTTTTGCTTATGTCTAGCAGCTCTATTTATTATTATATTTATTCTTAAATACTCAGTTTTGCATATTATAGTGACATAATGATGATATTCCAAAACTAATATTTAAAAGTAATAACCTTATATTGTTTAAAGTTTTTATTTAGTAATATTCACGTTAATTAGAAATAATCAGGTTTAGAAACCTCATGTCATCACAGCAGGACAGAGCAGGACACTGATTATGATTTTAATTTTTAAATTTATGAAGTTAATTTTTGCTTTTGTACTTTGTTATAGACTAGATACTTCATCATCAAGCAATAAGCTAATCATAAGCAGGTGCAGTAGTATTATATATTATTTTTCCTGATGAACTTTTATTAGACTGCATGTGAAATAGGAGCATATATGAATCATGAATATGATATCTCAGTCGTTTTCATATTGGAAAGATGAGGTGGAGTTGCTTCAGAATAGAGAGATTGAAACAGAGACAAACAGTAGCTAGTCCCTTAATATGTTCATGGTTGTTTATGCATTTTCAAGCATAGTAGTTAGTTTGAAATAAAAAAAATGTAACCTTGGAAATTAAGTCTCATATTATATATATTTTTTTACACACACAAATTTATTCTCTGAAATCTTGGTGATCGTAGTTGTAGCCTATTTTTTATTTTTTTTTTATCATTTTTATCATTTTATCATAGTCAGAATTTATCATTATAATTAAATATGATCGTTCATGCAGTGTGTCATGTAGCTGCATGTGAACATTAACTATCTGCAAAGTTATGACACCGACACTGTAAAATAAAGTTATTGTCTATCAAAAAAAAAAAGAGTCGGCTCACATTCGCCTAAACGGGTTGTCAGCAATTTTAATCTTTCGGCCACACGTCCCCAAACAGTACAATCTCCACATGGATTACATCATGTTTAGAAGATGCTGTATCCTGTTAAAGTTAATTTTTTTTATATGCCCTTCCGAAAGATTAATCTACAAATAATTGAGTGATTAGCATACATTTTTTTCAACAACACCTCAGCAGTACAATCTCTTGTTGTGTTCGCATCATTTTACTGATAACTGCTTTTCCAATCTTGAAGTACAACATGATATTCACCAAACGCTTGGTCTTAAAAGATGGATCAGTGCCCAGTTTATTTGGACCCGTTTGCTCCTCTGAACTTCTACCTGTAAGTGAGATTAATAATTGATGATTGTATTTTCTAGCGATCGTTCAAAACACGTATTTGTGTACGTTATGATGTGTAACAACCCTGCAGATGTCCTGGTCATCGGACTGTAGTTTCTGTAGTTCTGTTGTTCAGCTGTGGGCCTAATGTAGTCTAATACTGTGTCTGTCTCATCATTAGTTTAAGGTCCCGTTTACACAAAGGGGGTATGCAGGTATTTTTCCCTGCGGTTTGGTTATGTGCCAGAAAATGCTTAATGTCAGGTGAGCGCCCTATTTACATAGGTTTGGCAGTTATTATGGCGCTCGACAGCGTATTTATGCGGGTTGATATAAAGTTTTTTGAAAACGATGTTGTGTGCACAATGTTATTATTGAAAATGGAGGGGAGGAAACATTAGTTTTTCTAAATACCCGGCTATGTTTAAATGTGGCCTAAATAAAGATAAACAATTTTTAACCCAGTGTTATGCATTACGCAATTCTGAAGTTCACTACGTAGAGCTATGCCCGATTCGCTTACAAAAGCACTGTCCACGGTAATTTTGGCACAAGCTCTATGGAGCGCTGTAGTGGTAGACGAATCATAAAAAGGACTGCGCCATCTGACCAATCACAGCAGTGAGGGCTCACGGGAAGGTTAAGACTGATTCTTCGAACTGGGTTGTTGACGAATCATTTAGAAATGGGGTAAAATTAAATCTATTTAATTTTACCCCATATTTTTTCTATCTAAAGTGTTTTTTGACCTTTCATACATGTAAACCTGTCTTAAGACTCATAAAACTATATTAGCCACCTTTAAAATGGCATAATAGTGGCACTTAGCCTGGATTTTCCATCACCATACTCCCTAAACATAAAAAATATATCCCATGTAAATGCAGGAAATGGGAATTCAAATTGAATCCCCCCACTTCTCATATCAAAGGTACACCCTTGTGTACAGCAAACCTGTTGTTGTTGTTGTTTTTGTTTGTTTGTTTTGTATTTATGATTATGTTTTTTTCCAAACAAATAAAATGTTTGTCTGAAAACTGTAAGGTTTGGATTTTGTGTGCCCTGTAAAGAGCTTGAATGTAAAATATTTACATTTACATGTCTGTAGCACCAGTGCAATATGCAAAAAAAACAAGGTAATGTTTAAACCTGATATAATATTTATTGTTTTTACTGGATGAAAAAGAGAAAAATAATAAATAATAAAATTTGTGTATTATCTCCATTCAGCCACTAGAGGACACATGATGACCAACAAGTGCATTAGGCTAGCATGTTAAGAAATTAGTTTACAGAACTGACAAAAAAAAGCGTTTTCCATGTGTTTGTGTATAAATGAATTTTTTCCTCAAAAAAAAAAACCCCATCCATCTCTTTGTTTCTGTTTCCTGTCTAATCTCTCTACTATAGCCGATGTTTCTGATTCCTTAATATTCAACATACGATTAGCATACATAAGTACTACTAACTTTTGAAAAGACACTGGTACCTAATGAATAAGCACTAGTACTTAATGGAAATGATACCAGTATCTAAAATAAAAATACTAGTAACATGGAAATAGAAACTAGTGGGGTTTATAGATTAAATGTTAACACGGCTTGCCATAGTAGGTGGTCTTTTTGTGCCATTTCTATGATGTGTTATGATTATAATTTAATGCTTCTCTTACCGGGAAATAAAGACAGAAATTGTAATAATACATTATTGTATTAAATTGTAAAAATACTGATTGGTTATTTTCTCACCCTTAGTTACAAACGGCGGATGGCCACGAGCGTGAGGTCCAGCTGTGACGGCCGCATGCTGGAGGTCATCCACCACGCTGTTGATTCCCAGAACATCCCATGCTGAGGTCCAAACTTCCTAAAACACACAAAAAACACCTTTGATGCACAAAACTGCGGATTCTTTTCATTTCAGAGAAGACAACCACAAGGTACAGTTGATGAGAGCATTATTTTGTTGTCTTTTTTCCACTTCCTGTCCAACTGTTACGTTGATAAATGTTTTCTGCTCCCAAATGACAATATTAATACCTAGCAAAGCAGTCCAGCGCTGATAAATGAATCCTTTTGCATTTGAAGCAGCATTTATTTGCTCTTACTCTCCTTTAATCTCAGTGGTAACATTTGCAATACAGGAACAGATGAATTAGCTGTCAGGTGTCCTTTGTGCCAAACCTCTTCCTAAGAGAATAATAATTCTGTTATAAAACTATTATCACTGAAGCCTGTCCAGACACACATATGAAAGCTGGGTATGATGATGCTGTGCCTTGAACCGAGCCTGTCTGTGTGTGTAGGCTGTAGCACAAATGCTGGTTGACTGCAGTAGCGACAGTGTATTTTTAGCTTCTCTGGAGGCAGAAAAATTGAAGAGAGAGAGTTGATTTTTTTGAGAGCAGCATGGCCCCTATCTTTTTTTATATTAAGCAGAAATATAGGGTTAGGAGTGCATGTGGCTGAAAAATGACAGTATATCTAGTTTTTACAGGTTTTTATTTCAGTTTCTAATAGAAATAATATAATCAATAAAATTAACATCATTAGGGTCTTCATATCATCCAGAAAGGGTTTATTTTGCAGAAATAAAAGGCTGACTCTACATTATCCCACTTATGACATGACTAAATAAATAAATGCAAAGTAAATATCGAAACAAGTTATATTAATTTATTATGTGCGATAAAAGAGACCATTAAGTGATATGAGAGAATAGTTGCCAGAGACGTCTAATATACAGTTTAGCATCATGAAAAAATAGAAATATCAGCATTGTGTTTACCAATGCAGTGAATGTAAATCTAACAACAGAAACAAAACCTGCCAAAAATTCAGTATGTGTGCATTTGAATGTAATTTCAGACACCATTGATCCGTTGTTATGTTGTTCTTCGCTGTGACTATCAGGCAACATATTTTTAATCAGTTTATGTTCACTTATTAGTATACTAACAGCACATCAGCCAGTTCACCTCACTGTAGTCCATCCTCTGTTGACAGATAGATTTATCAAGTGTAGGGATTCAATATCAAAGTGTCTCAAAATGCAAAATGCTGAGTTTTCATATCTGTGCGGCACAAGACCCTTAAACGTAATGTAATAGGCCTGCTTTATTGAAATAAGCTGCTCCCTGGGAATCTCTTCATGCACAGACCAGCCGCACTCTGTGTGTGCATGCTGAATTTTTAATTCAGGGTTAGTGACCCAAGAAGACAAAAGGACAAGCGGACATGTCTATCCCGAATGGCTATATACTGATGAAAAGAGGTTAAGCAAAAGGCAACAGGGAACAAAACAGGGTCCAGAACTAAAAAAGCTGTTATTGTTATTTATTTATTTTTCTCAGTGAAAGGTACTTAAAGGTTTAGTCCTGTGCTAGGTTTATTTTATGTAAGGTAATAGTTGTTATGTTATTTGTGCCTAAAAAAAGGCTTTAAGCATAGTATAAGCATAGTATTTCTGTAATATGCTAAAAAACAAGGTTAGAAGGCCAAATAACACTGTCTGAATCGCAAACATCAGAATTAAGCATCAGGACGGCCCTGTACAATGTTATGCATCAACCACACTTAACTAGCTGTAAACACAAGCTCTGCAGGTCCATAACTACTATCCTGTTGTGATGAGAACATGCCAAAACTGTTCTGGTCTCTCATGGTGCTAGAGTCACTCACCTCAGTCAACCTCCCACTAAGTTTGTAAGCAGAAAAGCTGGCGCCGTGTCCATCACTTACAAAAGGATTTGGAGTTACATGGCCCGGGGATTTTTAATCTCAGTAATGAAAGATGGAGTTGATAAAGCATCTTTTCGTGAATGCTGATATTTCTGCTGCGAATCCTCTGAACAAGCTAATTGGAATGCACTCCCAGACCTGAGAGTACGGAATATAGCACACCGTATTAAAGCTCCAGCTCATTTTCTGTCCCTGCTTATATATTCACTCATTTCCTGACCGCTGCCCCCCACTTTGTACGTGCCATAGTAATGACTTAGAACGCTGCTAAGAAGGGGGGCCTGACAGTTCATTATTGATATTCACAAAGCCCATTTACCTGATGATCTCAGCACAGATGAAGACTAATCTATCTACCTATCTATCTGTCTGTCTGTCTGTCTGTCCAGCCCGATCTCACGGCAAATTGTACATATTTTACAAACCTGCTAAGGTCTCTCCCACACAAAGACACGTTTAGCTGTAAACTCATATATTTTTTATCGTATAGGCATTTTTCGTACAGATGAATTCATGTTTTGGAAGAGTGAAATCAATATTTTTCGAAACTGGATCCCAGAATGGATACGCGTTTTGGTGTGGACAGCGAATCCATATATTTTCTAAAACAATAATGTCGTCAGCCCACATCTGAAATCGCTGCCACGCAACAGCAAGAAAAACATGAACAAACGCTGTATGATTGTTTTTTTATTAACTAACGTTAACACAGATTTAATAAATGTATTGTTCAATGTTTGTTTGTATACCGCATGCAAGATTTATGGACATAGTCCAAGTCTTCTTCTTTGTTTTTTGTGTATGTCTGTGGCAGAAGTACAGTACACATTGTCTGGCATGTGTATTACATCATTTTGGTTGTTTTGTGTGGATTTTTTGAGATGAGGATAAAAAAAATATTGGATGGAGTAAGTTCTGGCTTCGTTAGGATATAGTCTAAATTGTACAGCACCTCACTTTTGAGAGTTTAGCTAAATCATACGTATTTTATGAGTGGCCAATTTGTATGGATTTCGCCTCTAAACCTACCCATCACTGGGGTTTAGGCAAATCGTACAAAACTGTACAAGTGAGGTTGTACGAATTATCCACCTCGTCAAATACATACAAATTGGTTGTGCGACTGTGATGGTCTGTCTGTCATCTATCCATACTGTCTGTATGCCTGTCTAGCTACCTATCCATCTTTCTATATATCTGTCAGTGTCTGTATGTCTGCCTTCCCACCCGTCAATCCATCCATTTATCTATTCTTTTGTCTCTCATGGTCCTCCAATCTTTCTGTCTATTTGATCAGATCTATCTAAACAGTCGGTGCATACAGGTCTGGATGTATACTTAACTTGTTGGTTTTCTACAAGTTGTCGATGAAGTTCTTAAACATTTAATCATAAGTCCTGAAGAGCTCCATCATGGCCCTTAGTCAGCACTATGCGCACAGATTTACATCTTGCGGATTTGTATGCATCAGCTCTATGCTTTCTCCGCTCAGTGTTGTTAAATAACCTAATCAGCCAGAAGGAGACGGAGGAAATGCTATTTCCGCTTTGATTTAGAGGGGAGTATTTTTTCAGTAAGGGTAAGTGAAGTAGGCCTAAGCCATTTGCACAGAGATAGATGTGATTGATGGCGAGAGTCCTGTCTTCTGCGTACTAGCTCAGCACTGACGAGAGATTCAAAGGCTAGCCTCAGGCTGGCCATGTCACACTGAAAACCAGCACCAGGACCTGTCCTCCTTCCGCCATTCCATTTATTTTCAGTTTGCAGATTGCAATCTGAAGGGCCAGCCACAAAATTCAGGCTGAGGACAGAGATACTGTAGCAGCAACTGGAATTGGTGCCCAGACTGATCTGGATTAGTTACGATGGCTCTTTTGTTGTTCTGATATATTTGCGAAGCCTCTGAGCCATATTAAATCAACATTGTGTTCAATAACCCGTTTAAATGCATATTGAAAAAAATGGTTTTTTTTCTGCCTTTTTTTATGCACAGCACTGCTTGAAAGAAGAAATAAAAACAGATTTTTGAAAATGCTTTGTTGCCATATAACATTTTTTTTGGTCTTTGCTAATATGACTTTAAATACAAAAAAACCTGTTTAAATCTGCTTGCATTTCACTTGAGACTTCTGGAAAGCTTGTGTGGTTCAAAAATGCAGATCAAAGTCTAACGCGCAACTTGTATCATGTTTCCATTTTTCATTGAATTTAATTTCTTTGTTCCATTTTCAGAGGCTTCGATAAAGCATTCATTTATACATAATGAAGCATGGTTTAACATTTACTATTGATTTACCACTGTTACACTGAAAGCACTATACCGTAATATACCATTCCACAGGCTTTTCATTATAGTAGACACTGGCCCTGACTCTGTAGGCAATGCATATGCTTTATCATAACCTTTGAAGACTACAGACTCAGACGAGCATGATTAGCAAAAACAGCTATGGCTCATACTTTAGGAGGTGGGCTGTCTGTATGACAGTGTTAATATACTAATGCAAAGTATTTCATTCATCACATGGTCAAAGGTCATTAAAGCACAATCCCATGCATTTCTCCTTAACAAGAGGCTTTTAGCTCAACGGAGCTGTTGTGTGGATGCTAATATTAGGCTTCCAGCATTGATCTTCAGTTCACTGATCACAGCATTTTTAGTTGCTAACTCAAAAGTTAATCAGACTGGGAGAAAGCAAAGAGTGGAGGCCGTCTAATGAGGTAGATGTTGAGGAATTCTCACTCTTGGGACTCTTCTGAGTCACAGCTTCCAATAATATACACGGACATGCTGGAAACAAATTCCGAAAATATAAATTTGATCTTTGCTAATTAAACCATAGGGAAATCACCTGGGGTTGAAGTTTTTTTTCTGAGATTTTTACCCCCTCCCACAGGAAACTAATTGGTGTGTGTTTTAATAAGGAGTGAGTGAATAGGTGTATGTTCCTATCTGAAACTAGGCCAGGTGTAACATAATTTCTACATAGTAAAATGTATTAATACATTCACCCAGAAATATATCCATTCTAAAGCTGCTTGTCTTAGAATACTTCATGGTAAATTCATAGATTAACCAGAAAACGTAAGTTATAATGAAAGCTGGTTTGTTTTCTTAGTGGTACGAGTCATTTGAGAAATTTTACACTTTTCCCCTAGAACAGTATTATGAATCTCTTATCATCCAAGTTACATGACCTTTAAAAGCTGGACAGGAGGTTCACACTCTCTGAAGGTCAATTACATGTCTAGTACAAGGTCTATTCTCTGGTACGTACCAACAAGTACATATCCCTCCAATTTCCAAAAGAAATGAACAGTACCATGGTAGGGAGAGGTAGCAACACATTTCCTGACATTCTCCATTTGTCAATATCAGCCAGAGGAACTGTGAGACCTTACCGCACCAATTAAAATAATTTACACCGCAACACACAAAATGGTGCCCTACGCAATTTTCTATGCAAACATCAATACAACTCTGTTGCTCTCTTAATTGCATAATTACTCAGACTGATGATGTGAGGGATTCTGTCCTTTAGCTTGCTGTCACATGCTCTGAACCGTAGGTGTGCCCCTGTAAGCCACAGTAATACGCCGATTTAAACTGATGCCTCTCTTAAGTAATTAAAGTATATACAGCCATTAACACCATCTTTGTTGAACTCACTGAAACATTGGTGACAACACTAACTAGAGAACAGAATTTTGTATGTATGACAAAATATGCTTATGAATGGAGATATTCTCTGAATGAGTATGCATGGCCTATGATGCTATTTCTTTATATGAGCAGGGATGCCAGAAAACAACCACTGCATAAATGATTTGTGAGATTAATGGAAGGAGACCTTGTTTACTGGCTTTTGGCTTCAGAATAGCTCTTTCAAAGTGAAGCATCCAGCCAAAGCATCGTAAAAACCCTGCTTTATACTCTTGCACATTATTTTGCACTGCTGCATATGTACTATAGATACGAAGAACAAAGATGGTCTCTGATGGAGGCATGCCAGCATTGCTCCCACCAGGGACTGCAGATCCATTTGACCAGAACTCAGTGCATTAATTTCCACATCATTACATCCCATAAAAACCGGCCATCGCATCCTAGAGGTAAATATGAAAGTAAAACTGGCATTATGTTGTTTATGATATGATTTATTTGAAATATGTCTGTTGGAACGCACTGCAGACAACAAATGTTGGATATACATATATAAAACAAATATACTTAACGCAATCTTATGCAAGCCAGACCGCTGTTCTAGAATGAACGATTAATGCAATAACTCATTATATATCAATCATAATATAACAACAACTCAGTTGGGTGAGTGATTCAATAACTCGTTAAGACAGTCACTTTTGATTCAATGCTTTTAAAACGAACTGACTGGAGTGAATGATTCAAATGATTTTTTTGTAGGTAAAAACTGTCAGGGATGAAGCGGGATTCAAGTGCGGGAACAGAAAGTCTTTATTTTCTTTGTTCACAAAATAATAATAGCAAGAATA
>JAUYWG010000055.1:8210701-8232581 GCA_034779775.1 Enteromius afrohamiltoni
TAGCTGATGGGCTATCAGCTGTGTTTGATTAATTCGTATCGCGTTCCTCTCGAAATGCGTTATTTGCAAAACGTTCATGCAGTGTGAAACCCCCTGTCGCCGATCTATCATGAAGTGTGAACACAGCGTCGACTGAATGCTACCCCTGATAGTCGCGCAGTGTAAAAAGATCTGTGACGTGACTAATCTGAAAATCGTGCAGTCTGAACTCGGCATAAGAGTCTTTTCTAGAAATCTAAGCTGAATTTGGACTGTCTTTGCGAATCGGGAGAAACAAGTTCTGCCATAAATCAGAAATAAAACAGATGCAATAAAACAAAGGAATATTAACATTCTAGTAACTACTATTAACTAACATGAAACTCTTTTGACACTCAGTTGTACTGTGGTTAGTTTATGTATAGTTTCTGTATTAACCAAATTCTATTATATTTCCATTCACCCCAAATATAATTTTGTTATAAATTCTATTATATTTATATGTTTTATGCCTCCCTGAAAAATATAAAAAATATTATAATATGAAGGTAATCAATAATTAATTTAACAAGTAGTGTACGTAAGATAGATAAAACACTTCTGAAGGAATTGATAATACTCAAGTCATGTGACTAGTGGGATTACCATGATATTCAGTAAAAAAGTAAACGAAGAAAAAAATGTAATATGATTTATTTTATTTTCATTTATAAATAGTCAGAATGAATTGTTAAATAAAATCGTTATTTTTGTTTTCTTCGCACACAAAAGGTATTCGTAAAAATTACGGTTGGACCACAGACTACATATGTTTCTGGACGTTTGTGTTCTGAGGTCCTGAGGTCTTACAGGTTTTGAACGACATGAGGGTGAGTAATTAATGACAGAATTTTAATTTTTGGGTGATCCATCCCATTGGGAGTATTAATATGTTAAAATTGTGTGTTCCTGTGCAGTTATTTACTATGGAACAGCATTCTAAAGCTTTACCTATTTTATTATGTACTAGGCAATGCCTTTAGTGTCCTCATCATCTCCTTCCCCATTAAAACCGCCCATGTCACTTCACACATATGTATCATGCAATCATTTCTATGCATATAAGACGTGTTGAGTTTGTGTTGCTATTTGCATAACTTAGTAGGTGTGTGCAAACAGTCTAGGAGCATGTAAACGGCATATAGAAGTACTCGCGGCAAACGCTCCGTGCTGGAGCTGCTCTACAATGATGGGATTACTCCAAAGAGCAGAAAAAACACACGGAAAAGAGAAATAGATTTAGAGTGGATTTACTACACACGCTTTGGCTCATTTGCTTGCATTACTCGCAGCCATACAAATGCTAAAATCATGTCACATAAACAAGCCACAATGCCATGGGTTTGTCTTAGCCGCTGTGTCGGACATTCATGGATTTAATTATGAGTTCGACTCGAATGCGAACGAATCAGTCGCGCTCCCACACAGTTGTAAGTAGACTCTTTGGAGTATCTCAGCAGCTATAATTGAACACATGCAAGATACGAGGATTTTCTGATGATATCAGATCAGTCTCAGGCGCAAAGGTTACATCCTGTTTCAAATGTGGACGTATCCTATTGATTTCTTAATGAGCAGATAAAGAACAGCCTATTAATAGATCTTGTTCTGGGTTTACAATGGAATGCTTTGCGGATGCGTGCCACCCCTCATCTCGGCTGAGAGAGAAGAGCAGATATTTTTATTCTTTGTAAAACTTTCAGGCTCCACAGAAAGCATTAAGAAATGAATTAGTGTGCCAAATTGTGAGAGGGTTTTAACACACAAGGCTGCTAAAGCGCATTGGATGTCAAATCAAACGCTTTGTTGTGTCTGTAATACAGAAGCCTTCTAGAAAACAAGCTAGTTTTTTCTCTTAACATACTGCTCCGAGCATTGAAATGGATGGGCTTAAGTGTCTTCCCCGAGAAATATCAATTATCCATGTGTCGGGGGTTGCTAGGCTTCCTAGGCCTGCTCACATCTGCCTATAACTGATAAAACCATGGGATGATAAACCTTTTTGCCTTCAAGAAGACGGATGGACAGATAAATATCAAATAACTATTTTTTTCCTCGTCTTATTTACTTAGAGGGGGATGTGTTTTAGTTTTTTTTTTTTCTCCCCACAGTCATTCAAAAAGCTCTTGTATAATGAGAGATGTTATTATCCCTGTGGGTGGGATGTATGGGCACATGTCCCTCCATTTGTGCTGTGCTGATGGAGACAAACTCACAGCAAATCTATTTTATACAGTTTTAATCTACTGTCAGTTAATGGGCCGCATGAGTAAAACACATTATAGTCTATTGCAGCTTGACTATGGATACAAAAAGGTAAATTAATGCATTATAATATTATATTGTATGCAGTAAAGAGCAATATTAGTACATACACTGTAAAAAATGCCTGTGATTTTAACGGTAAAAAACTGTGAAAATGCTACGGTAAAAACCTGTTAAATGGTTAATGGTAAATTCCTGTTAAATTTACAAGCGAACACTGTAAACTGGCATTCCCAGAAATCCCTGCATTGCATTTTAAATTTTGTTTGAGTTTGATGTTTTTTCTTCGTTTTTTTTTTTATCAGTTATGTTTATTAGGGTTGTACGTTACATGTTATGTTTTTAAATTAATATTTATTGCACATTTCAGTTTAAGTGTTTAAGTGTTTGTGTGAATGACACTGAGCACCTTCTCTATATGTTTCTATTAAAATCTTCTTATGATAAGCTTTGGTTCATCATGACTTTCTCATCATCACCTGCATTTGGTAGTTATCAGTGTATTTCAAAGGTACAAAATAAATTTCACTAATTTAATAGGTTGGTATATTTACATAATATCAGTTATTACAGTTTATTATTAGAAATTACGGTATTTTTACGAAAATTTTTCGAAATTACAATAAATGTAACATAAAACAGTAAAACAAAAAATATTGTTGCTGTATTTTTCACGGTTTTATTCTGGCAACCACAGCTGCCGTTTTTATACCGTAAATTCTACGGATTTTTTTTCACAGTGTAGAATTTGGGATAGAATCTATCTATCTATCTATCTATCTATCTATCTATCTATCTACACAACTGTCTACTGCAAACTGTATTAGAACACTTCTAACTGATTTTAGGTAGTTCTGTAATACACTTGTAATGACACTATAAAGACCTTTTAGTGGGTTTTGTTGCTATAATTTAATGAAACTCATTTTAAAATACCCTGCAAGAAGGTTAGTTGTGTGTTTTTATCTAAAAAGCCAAGAAATCAGTTTTATTATAGCATTAGTATAATTAGAGATACTTACATACAGGGTAGGTTGACCCTAATTAGCCAAGCAATTTTAAAGTCATTTCTGTAAATACTGTACATATATGCTAGATGGTATCTGTACAATACCTTATTTTATATCTATTATGACTGCTGTTTATTGCTTATGATTGCTATATGTGCTTTTAAACATGTTCACCCCTATAAGATGTGGGTGGTACAGAGTGCAAAGGTAAGGGAGGCACAACAGCTGCTAGACTTCTGGTGTTAATTAAGTCCAAGAACTGCTGATCAGCCCGGGTCTCTCTTGAGCCGCACTCTCTCTGCAGGAGCAGGATGTGCCACTGAAACACTGCTGTGCTCCAAAGGACAGTCTTTCAATTCAATTCATCACATCCACAGCCTCCTGGTGCTTTCAGACCGTGTTTGTGCACTTTGTATGTTGGTGTGTGTTTGTGACAGCCATTGTGCTGCGTTATCTAGAGCTGCAAGACTCCTCTGACACTCATTTAGCAGTGTTCACAAGCAGATGGGAGATAGATGACGGCTGGACTCCCAGATTGATCTGAGACATCCGTCCATCCGTACCTTTAGGAAAGGAGACTAATTTACTCTGAGTTCAGGATTGTTGCGGTTTCTGCTTTTCAAGTGTTTACCAACCGTATATGTGAGGGCCGTGTCATTTTGTGACGTCTGTCCAGCATCACCGAAGACATTGCTGTTGAGACATTTTCACCACATTTTGAAGGATTCCATTATAGCCTTGGCAATCTTCGGATATTATTGTGGTTTGAATTACACAACAACATGGAAGACCATTTTCACTTACTGTACTGTAAGAGTTGCAAGAATTTCTCACCATTGTGATTTTATTTCTTGCTTTGATTTTTATCTCCAAAAATTACGTATTATTCGCTTTAGATGGAAATGCGAGCTTCCATATGTTTGTTTTATGGTCTGTAGTAATCATAATCACTATTACAGCAGATGTTTAACCGCATCCAAAATAAAAATATTTTTTACATAATATGTGTTATGTATGTTACAGTATGTGTTTTGTGTTTCATATATATATACCCTTGTAAAAAAGTAATTTATTTCAAATATATTTATTTCTATCTAAGTAAAGTTCAAATCTATTAACATATTGAC
Source organism: Enteromius afrohamiltoni (assembly GCA_034779775.1). Classification (NCBI taxonomy): domain Eukaryota; kingdom Metazoa; phylum Chordata; class Actinopteri; order Cypriniformes; family Cyprinidae; genus Enteromius; species Enteromius afrohamiltoni. The sequence goes on from JAUYWG010000055.1 coordinate 8,215,122, forward strand.
TGATAACTCGAAACCTACTGATATAAATATTTTTATTAAACTTTATTTGGAGTATTCCTTTTGCACAAATCATATTTCATATTAATAAGCCTTAAATGCGTGTTTATGTCTTTCAATGGGGATTGTGTAATATTGCCCTTTAAAAGCAAAAGATTTAAGGTGTACTAAGGTCTATATACATATTTAGAAAATATTAACATGTATTGATATGTGCATATTTATATTCAGATCATTTGTATCTAAATATATACAGGAATATATGTGTATTTATATATACATAATAAATATACACAGTACACACACATATATTATGTAAACTAAACTTTTATTCTGGATGTGATTAAATTACTATTAACCGTTTAATGAAAAGCACTAGTTTAATTACAATTTTAACCTTTGGCCTATATTGATAGAATCCTCTGAAATTAGAGTTAAATGCAGCAACATTTAATAATCAAAAGCAAAACCTGAGGATTTTGAAGGTTGTTTCACACATTTTTTTATTATTGTTATTATTATTTGAAATAAAGTGTACACAGTGTAACCAGGAACATCTATTAAGACTGGAAATATAGCCCATTTTTTAATTAATGTTATCTATATTTTATGTTATCAATGTTATCAAAACACAAAAATGGAACTGGCATGAAAGAACATCTTGTCTCTTTCTTTTAAAGTGGGTCTGTGTCCGTTCTTTGTAGTATACATTTTTCTTCACCCAATGAGACATGTGTGATTTCATCAGTCCAGTCAATTTCAGATTCAGGCAGCCTGCATCCACATCCAGAAAAATCATCCGTGTAGCCTCTCAGGCTTTCCCTCTTTCCACATCTCAGATTGCATTAATTCATTCTGGACTCCAAATCATTTGCGACTCCCACCTTGCATGTTTTACTGGCCCCTAGACCCAGGCTAAAACTCTCAGGTGATAGCAGGTCTCACAGATTATAGAAATCAAATGATGTGTGCTCTCTCTCAATCTATTGAGTTTCTAAACCCGACTGGAAAGCCTGAGAGAGCTGACAACCCTAGCAAGCGCTGCAACTACACACAACCTTGTCGTACATTTGTTTCAATTATTTATTGCGGTAGTTTGACAAACTATGCACTCACTCACATAGACACTAGCCGAATCCCTAACATGCCCGAGTCTCGCTCTAGGCATTTTGTGGCCAAAACAGTAGCATGACATCCCTGGCAATGCCCCAGTTCCTTCACGTCACGTATAGCCGGTTTCAATTTATTCTCGAGCCCATTTCAGATACAAGAACTCAAGGCAAGAAAGATCTGTTTTCGTTCATTTCATTCTGTTATGCTGATAATTAAAGTAATGGCCAATAATGTTTGATGAAGCATTTCATTTGCTCTAATAAAGTCTTCCCTGCGTTTTCTTTTCCACCAAGTAAGCACAAAAGCCCATAATGACTGTAATTGCACAGGCAAGAACTGAGGCTCAGAGCAGCTGAGGATACTCACAAGTAATAGTGTGCCCTTTCTCCCACGGCCAAAGCAGACACTTCAGTAATCCCAAGACTCAATAATCCTCGCGGACCGGGGGGGTCGAGAGAGTGGAAACGGAGGATGAGGATGTCTTTCTCAGATTGCCAGGGGACGTCAGGGGCTGTGAGAGGCAGCTGCTGGCATCCAGACCACGTGGGCAGTCACGTCCTCAGCGGGCGGCTGTGGAGACAAGAGGGGTCATCTGTGAGAGAGAGAATGGCTCATTCTCATGTTCGGACAAAGGCAGGCATTGAGAACCAAGGGACGAGGGGAGGGCAGGTTGGAGTAGGCGTCATTCATTACTAGAGCTAATTTATGGGGGGAAATATGGATAAACAGAAATGCAGACTGTAAGTGGTGCGTTCACACAGAACCAAAACCGGTTTGTGATTCAAATCGGCGGTTTTGCAGGCGATGAAGTCAGTTTTGTGTATTCAGACAGTATTCCCAGAGGATGTTTTTTTTTAATCCAATCATGCATATTTTTTATGATGATTTCATTTAAAATAACATTATTCTAAATATGCTTGAATGGATTTCAGCCCTTTTTTTATCCTTTGGGATGAAAGTAACACTTAATATGCAACACACAGTTTACTGTACCTCTGATTTGGGTAAACCTCACATCTACATCTAGTTTGGAATAGTGTTTAAGTCAGATATACCAAAAATCTACTTTGTATTATTTGCAGAAGTGCACAAATCAAGTTATACATACATAGATACATACATTAAATATTACTCCTGTAAAAGTTCTCCTCTTTCAATTGTACTCGAGTACAAAAGTACTTGTTTATTTATGTACTTAAGTAAAAAAAGTACTGATAAATGTATTTACCAATTTTATACAGTCTACTTAATTTTATACAGCTCATATTTTTTTCTAATCTTACTGCTCAAAATATCTTTTGATTTTTGACGAGCATGATGTAGTAATGTTCAATGTGAAGCTGCAATGTACCTGAGAGAAAACAGATTTTACTATATCAGAAATATTTGGACATCATCTAAAAATTAATATAACTTAGCACCAGCAAGCTTGTTAGCTAAACAATCAGCATCAGATAACAATATTTAGTTTCTTATTATTAAGTTTAGTACTCAGTGTATGGTTATGAATTAACAGTTTTATCTGTCTACTCGGCTAGTTGATCCAAACTATATAAAAATATAGATCGTTGATAAAAAATATAAAAACAGTCGTAGGGCTAAATGCCTAACGTTAGCATTTGAATAAAACTGCTAACATTACAGCAGAGGTAATATGAACGTTTTTTGACCTGAAGACACTGATGTAGATGTGTCTGCAATCCTTTCAGTGGACTTAAATAGATAACTCTTTACAGGAGTGTAACAAACTGACCATTTTTACCTAAATATGATTTTCAGTTAAAGTTCATCATCAGTCGCGCGTGCCAGTAGTTCTTGTGTGTTCGGTTCACTGGAGACTCGCTCTGAACGGATCGTTTGAATCAGTGAGCTGTCGAATCGAGAACAGCTGCAATCGGATCGTTCCAATTCGAGAATGAATCGTTTAGTGAGATTTGCGAACCGATTGAACAGGTTCATTAAAAATAATCAGTCTGTTAATGAATCGCTCGTCTGCCTCTCGCTCGGAGCGCGTGATATATAAGTAACGATATGTTTTATGAAATGTAGTGAAGTAAGAAGTACGATCTTTTGCTTAGGAATGTAGTGAAGTAAAAGTAGAAGTTGCTAAAAATAAAAGTACTCTGGTAAAGTACAGATACCTGAAAAATGTACTTGTACGAATTACAACTACTTATTTGGCATTACCTACTGTGTACTTACATTTAAATAAATCATTCGATACAGTGCACTTAGTGTGTACATACATGTTTTTACATTGTACTTATATTTTTAAAAATACCTATATGTAATTATCTCCTTAATTCATTTCTGTAGTTACATTTATTAATATTAACTAATCTACCCATGATACCCCACCTCAATAGCAGCAGAGGTGTTTGCAGTGCAGTGTGACCATAAGTACGAGCCTGTCCTCCAACAAAAAATGACTCTATCGGTTGTCCATTTGACTCTAAGGTACTTGTCCTCTAATAAAAATATCTACAGTTTTGTATTGCATCTGTCATCATGACAAGACGCATGACTCTGATTATCAATCAAAATGCATGTTTGTTTAAATGCAGTGTGTGTATATTTTTTACAGTGATCTCTTGGTGATTAAAAGATAGTTTACTAGGTTTTATTTGTACGAATGACCACACTAACCCCCCCAAACCTACCCATTACATGTGCAAAATCATGATCTATAAGGTTTTTATAATGCATCTATCAACAAACTTAGCTACACCAACCCTAAATCACATGACCAATACATTTTTGTATAAGCTCTGATGAGTTGTATTTCACCGGTATTGCACAAATGACCTATACAGGCGTATTGGTTGGAGGACAGGTTGAAGCGTACATGGTACTTTTTTTTTTTTTTGGTGTAAGTACATAGTAGTTATATAGGTAATGTAAATATAAATACAAAGTGTGACCTTTACTCCTTCATTATTTTTATTTGGGCATTTTATATTTGCAAAGTGAGTCCACTGCAAATATTTTTCTCAGTTTTCTTAAACCTTCAGAAAGAGTGTTTTATCTACACCTGAAACGCTTTGACACTGAATACATTATGAGAGTTTCCTCTAGCTCCAGCTTCAAGGGAACTGCATTTTAAGTTGGATTTCCCACCTGCTGTTGCCTGTACTCTTTACTGGAGGCCGAATACCTGAGATCTTATTTGATGATGTCAATTTATATCCATTATTGATGAAGGTTGGAATGTATTCTTTGTCAGTTAAGAAAGTTTTATGTATCTGGCCTTGAGCTGTCTTTATTGATCTAGTCTGATAGCCAAAATCACACATCTGCTAACTTATCAAAAGAGATTGATTGGAATTAATTTCCTTTAACGGGTTATTGCCAGGACCACAACAGAGGCATATATTCTAATAATGGAACTTAAAACTATTTTAAAATTTGAAAAAGGTTGTTTAAGATGATGCTAAAGCTTAAGTTAAAATCCTAAGAAATGGTGAAGGAGGGCAGATTTTAAGAACAGAGTTTTTCAGTTATTTGTAATTTACAGGATCAAGATGAAGAATAATGAATTATGAAAGAATGTGTTTTACTCAATTTCAATCTGATAAAATTATTCTTGGTGTACTAGAAAAAATAAAAAACATTATAAAAATGTCCATAGAGTTGGACTATTTTACTGGTTTACTGGTTACGTGACAAAAAATAAGATTTTTTTAGTGGATTTAGTTTATTGTAATTCATGTTTTGCCTTAATTAAAATTAATTTTGGAAGTTTCACTGAATAATCACTGAAGAATGGGATTCCTACACCGTTTAAAAAAATGAAACAAAAACTGACATTTCTGTTAACTCTAAAACTCAAAGCAATGAAGTGAAAAATTCAAAATACAGGTATAACATATGTTAACACAGAATATTTGTGTCTTGTGTCTTGGATTTTTCAAGGGAAGGTAATCCGTAGGAAACGAGCACAGTTGAAATAAATAAATAAATAAAAAATTGGTAACATGTAGACTTTTTTAGATACGCAAGGACGGGGTTGGATGTGGAATGAAATCTTGAATCAGTCAAAGGTTCTAAAATGTTAATTTATGTATTTTAGAGTTACATAACTGCATTCTTAGCAGCTGATCCCAGAAGGTTGTTAAACCAGCGGCCTCAGAGTCACTTTCTTGTGCGCTCATGTGCTGACAGTGAGAGATGTTTGACTGGATGTGACTTGTGACAGATGAGGGGATTAGTATTGATCAAGTGTGCAAGCCCACAGACACGGGGGATGAATCAACAGTTCATTGCTTTCTGTAGCAGTGTATTCATACAGCCCCCACTCCACCCTGCAGTCAACGCTACTTACCACATCAACCGCACCATAAATCCAGCAGGAAAGGAGCTTGACATTGTGTTTGTCTGTTAGAAGTGTCAACCTTAATATCTCAATGATGCTCTATTACTCTCGGACCACTGCACACATCTGCATATCAGAAATGTACAGGCCTTATGCAGTCAGTGTGTGTCTCCATGGAAACTACACCTATAGCTAGTATTGAGGGAATCTGTGGGGGAGGATAATTTGGGGGCAAAATCAAATCATTAGCATTTGTTCAAAACTCTTGGTAGAAAATCTGAATGCATGTCAGTGTAAATTCATAGTGTAATTCTGAGTAAATATTTGAATATTATATTTGAAGTTAAACACTGCAATGACCCAGTCTGGTTTCAAGTTCTGTTACATTTATAAATTGTGAGGAAGTTATCTCTGGTAGTGGTTCCTTCAAACATTTCTGTCAACAGACACGTTGGGAATGCTGATGTCAAAATTGTATGTTGCGCAGGTTTACACTGTAGGCGGAAAATGCAAGAACGCAATACAGACAATAGAGCGTCTGCTAAATGTTTAATGTGTGCAGTAAAGTGATGCTGTTGATAATGGCTGGGTCCACATGTGCAAGAAGACATCTGTCAGTTCCAGGAAAAATGGTAAGTTTTGAACTGAAAGAGAATTCATCACCCATCTTAGTCTCATGTTATGATTAATTCAGGCAAACCCACATGAAGTAAATGCTTCTTTTTTCTGCAATCCGTAGCCCGCATCAATAATTCACTTCTGGCCATGTTCCCAACTAGTCTGAATAAAGTTTCGGAAGTAACTATAGGGGAAAAAAACAACCTGAACTGAAAACTACCATGAAAATGTACACTTTGTAATTAAATGCTCACTCTGAAATATTTTAAATGTAATTTGATATTGATGTTTGATACAATAATATAATATAAATAACTATATTACAGCAAATAATCAAATATTATATATATTTACAAATATATATTTTAACAAAGATTTAAATTGTGTCAGTAAAGACATTCATAATGTTCACTAATGTTTATCTTTATTTTTGTAATTTCTTTTCAGTAACACTGTATTCATGAAAGAATCATGAAGAACTGTTTTATGATTTCCACACTTCCACACATAAATAATAAAAAAAATGTTTGTCTTATTGCTAAAAGACCAGATTCACCATGTTGTGAAGCTGTGAATAATAACTGTGATACTCATTGTTAAATACAGTGGGTACAGAAAGTATTCAGACCCCCTTAAATTTTTCAATCTTTGTTATATTGCAGCCATGCGTTAATGTACACACAGCACCCCATATTGACAGAAAAACACAAAATTGTTGACATCGGCCAGCTCTAGAAACGGTGAAAGGGTGAAATGATTCTCATTTGCTCTGACATGCACTGTGAGCTGTAAGGTCTTATATGGACAGGTGTGTGGCTTTCCTAATCAAGTCCAATCAGTATAATCAAACACAGAACCATGTCAAGGATGATCAGAAGAAATGGACAGCACCTGAGTTAAATATATGAGTGTCACAGCAAAGGGTCTGAATACTTAGGACCATGTGATATTTCAGTTTTTCTTTTTTTTTCTATGTTACAGTGGCCAGCTACCCAAGATGACTTTCAATCACTCCAGTTGCTCACAGATGTATATTTAGTTTAGAAATGGCGCTTCTGATTGCTCAGAGGAGGAGGAGCTTTCACCTTATTCACTGTATAAAAAATGGAAATATTGTAGGATAGATTGTGTGACTCAATACAAGTTGTTGAGGACCACCTGAGGAGATTTTTAATACTCAACGCAGTTACAGTAAAGTGGAAATCCATAGAACGCAGGTGTTCCAATTGTAAGTATCAGATCGCTTCACTGCTGGATTCAAGAGGTTTGACTAGTAATACAAATGCCATTGTGTCACACCATCTTGTGTTCTTAACCCCTACATATGACCGAATCTACAACCAGGGGACCTGTCTTGGGTTAAATCCTTCAGCCCAGAGCTGAAACTTTCTCTTTGCTACCTTAGGAAAACCCCCTTTGAAACGTCCTGCAGAGAAAAAGAGAGAGGTCCGCTAAAGCTTGCCAGCTGTGAGCATGCTGATAACAGCCATATCTGGATATAAGCAGTATCCTTGGTCAGGCTATGGGTTCTGGCACACCTGTGACTGAACTGCACTCACTCATCTGGTACATGGGTTTCCACAGGAATTGCTGACGTTAAGCCAGTGGAATAGAACGGTTGCAGTCGTTGTGTGTAAACAGATATGCTGATCCATGTTAGCCAGGTAATAAAGGTGGAGATGAAAAGCAGGTTATAACCAAAACCTTCTTGAGGACGTTTAGGAGGACAGTCTGATCTAAGCCTGCACAGTATGCCTCACGACTTAAAAGATATGTTCTTTTTGCTAAAGGTCAAGCTAATGGTTTTTTTTTTTGAATGCCCCATTTACAATCCACCATTTATTTAAGAAATCTTAAAAGGAGATTGTGTGTTTGCATGCGTGTTTCAAAACAGTTATATAGGTTTGAGTGAGTTAATGATGCCAGAGCATTTTTGGGTGAACTGTCATTTGGTGTGTCTCAGAAATTTCTCCTAAAGCTGGAAAACACTACACAACTTCTAAAATATAAATAGATTTTTTAAACACTAGGCATAATACACTTACCGACTTTGTCAATAGTGATTCAATTGACTCAACTGTGCTATTGTGGAACACCTTGAATATGAACTAAAATGTTTTAGTTCAATGATATGGACTAAAAACTTAAGTGCCTTAGTGTATGAAAGACTGGTTTTAGTGTACTGCAAGTGGTATTATACACTTTTTACATATAGAGATTGCATGTTAAAAGCGCATTTTAGTTCATATTCATAGTGTCCCAATATAGCAGTAACCATTTAAAAAAAAGTACACTTAGTTGATATCAAGTTTATTTTAAAAATGTATTAAAGAATAATTTTTAGTATATTAATGTGCCTCTATTATAGATTATGAAAGGTTCATATTTTAGTTTTGGGAGTTCCAAACAACAGGTTGACACGCATTCAAGGTCAAAAAACATATACATTAATTTTTACTTTATTTGTTCAACAACTTGCAAAGGATTCATTTAACTATTATTTTTTCCAAACCGTGATTGGTCGCTTTTATTTAAAACAGTGTTTGTGGGCCTTTAATGCTCCAACAGTGGCACCTAGTGCCAAAGAATGAATTTGCATTTTCATTCAGACCAACTCAAAAATCAAAGTTTGCCCAGATCTGCTGCAACAAGTGGGTGGGGCAATAGGCTAATATTACATTTTGATGTCAGCATGAAAGGACATGGGATGTTTATTTTTTTTAAACATTTTGTTTCAATGATTCAGAGTTGACTCTTTCCTTTGAAAAACAATAACATTATAAATAGTGCTCTTTCAGATTTAAAATGTTAAAATTTAAATTCTCAGGTGTGAGAAGGTCCAATACTTGTCTTCAATTCAATGTCTTTTTCTTTAATAAACTTCAAATTTGCTGCTTATTACTAGTTAGTAAGGTAGTTGTTACCTAGGTATTGGGTAGGATTAGGAATTATTCAGAATATGTGGTTTATAAGTACTAATTAACAGCCAGTATGTTAATAGGCATGCTAACAAGCAACTAGTTAGTGAGAATTGATGCCTATTCTAAAGTGTTGCCATTTTTTCTTTCCTATAAATTCTGTCCTGCAGTTTTGTATTTTTGGGAGGATAATAGTCTCTAGCAGCTTTTAAGAAACTATTTAAAGTAACAGTCTTCACAGTCAGCCGCTGCATTTCTTTACTAAGAAGCGCACATCAAAGAGAGATATCGTCATAGTCAGCGCAGCGGACAGAAAGAGCCCAGACCTTTTCAGTGCACACCTTTTTCATCTGCAATAGCTGTCACTCGGCTCTCCCAGTCACTTTAATGGCAGCAGGAATTCAATTAATCCCTGGAAAAGTGGAGCACGAGTTCATTTTCAGCTCAGGCTGAAGTTGCTTACAGCAGCTCTGTTTACCCTACCTCTCTCCTTGCATTTTGTCCTGGGCACTACACAGCCTGAATACCGAATGTACTGACCATCACCTGTGCCTGATCTGAGATTAACCCAAAGAATCAATGTGCCGGTGCCCTGCTCAGATCATATCTTTTATGAGAGGCAACTGCGATGAAACCAGTGAAAAATTATGGTTTAGAACACACACATATATATATCGAGTTGTGTTCGCTGCATCTTTCACTTAAAAAGTACTTCATACTTTATGTAAACTTCTAAAATAGCCTGGATTTGCACGTACAAACAAACTCCACCTACCCATGTACACCTACACTCACCTCTCTCCTACTAAACATGCGCTTCCACAAATGGAATGAACATTGTCTCTTGTGAGTTAACTTGACTCTCTATAATGCTACATGGCTGAATATTGTCTAGTATAATCATGGTGGGGGTTGTCTATTAGACCAGGAGTCTTCAATCTTTTTTGGGGGCAGGCCAAGGACCAGAAAGATGGAGCAGATGCACCATATTTCATATAATATAAAACTGAGATTACATTATGAGCATTAAATGAATTTATGTTACAAATTAATGAATTTAAGTTATGTTAAAACTTTACTTAACTGGTTGCTTATTAGCATGCATATTACTAGAAAATTATACATTTATTAGTAGTTATTAAACACTTATTCTACATGACCTTATTCTACATCCCTAATCTGACCAAATACCAAATAAAAATGTATTGAGGGAAAAGTCGTAGTAGTAAATATATATGTTCCCTTTTCTAAAGTGTTACGTTTTTATTATTGTTTAAGTTATATATTATTGTTATATCATCATAAATGTATATAATTTTCTATTACATTTTTGCATAAATATCAATACATTTGTCTAAAATAATTAGTATAATACATTTTAATACAACTTTAGCAAATGTATTTTTTGTTTAAAATTATTTTTTAAAGATGTATTTATTTATTATTTATTATATTTTTATTATTATTTTGTATGAGGTATGATACAAACCTAGTTTATAATAACATTCTTATAGTATCGAATTAATATATTAATGTATTATATTTATTTTTACACTTTACACATTTTTTAAATAGTTCTTGAACCCCTGAAATGCCACTGAATCATTGGAGAAAATCATAGTAGCTTTTTAGTTAAAGAAATTATGCAAAGATATTGAGACCACAAATTATTGCATATATGGTTACGAATTAAATCCATATCCACTGAAAATATAACCACTTCAGGTAGCATGACATGACCTTCTGCATTTACATATTACGCACTGTGGTTATAAGGTTACATGCTGCAAATAAGAAGTACTACTGAAGCAGTCAGGCAAACAATGAGAAATCCCATTAGCATGCTCCAGCAATTGAATTGAATGAGGATGGAAATTGCGTGTGGCTCCCTGAGCGACCTGACTGGATGGTTAAAGAGGTGGTGTTCATTCTGCAGGGAGCGAAAATCACTTTGCCTGCCACTGTCTGCATGTCAGTGTAATTACAACCACATGGGGACGAGGGGAGGACCGTGATACCCAGTTGATTATGGCTTTAATAATATGCTGGAAATGAGAAGCGTTTCACTGGGTCTCTTGTGTCCGAACCAGAGCAGTAATGTATGTATGTTTTTGTATTTGTCTTGCGAGATGGAATACAAGCTTCACATACTGATTTCCAAAAGTCCACGCAGAAAAAAAAACAAGAAACAAATTATTAATTTGGCCAATTCACAAGACTAATTTTGGCTTAATATGCTCCGAATTTAATCCATCTCCAAAATCGCACCTGTGGAAATTCCCTTTCATTCCAGCCCCACTCATTCCTTTTGCTCTCTCCAAAATTCAATGCCTTTTTTCAAGCAACCTATCCGACCATCTTCCAAAAGAGGCATCTGGGGGCCAATCGCATTCAGCCACAGTCCTCCTCTTCGCTGCCAAGCTTTTCGCAGAAATTACCGCCGGGGGGTTTTGTCACTCCGTAGCCACTGGATGAGTGGCAGCTCTCTGTAACACATGCAAAGCCCACATGATCAGACACCAACAAGTTTGCGTGTGCAAGAGAGATAAAGAGAGAGCGAGAGAGGAGGAGGCATGTCTCGTCTCATGTTTAACACTAAATGAGATTGCCTGCATCTGCTCCCTCAAGAACCCTAGGAAATAAGACGGCCCCTGTCACTTTGTTCTCTTCTTCTTGCCTCTGTGATGTTCCACTTTTGCTGTCTGCGGAGAGGAGTTTCTGACAGCCGAGAAGGTTTCGGTTTTGTGCTATTGGGCACTTGCTTAATTGTATACGTTTGAAACGAGCACCATACATTGTGTGAGTCGCTACTTTGAGTATTATACTCTCCCGTTCTAAGAAAGTACTGGCTCTGATCTTTACAAGATACATCCATCTGTCAGGGCACTTCATGTTCTGAAGATTAAAATGAAAGTGCTTTTCACTCCTGAGAGTCCTTTAGATTCAGCATTTCAGTCATGTTAACTAGGTTGTAATTCTCTGCTAAAGGCGATCGTTCTCTTTCGTTCTGTGATCACGCATGCATGTTTATTCTCCCACGTTTATTTTAAAGATGTACTCTCAACCACCGTCTTTATTCGGATTTCACTTCAGGTCTTGCGAGTAAAAAAAAGCACTAAGATTAGCCTATGGGATAGAAAAGATTGATAACACTTTTCTCTCTGTAAGTTCTTAATTTGCTTCTTATTAAAGGGTTAATTCAAACAAAAATAAAAATTCTGTCATTAATCACTAACCCTCATTCTTCTTCTCTGTTCATCTTCGGAACACAAATGAAGATATTTGTGATTAGAAAAGAGAGCAATCTGACCTTCCATAGACAGCAATACAACTGTAATTATGCCAGATCCAGAAACATAGTAAATACTAGGGCTGGGTGATATATATATCGAACTATATATTATGCGCATCTCGTCAGTAAAGCCGGTTCTTTGATTAGCTGTAAATCTCCGTCAGCTGTTTTTAAAAGGAACGCCAGCTTATACACATAGCCATAGATCACTGAGAAGCTGCGCCATTGAGTCACTCGCGAAACTAACGCATAGCTTGTCAGGGATCTATGGCTCTGTTCATAAACTAGCGCTGCATTTAAAAACAGCTGATGGAGATTTCTAATCAAAAAACAGGCTTTACTGACGAGATTCGCATAATATATCGTTCGATATATATTGCCCAGCCCTATTAAATACATAAGTAAAACAGTCCATGTGACATCAGTGGATCAACAACAACAAAAAAATAATAATAATAACATAATTTAACTCTCTTTTACCATTCCTCTCCTGTGACTTACTCTCTAAAATGGCAGAAGACGTATCACAACGTAAGCATTTACTTTCCTCTTGGTGTAAACAGAGGAACAGATTATGTCAAATACGCTAAAGCATGCATATGTGCTACGTTGTAATACACTCTAACATTGCAGAAGACATAAGTCATGGGAGAAGAACGGTAGAGTTTAGAGAGATTATGTTATTTTTGCACAAAAAATATTCTTATAGCGTGGCAAAACTTATTAAGCCACCCCACTGAGCAAAAGTACGTCTAAATTACATTATTTCAACTTCTTTGTAGACGTTGAAATGATGTCCCCTGTCAAACTACGACCTCACTTGGACGTAGATATGCAGTTCAACATTTTAGAAAAGAAAGCATTTTTTTGTAAGGAGAAAATCACACTTTATGTGTTACCGTTCCAGTGGTCAGTGTGTGCTTTAGTTTGGCTCTTCACCCTTACATTAATAGAATTAAATGTTTTTTAGGCTGATGTGCTTAAGTTCTAACAGTCAGACAAACCAAGAGCAAAGCTCTTCAGGTGAAGATGATGTTAGTGCTTGTAGTTTTGTGTTTTTTTTTTGCTTTAATTTTAAAGCTGAGTGGTTTTATGTGTTGTATTGATAATGGCAGGCTTGTGATTACACTCCAGTGTTGTTCTCACATTTTCTTTTTGGTTGTTCTGATCATGCAAAAAACATGGAAATGTTCCTTAAAGGCACATGCAGACATCAAGAATCAAAGTTTTAAGCTGGTTTGTGCTTGTCCTTTGCTAGTTTGTGCTGGTGCTTTGCTACATGACCAGCATAAACCTGCATCCCAGCTTCAAAACATACTTAACCAGTATATGCAGGTTTGGTCCAAAAAAAAAAAAAAATCCTTGGTATTGTTACTAATTTTAATTTAGATTAAATGGATAAAAATAATTTTTCTCCATTACTGAGACATGAAAAGTGAAGCAACGAATGGTGAACATGTAGCTGAATCTTCATGTTGGGATGGAGGAAGGTGTTTTATCATCCCAAACTTCACACACACACACACACACACACACACACGTTTACATTTAGATGACGTTTTTAGAACATTTTTGCTTAGAGGAGCAGTTTCAATTAGACTCTCATAATCAACTTGGACAAGGCAGCCTACAGCATGATTTAAAAAATATATAAATATAAATATATATATATTTCTAAGATCCCTCTCATGGACCCTTGCACACATCTTGCCTTCATCAAACACATAGACTGATCCAGCATGTATCCAACTTGAAAGTCAGAGCAGATGAATATTTAATTCATGTCAACAATCAATATATATATATATATAAACATTGTTTTTACAGAAAGGTCCACATATTTTATTAAATGAATGCTTCTATTTGCTTTTTTTTTATTGATTGATCACACTCGTTCTATAATATAAATAATAATGTTTTGTTGTTGTTGTTAATTAATTTATTACTGGTTTTTCATTTTAAATATTTCATCTGATTTATACACATACCATTTTATAATAATGAAATAAAAAGTTAGAATATGTGTAAATGAATGATAAAAAAAAATATTTAAGAAGACAGCATTTTCAAATCTTACTTTGTGTGTAATTTATTGCATACATTTTATAATAATAAAATAAACAAATGTTGGAATAAAATGATTTATTACTATATTATAAATATTATATTATGTTTCTTTATTAATATATTAATTTGACTTTTTTTTTGTATTTTGCATTGCCCCCTTTTGTGTTTATGACCTGTAAATGTTTTTTTTGTTTTTAAAATCTGTTAATTTTAAACTGGAACATACGTTTTACATTTTATGTCATATAGAATGTATTTTTACGTTCACTATCCAACCTATAGAAAAGTTACAGCATGCAAGTACAGAAGGTCGTCTGACATTTTTCTCAGAGTCTTGTTAGACCAGAGAGAACATCGTGAAGATGCAGTAACTCAGCTGCAGGTGCTGGAAGGCAGCATCTTATATTTTATCTGCACTGACATGGATTCATGGGTGTGTGGGGGTGGCGGTGAGGCCCTGACAGATTTCCACAGAATGTGAATTTTTAAGAATGTGTGTTTACTTCTTCACAAACAGGCCTTCAAACTGCGCACGCCTCAAAGATCCTGTAATCCTACCGCAGTCTTGCTGGCTTTGGTGAATTCAGGCTACAATTAACGCAGCGTGATTAAAACAGCACACCAGGGAGCCTCTGCAAACAAAGCAGAACTTGCCACGGAGGCAATAATTTTGCACAGATTATTTATTCCATTCAGCACCCTGAGCGCTTAGGAGAAAATCAATAACATATGCAAACAACCGACCAAACACCAATCGCAAATCACTAGCTGTAAAATATACACAGCGCAAAGACAAACTGAGAAATGAGTTTTGGTCACAGATGGAGCTGTAACAGCAGCCTCACACAGACCTGCTCTTCAGCTCACAGAAATCAAGAAGCCGTGTGAATAGCTAAAATAAATATGAATATTGACTGTTCAAAGTATCTTCTGGTTTGTTTACATCTTTTGTATTTTATATTGCAGTTTTTGAATTGCTTACAGCAGCACATGAAAATCATTTTTATTCATAGGCATTTTTTTCAAGCTAGAAATGTTGCACTGTACTCGCAAGGATGCATTTTGGAATGATGACTGTCTCTATGTTTTGTTATTTCAAGGCTTATGAAATAATTAAATAAGCTGAGTGAAGGTTCAGTAAAAATGATTTTATTAGCTTAGCTAATAAACTTCTAAACTAAAATAAATTCTAAAATTACGTCGAGAACAGAAATCAGGGCAACAGTTAACACTGATAAACTACAGTCCATCAGTCATCATCAAAATATTCCACACAAGGATAATCAGGATCTGTATTTAAAAAATAAAACAAAATATGTATTTTTTTTTTTTATTGAAAGATCTAAGATGTATTTATTTAAGAGAATCATAGCTTAATATTGTAAAAATATTATTACAATTAGAATTGTCAAAATTGTTGTGATAGAAAAGCAGAATTTTTCATTACTCTTGTTTTCAGTGCCAATTGGTCATTCAGAAATATAGAATATATTGATTTTGTTATTGTTGAAAAAAGTTGTGCTGTGATATTTTTGTGGGAACATGATTCAGGATTTTTTTAAAAATTCAACAGCATGTATTCATGTAATAAGAAATATTTTTTATAAAAGTTAAGGCCTTACTTTTGATCATTTCTAAATTATTTTTTAAAATAAAAAAATAATATTAATTTGATAATATAATAATAATATTATATTTTAAAGAATTGTATAATTTTAATAATAACACAATAAAACGATCTCTAATATGTTTTCTTAATGTTTTTTTGTTTTGTTTCCTAAATAAATAAAAAATATAAACAAATAAAAATCTAAATTTTCAGTCATGGTCTCATTACTCCAGTCATATGATCCTTACAAAATCATTCTAATATACTGATTTGGTTGTAATTATTATGTTAAAAACATAATTTATTGCTGCTTAATATTTTAGTGGAAACATGGCTTATTTATAACAGAAACTTCGAAGGAACAGTATTTTTTTGCGATAAAATTATTCATAACTGTCACTCTTTGATGCAGATTTAATGCTGAAATGCCGCAAAACTCCTTGTACTCTTGTTTTTGGTAAAGCAGAAGGCGTTCTTGCCATCATCCTGTGAAGTAATATTCCCTGGATTTGTTTATGATTGTATGATGGCTGAGCAGATTATTTCTAATAGTGAATGCTCATTTAATCTCCTAAAGAGACAAGGCGCTTAAAGAGGAACGGTCAGCATCCAGCTCTTCATGCCAATTGACTTAGAGATGATGGACAGTATCTTAAAACATAAACTGTTTGCGATTAGTTAAATGCAGCTCATGGCTGGACAGTTGTTTGGTCTCCAACTTAAAAACATGATAATTGCTGAGGGCATTTAAAAAAAAAAAAATCTGAGACACCTCTTTCTAACTGCTGGCATCTGACAGTGAGACAGACAGCGAGCCCCCCGATTTAATAAAGGCATCTACTGAAAACTCTATTTTATTCACAGCTGTCTATAAAATTAGCTCCATCGCAACGTTTACCTGCTTGAAATGTGAGACCCAAATTGCTTCAACACAAGGCTGCACAGTCTGTCTCAGCCGCATCTGCCATACTCTCAGCAAAATCGTGTAAGTGGCAATTTGGGCCTTATTGAACTGAGCTAAAAGCAGGGTAAGCTATTTGTCATGCTGTATGCAGCCCCAGACAGCATTTCAGGGCATAGGGTGGCTGTTTTATGAACTAGTATGAGGGAATAAATGGATCAGGCTTTGTGGTTGCGGTTGGATTTTCATTGGGTGTCACTCTACGATCGGTCACTTTGAATCTTTGATCTCATAGGTTCACTGTTTATTAACCAAGACAGAAATTAGAGGTTAAACTGGAGCTTTCTAGAGGTTAAGACAAACTGTACATTAGAGAAAGCAGGCGCGGGGAATAATGAAATACTTGTAAAATCTCCCAAGACGATCCTGTAAATAAAATGTAATAATAATAATAAAATATATAAATAAAACTAATATAAATAATTAATTAAATTAGCATTAATACCACAGTTTTATTATTTCTATTATTATTATTATTGTTGTTGTTGTTGTTTTGGTAATCCTGGTAGTAATATGTTTTTGGAGAATATAAGCACTACACACACACACACACACACACACACACACACACAG
>JAUYWG010000055.1:8249154-8271248 GCA_034779775.1 Enteromius afrohamiltoni
ATGTTTCACATATATCTTCACTGTGAAACATGAAAATAAATGTGTTTTCTTACAATCTGCAATCGATTTCGTACCAACTGGTTCAACCATGTGCTAAATTACAGAAAGCCAGGGGAAATCATAAGCAATAATCTCACAAGCGCAATATCGGTCCTAATCTGCCGGATACAAACTTAGTCTGTTCATCTGTACCAAAGCTGCGCACGCACTGAAAGCGACTCTCAGCATTAAGATTACATATGGCCTCCTGGAAGCCATGTTACACTTTCTCAAACGAATTGCCTGTATAATACAGATGGAGCCCTTTAATTGGCCATTGTTTTGACAGTCTCTCTCACTGAGTTAGGCTGATGAGGACAACTCTGTGTGTGCAAACGCCTCCTCTGGAGGGTTGTGGTCCGCAGGGACACGAGTCACAGACTGAAGCAATCTGAAAAATTTACCCTCTCATTGCATGATACTGAACAACTATTAGCAGGATTGGCCTTCTCACATGTGTTTAAAATCTAACCAAAAATGTTTTCTTTAGCTTAGCAGTATCGAGTGGTGTAAATGATTGTAAATGAGAATGTGTCCCTTGCACCATTAGTCTTTTCTCTCACATCTCTGTCTAACGTTTGGAGGTGTTGATTCACCCCTGGTGCACAGAGAGAAATGGCCACACCGATCAATTACACGCTGCCTAATGGCTGTCTGTTGCACCCAATCCACGCCAGTAATGCCTGTTTCAACGATGCTTATCTAAAGGATAAAACATCTCTGTCTGATAAGGTGAAGGTCAGTTATAAAATAGCCATGGTTTTTGAGATTTAATGCAACTCTGAAATATCACAAGGCCACCTTTTAAGGGAAGAATCAAGGTTGAAACATAAAACTACTTTTATTTCACTGAAACAGACAAATAACACTTTTTTTGGCTAAATAAAGACAGATGACCTGGAACCTATTTGAATATACAAACTACTTTTTTGCGAAGATAGGAGAATTGTTTTTTTTTGCGCAAATGGAACAAAAATAACATCATATACTCCTAACATAAGTTTTCTCCTATGACTTACTTATTTAATTAAAATATTTAAATAATTAAAATGTAATAAAGTTTTATTTAAAATTAAGTTTTGTTTTATTTACGGTAGGAAATGTACAAGGTATATTAATGGAACCCGATTTACACTTTTTTTTTATGATTTTTGTCACGAAAGAATAATCTATACTTTTCAATGTATACAATGTAAAATGAGTATGAATGCCATAATTTTAATTTTGGGGTAACCCTTCAAGCACTGAATAAGCACCCTTATATTTCATCAGAACATACAACTGAGAAAAGAAATCATTTCATGAATATTCATCTACAGCAGCGTGGGTTAAGAGCAGCAAAGGAGATATGGGAAGATCAGTAAAGTCAATGTTGTAAAAGCTTGGTTAACAGGTCAATACGTGCTCTGTATATATGGCACATCACTCTCAGGACTAAGAACCCTCCAGAGTGAAATAGCTCTTATATAATTTGCTGATGCGGCTATGGGTCAAATGACCAACATCACTCGTAATGACTGTAATAACCTGAAAAATCTAACCCAATACGAAGCCATTTGTACGTTTATTGATTGTACATTGAACGAGGTCCATAATTTCATGCTACATAATGTCTGGCAGGTTGAATAAGAACTAATTTTGGTCATTTATTTGGATCCTTCTGACTTCTCTTGATTAATCTGATTATGTGCAATTGTTTAGATGATTCTGACACTGACTCATATATAAAAAAAAAAAGCTAAAATGTCCTTGCATCCTCTGCATTACTGAAAAAAGAAAAGATTTTTAAAATTCAACCCCCCACCCCTCTTTGTTAACACCAAAAAAACATTGCTAACGTCTTAATCCAAAATCCAAGCTACTGTTTGACTCTCAGTCACCCAATAGTCTAAAATGAGTCACGCTTCCTGTCTCAGCCTACCATGCAGCCCTGATTATCCTCTTAAAGTGCCCCTATTGAAGGCAGGGAGGTTTAATTGGCTATGCAAATAGTTGGCACACCAGACTCATTACCTACGAGTATCGCAGTTGGCTCACGATGGGAGGATGACTAAGAAACAAATTGGCGTTTTCAAGCCTCACATGCTTTTTCTCCCTAAATACAAAGACTCTAGATAGACACTGGTGGGAGAAAAAGAAAATCAGCCATTCTCTTTGTTGCTAGAAGAAGTGCTGGGTCCTTGTTTTGTAATTCCCTCTGGTCAGAGTTGGGTTTTGTATCTCATTTTGAATGACTGCAGTGGTGTAAAAAGCATGGGACCAGCACGGGGTGCGCAAGGAATCCCCATGCTAAGTCAAACGCTTGCTGTCTTTAACACCGAACATTAGCATGTCAATAACAGCACAGTATGTTACCGAAGACATAGGGGGATTAGTTTAGTATAGCAAGAGGTTGTCGATAAACCAGACGCTTTTACCTCAGAATTCCCACTGACAAATTTTCACTGCAGAAAAATTGATTGGTTTTCTGTTTATCTCAGTTAGCATTTATGGAACAATTGAACAGTGTCAGAGCCCATACACTACTCGTCATTAAACCTTTTAAGCCATTAAGCCTTTCAGTCAACGAATTCTTTCAAATTATGTTGTAAGACCATTCGGTGGTCTTGGCAAACGTTGTCCAAACTATACATCCAACAGAGTGCCGTGTTCTTAGGTGATCACACGATTATTGTGTGCGCTGAGGCATTAAAAAAAAATAAGTTTTTTTTTAATCACTGAACATGGTTTTCAAATCCCTTCAGTCTTCCAGCACTTCTCGGGAGAAAAATTACCACCAGCTGCTCAATCCTCCTTTGTAAACATAATTTGTGCAACTGATGGACTTTAATGGGATTTCTCAGACATTCATTAAGCTGCAATAGCCATTTCAAAAGCACATGTGCCCTGCATCTCAGCACTGAGAGACTGACACCGGTAAAAGTCAGATGAAAGATTCCAAGTGACGTTGAACAAATTAAAGATGAAAAGTAGCATCTCACTTTGTAGGTATAAAATCAATAGCCAGCTGTGGAGATTAAGTTGTTCTGAAGCTGTAGTTTAACCTGTGCAATAATGGAAAACAGAGAAAGAGAGAGAGAGAAATGTTATCGCACTTTAAAAGTGCAAGATGCTAAAGGTGCTTATTTCAGTAAGGACCACCAGCCGAGCACAAGCCCTATTTATTAGCTATCCATGTTTGTTCAAAAAATGTCATATGTCTGCTGTCTACCTGTCATGTCTTTTCTGCATTGCAGAATCCATTTTCTAATCAGCCCCTTTTTTATACCTCAGCATCCTTATACCAAAATATCTGACTGCAGAATGGCGCTACTGACCAGTCAGGATGCAATATTCCAGAGAGCCATGTAATAAAAAAAAAAAACACATACTATCTCAGGGCAGTGTAAGAAACATCAAGCAAGGGCAGAAAATAGTCCTATGTGAATAAATCTTAGTAGCATATTAAATTGCTGTTTGAAAGGTAAATGAAAGCGGCCAGTGGCATGTCTCCCAGTTTCAGAAATTCACTGCTTTTTCAGAGTCAAATGATGCTGAATTTGGCTCATATCAGCTCAAACCGAATGTGTAAGCTGCTGCAAGCCCTCCTGGCTCATAAGGATATCTGCACACATTACAAATGTTGTAAATTTTGCCATGATCACTCTGATGCATGACCCAATTGGGTCTGCACAATATCTATTTTTCTATATTTAAACTGGCTCACTTAAACTGTGCCATTGTTCATGCTGAATTAAATTTCATTTCACTTTAATGCTGATACTGCAATGTCTTTATCATGAGTTTACTTAAAAGTTAAGTACTTATTGGCTTGTGGCTAAGGCAAAGTTTTTGCAAAATGAAACCAATAAAAATTATGTATCGCCAGTAAAGTTTGTAAATTAAATCCAGTTCAGTGAGCGGCACTAAAAGGTTCATTGTTTCGCATTTGAAAATAACAACCACCTACACTAAACAGACAGAAGCAAGCATGAGATAAACACATTTGCAGCTACACATTACAGCTTGATAAAAATATACAAGTTTTGGACCTTCTTTATTGTGGCTCGAATTTCGTGGGTAGTACCAGGAGAGTTACAGAGCATGCTCAGAAATGCCATACGTATAGATTATGTGATGTATATGTGATGTGTATATATATATATATATATATATATATATAGGTTTTTTTACAAAAAAATGTAGGTAGAGGTTATTAATTATCCTACTGTTATGTTGAAAATTATACAGCAGCCACAACTTGATCATTTTTAGCAAGAAGCCTTGTAGAGTTTAAATTAACTTGTGTTAAAGAGCCATTTAGTTTATTCATACTGAACAGAGGATCTTGTTTTTATGTTTTTTTAGCATTTCACGTTTGAGTAGCTGAAATGGTAATTGAGTCCATACCACAACCTGAAAGAGCACGATTTAAATCAAAGCTAAGGAGTCTGAGGTTGACTAAATCCCTTTTTAAACTGGTAATTAAAGCCCAAGGCAAGAGTATAGTGTCATCTTATTGATGAAGCAGTGTTTAAACTCTGGTTTAATATCTTGTTAAATCGTTAACACACTAAATGGTATCTAGTTTCATCAGTTTATCTGTCAGATACACGCAAGGTCCGTTACAGGTCACCTATCCTGTTCAGTGAAAACAAAACCCAGAGGCAGCTGAAAGCAGCATAGTGTCGCATCAGACGCTACCCAGCCTGCCAGTTGACGTTGATGTGATCTGCAATGTTCCGGCCAGATTATAACACAAAAGAGGAGCAGTATTTTCTAACAGCATGCTTGACAGCACACAAGAGCTTTAAAGAGGCTATCTGTAACTACTTTAACTAGCAGGTCATTAAAGAAGCTACTACAACAAGCAACCCAGTGACAAATACAAAACCTCGTTTTGCAGTTCAAGTGGTTCTGCCGCACAATTATAAATGCAGTTCGAAAAGGCAGGTTTGTTGCATTGTAATATATTCAGTATCACAGAGATGACGTTGATTAGAAAGAATTACTGTGGCGCTAGTAAGGCCGTGATTAATCAAACGCTGAATAATAATAATAATTAAAGCATTAAGTCAATTGCTTCTCCCAATGATAATGAGAAAATATTTTAGAGTTGTAAAATATTGCAAATATTCAAGTAGTTCAAATATCAATGAGACTTTTATTCGGAAACGCATTTCCCAAACAGAAGCCAAATTGTTATGGCCAGGGGGTTTACTGTGTCAAGCCTCTTTCATACTGTAAGAAGAAAGTGGCTGATGTCTCAGATTAAATATGAATGCACTTGGTGTCCAACGGTCATGGTCACGATGTAGTGAATGTGCAGTATTGGAAAACTTGATTGGCCTCAGATATCTGACAGTGCTTGTATCGTGAGCGCAGCAGCAGCTGCTATTGAGGGACTGGGGTCTGCTGCCAGACGGAGTGGCACAGGTGGGGAGGGGCTCTATGTATTACTGCTGTTTCAGAGGACGCACACGGAGGACAGATACTTAGCAGAATTAGATTTACTAAAAGGAGACTTTATTGTTTTCAAAGGTCATTTGCTTATTATCCCCTCATGGCTCTTGGTGCTCCTTTTGCATTCTCATCAAGAACTCTGTAAAGTACACTGTGTCTTTATAGACATTTATATGCTGTGGATCAGACTTTTCAGCAGTAAGAGAGTAATAATAGACAGGATTTGTGCTCTGAACTTTCTCCCCACTTAGTGAAATCACTCATTTTAGAGAGGTCACACAGGGAGGGAACATTTCCGGATTATCCTGGTCTTCTCTCTCTCTTTGGTTGTTGCATTACATGTTTCCTCCGAATTCTTTTTGAACTATATTTAGTGTTGAAAGGTTTTCATTTGATTTTATTTATTTATTTTTATGTTTTGAATGCAAGAACATGACCTGTATGACTCTTTACTAATTTGACCTACTCTGGTAAACATGAATTAGAGATAACTAAAGCATTGTTTTTATTGTGCATTTCACGTTAAGTAAATATTACCAAAGTAATGTCAAAACTTCATATGTGACCCTGGAACACATAACCAGTTTTAATTCGCTGGGGCATATTTGTAGCATAAATTGTCAATTTTTCTTTTATGCCACATATCATTAAAATATTAAGTAGAGAACATTTTCCATGAGGATATTTGTACAATTCCTGGCACAAATATATCATAACTTAATTTTTGATTAGATATATGCATTGCTAAAGCCTTAATTTGTACAATTTTAAAGTTTTTTTTTTTTTTTTGCTCAATATTTTATTTTATTTTTTGTGTCCTCAGATTCCAGATGTTTAAATAGTTGCATCTCAGTCAGATATTGTCCTAGCCGTACATCAATGTAAAGCTTTTTGAACACTTTCGACAACAAAAAATGTACAGGTTTTGTGGACCCGGGTCAAATATAGTGTTAATATAAAGTGAATTAATTGGAAAAGAATTACATTTTAAAGGTATTTTTTCAAATATTTATGACTTTCTTTTTTCTAGAGATCATTTTTCATTTTAAAAATCAACAGTTATATAAAATGTATGGTCATTCCAAACTTCAATGATATTTGGAAATGCTTTTTTCCATATAATGAAAGCCGGTTGATGCTCTCTGACTTCCATGGACAAAAACATATATATTGTTTTACACATAAAAAAGTCAAACAGCTTTTGTACAGAATGAAGGAGAGTAAATGTCAGAATGTTAGTTTCTTGGGTGGCTGATCCTTTTAACACTTTAGCAAACAATGGTAGGCTATTAAAATAAAAATCATGTTGCTGTTTTTATATATCTCTTGCCATTTACTTTTGTCAAACACAAGTAAGGTGTATATAAACAGTGTGGTCCTGGACCCCTGCCATCCATATGCTTCAGAAAGGAATCCAGAATGCATATCAGTCATATCATGACGATGGTTAACGAAGTCTACACATTTACACATACACACAATCATTACCCTCCATAATAGGACCTGTGCCATCACTGTACAGCTGCCAGACATCATTAAGAAAAAGGTGAGCCATATTCAGCATGAATAGATGAAGTTATTTGGCACATGGAGGGTGGGCGGCCAAGTGAGACCCCGCTGAGGAAATATGGCATGGCATTCTCACTTTAGCTTCTTAGCTCTTCTGCTACTATGAGCCGAGCTCTTCCGGGGGTAACAGCTGCTGTCCCTGGGGGTGTTATGGTTCAGTAATGGCAGTGTGTTTGTGTGTGTGTCTATGACTGCACGACTAAAGTGGGCCAGAGATGGCAGCCAAGCACAAGCTCAAAGCCCCGCAGTGCTGAATTCGAGAAGGCAGAATAACAGCCCAGCCTGAGGCCTGGCAATCTGTTTTCCTGCCTTTTTCCTCTCTTCCTTTTTCCTTATTCTGTTTCTCAGCTGTTCATTAGCTGTCCATTGAGAGAGAGCTATGGGTGTTAGCGCTCCACTTCGGGCACCACGAGTTGGTACAGAGCAGATCTGGCTGTAGCGGTGTTTAAGTCTTTGTGGCAGTGTCGGGATGAATGAATAATGCAGCCATGGTAGCGTCACTCAGGGAACAATTGTGCTGGTTAATATTCATGGCATGGAGATTCAGATGGCATTGTGAATTGCTTCACAGTCTTTCAAGAACTTAAGAGTTCCCAGCAAACTAACCGTGCCTGTGTGACACATGTGGTTTTTATGTGGGTTTTCCTGAGCGAAACGGGACGGTAACACTTGCGGGTTGAATCAGAGTGTTTGTCAGCTACATGAGCGAATCGTATACATGTGAGCCAAAGAGGTTGAGTGTGTGAACTTGTGTGAAAGTGCCCACAAGTGTGTGTGTGAGGGAGGGCAAGAGCGCCTGCAGCAAGCAGCTCCAGCTTACTGTGCTTTCAAATGCCTACGTCAGAACTGTTTTCAACAGAAACACTGTGAATTTCACCCACAGGACTTTTTCTTTTATTTCTGAAATCTGCTTTCGAATTCCTCACAGCCACACTGATTTGTCTGAGGAGTAGAATGATATTGTTGGCTTGTTTTCTTCGCCTCTGTCCCTTTGCTACTCGAGCGCTCTGTGATCACTTGAGTTATGGTTGGTCAGTCAGTGGTTTTATAAATTGCTGTGCTGAGTATTTAGTCAGAATGTTTTGTTTGTGAGTCTTAAATTTTGCTGAAGGTGAAATACAAGCCATCAGTGCTGTGCACTGACACCACAAAGCAGAGCGCAGGCTAAAAATGTTTGAGTGGTTCAAGAGCTCCCACGAGAGAGACGGCTTAGCGGCAAAGTTCATTTGGTAGTATAGTGTATTACATATAATAAATATACTAATTATATACGTTAACATCTATTTTTTCTTGCACATGAGCTTAGCTGTGTGATTTTGTGTGTTTATTATATATTATATTATAAAAATAATATAACATTTTGCATAGGCAACGCAGACTGACTGCATTAATTGATGTAGAAATTACTGGCAATAATAATTGCTGGTTAGTGTTAATGTAATACAGATTGTGGGACTAATCTATAATCACTATATATTCAAAAAATAAAAATCTTGCAACAAGATCTAAGATTAAGTGGATGGAAGAAGTCCTCAATAATCACTACATTTCCACTTCCGGGAATGCCACTATGCACTTCCTGTATCCAATCTGATATTGAACAGAACGCCTGCTTTTTATGATCCAATCAATTCCGAGTTCAATAAAATCAAGTTGTGCCCCATTTCTCCCATTGAAAATCCTGTTTTGCTAGGGAATACATCTTATTAGGCAAGTGAAATGGGTTGCGAATGCCATTTCACGTCAGCTGTGATATCCATAATGATAAAAGACAGGAGCAAAAATAAAAAAAACTTAGATGTGTGACAAACTCGATTAATTGCGACATTACTTCACTTGTATGTTGTACTCATCCCACAGCTGCTAATTGTTTGTTTCTTTGATGGCACAGACAGGCTCATTTGAGCTAAACTTTCCAGTAAGAGTTGTCCAATCTGTTCCTTAATGTGGAACTCCATCCCATATGCATCCTCATAGATATTGCTACTAATGGCTTCATATTCCTGCCCTGGAGCGGCACCGTTTCTGCTCTTATGTAATGATTTACATATTTAGCTACGGTTGTTATTGCTTCAGCAGCTGGCAGAGTTGGGTTTTACACAATAAAAGAGAGCGTTGATGGCACCGTTTTTTTGTTAAAGCTTTCTCCATCTAATTAGCATCACGCTTTCGCTAAGCATTGTTCCCGGGGATGTTTTTCGGCATGCTGGGTTGTTTTGACACAGGGTCAGGAGGGGGGAGGGGCCCTAAACTAAGCTGTTAATGACTGAACGCTAATACCCAGGTGTAGATTAGAAGTGGCAGTGCTGCACGACCGTAGCAGTAAACTGGCATTAGTGTTGACACTTCTTTGTTATGATACGTGTGTGGTTATCATTGCAGCGCATATTAAATCGCCACTTATTTTGTCTAGATATAAAAGGAATCACAGACGAGCTAGACTAAATATGGTAAAGTTGCAATATTCAAGAGATCCAACAGAAGCAAAACGGTTCCATACTGAGCATTGACTCGTGAATATATATACACAAACACGGCTGTCTCTCAAGGTTCCCAGCTGGTGACTGAGTCTTTCTAGCTGACACCACGGTGCTCTTTGAGCTCTGTATGGATTACGAGTGATTCTTTTCTTCAGGCTTGCCTCAGGTCTCTGTCACAAGCTCATCTCCGTGTACATCTTAACATATGCGTGGCTTATTCTCCGGGGCTCATCCACGCAGCCGTCTCTCAATCGTGAGATAGAAACAGCAGTCTCAGCCTCTGTTGTTGCTCGTCATCACAGAATTTGTGTGCCTTTTAATGTTGTGCTCTATCACAGATTAAACAAAGAAGGTTTGTCTTACCTTACGTAGATGCAGTTATTTCCACCACATGCTGCTGTATGCTTCATTCATTAAAAAAATCCCTCCATCTCTTACTCTTCGTCTTTGTTTGTCTCTCTTGATTTCTGGTTCTCCTCTTCTTTGTTTTTGGTCAGAGCATCCCTGTATTTGTTTGTGCTGTTGCTTCTGGATTGAACTGGAAACATGGGCTGTAATTGGGGACGAATCTGCCGGTAGAGCTCCCTCGTTTTCCTCTCTTCCCTGTCAGACGTGCTTTCACTCAAGCTCACAGTCCGAGAGAGAGGAATGTGGGCAAGACCCTGCAGTAATGGTGTGATAATTTGCTTGGTGGTGTTTCTCCGTCTCTCTCCCTGATTTCTCTGTCTTCATTCAGCGTGGCAGTCTTGGCTGAGTCGGGCTGTCAGAACGCATGGAGACACATCTGTGAATGTGTTTATGTGGCTCTAACGTAGCCTCTTCAGCGAGGCAGAGACCCCCTCCTTGCTCAAGATGTGCTCACTAATGGCATGTACCATTATGGTTCAGAGCAGGGTGGGCTGTGAGGGAAGGAGGGGGGAGTGTGAGGGGCATGAGGGGAAAAATAGGCTTGCTGGACAAATTGAGTGGTTCTGTGCTTGAGTGGATGCACGTTTATTGTCTGACATGTCTTCCTGTCATTGTACATAAAACAAAACAGGGGACATTTTGCTGTGCTGTAGTTTATACGTGTATGTTATGCATGTTTTTGGGTATGTTACTGCTGCTGCCCATTTGAATTAATAGAGAAGTGCACACATATTTGAAATATGCACCGCTGTTCACCCCAATAATTTCATTATTTATTCACCCTCATGTAATTCCAAACCTGTTTGCCTTTCTTTTTTGTGTGGAACAAAAGAAGATCCTAGTGAAAGTATAGCAAAGTGCTCATAAATAATTTGCAAACAATTTGTTTGTTGACTCACAGTTTAAAAATGTATATCGCTATGGACCTGTACATGTATTTTGCCACTTTAATTATCAAATTATTATGGTTTTAATAAGCTCTGTTTTAAAGAGTTAGACAAAGAGTGTGTTATCCCTTGTTACAGCAAAGGTGTTGTTACTTTATTGCTTCATAAATAATATTAAATTGCTATTAATTACGTGCTTAAACCATACATTTATTAGACATCAATTATATTAATATTAACTTTATAATAGCAAGTGTTGCTAACATTAAGTATCGATTTGCTTTACATATAAATATTTCTTTGTTATTTTATTTCTTTATTATTTTAATGATTTCATGAACCGTTAACAACAAATTATAGTTTAAAATTACACTTATTTTATTGTTTGCAGGCAAAATATAGTCAAAGTGGATTTGAAACAACATGAGGGAGAAAAATTATAATAAGAGATTTGAATCGCGTCCCTTTAAATCGTAATACGACATCTCAATTATATAATATATTTCTTCCTTTTTCTTCAAGGCAAAATTTCAAGGTCAAAAGGCATTTCAAAGCATTGGCAAGGTCAAGGGTTTGATTGCCAGGGAATCCATGGACTGATAATATGCAAATCGTAAATGCAATGTAAATCACAAAGTGTAAAAAAGTGTCTGCTAAAGGTAAAAGCGTTGAATTTTCTAGATGATCAGACTTTTTAAAAGTGATCGTCTTTCTGGTAGATAAAAAATAAATTAATAAATCAAATGGTTACTCCACCCCAAAATGTAAATTTTGTCATTAATCGCTTACCATCATGTTGTTCCAAACCCATAAAATTTTATTTAATTGTAAACACAATTTAAGATATTTTGGATAAAAACCGGGAGGCTTGTGACTGGCCCATTGACTGCAGAGTAACTGCAGAGTCAAGGTCCAGAAAAGCATGAAAGACATTGTCAAAATAGTCCATCTGTCATCAGTCGTAACGTTATGAAGCAACTAGAATATTTTCAAAGCCATCAAGAATCCATTAAAACAATAGCAGCTGACACATTAGCAACCATACAAAACACCCTAGCAACCATGTAACTCCAGCCATACAAGACTATATTTAATTTGAGACAAAATAGCACTCGTCAGATTTTTCTCAGAGAACGTACCTGGTTTCTATATTTGTTCACAGTGCTTACTGTATCTGACTCTTTTAAATGTAATTTTATTAAAGCTTCTGTTTCCATCCTCCCTTGAGAACCGATTCTCCGTAGGACTTTTCCATCTGGGTTTATTTCCAAAAAGCCAGGCAACATTTTGGAATCGTGTGGGAATATTAAACATTCGGACATGCAGCCAATGGCATCAGCACATGTACATTGAACAGATGGATCTCTGTGCAATCTGGAGCGCGTGATCAAATATGCATCCGTGTCACCTCTAACTCTGGCCCGACAAAGTCTTTTCTATTGTGTTGTGTTGTATTGTGTATATACTAATGAATAATGTATAGGCAAAGTCATTCAAGATCAAAGTAATTAATCATTTAGAGGGGAGATCAAGCATTCTGTATTACAGCTGATGGTATGAAAACACAAGGGAATTTATGTCAGAAATGCATTTGATTTTATGTCAATACATTCATGGCAGTTAATTGTAATAAGCGGATGATTTAACAAACCTGCTTTTCGATCAGACATTAACATTAATTATATACTTCCTGACACATTTTATATGCAGAAAGGATCTGTCGTCTGGGATACAAAAGCTGAGCCTCGCAGGGTCGATGCCGTCTGGATAAATATGTACAGGCCGAATGTACGAACCCCTCTTAAAGTGATGGGTCAGCCCAGTGGTGAGAGAACATTCAGAGCTCTTGGAGTAATACGATTGCGAGACATTTTAAATAAACATTAGTTTGTGGTGTACCACCCGCTGACAGCATGAGAGCATAAGACAAGTCAGTGTTTGTGCAGCCTCACCCAGAAGACGAGAAATTATTCAAGTGTGACACAGAGGATGATTGTCAACAGGCACCGAGGTCAGTCAG
The DNA here is from genome assembly GCA_034779775.1 of Enteromius afrohamiltoni. NCBI lineage: Eukaryota > Metazoa > Chordata > Actinopteri > Cypriniformes > Cyprinidae > Enteromius > Enteromius afrohamiltoni. The sequence continues at coordinate 8,262,000 of JAUYWG010000055.1, forward strand.
CTGTAGAGAGGGAACCAGTGAGCACTTAGAATACAAACAAAACCTACAAATAAGAATTTGAATTCAATTGGCTTTGTCCCACAGGATGGTGAATATTAATTATAATGACAGAAAAAGAGATTGAGTGCAGTCTGTGTTGCATGAAACAATTGTGTATGATATGTATTTTATGTAAACTGTGATTGTTTAACATTTTTATTAATTTGTCAGTATATTGATAAAACATCAATAGTAGAATTAAATAAGTAAATTGACCTTAATTTTAAAATGTTTAATTGAAATGGTATTATAATAAACACTACAAGTAGTGTACATTTATATGAATATTCATTACATTTCATTTTAAAATTCTTAAAATGCACATGGAAATAGATATTGTATTTTTTAAATTAATTTAATCAAAGCATTTTAGCAGTCAAATGATTAATCACACTCAAAATAAAAGTTTTTGTTTAAATAATATATGTGTGTATTGTGTGGACTGTATTTTTTATGTATATATAAATACCCACACATGCATGTATATATTTAAGAAAAATATGTTATCTTATATTTATATATGATATAAATTATATGAATCTAAATATATACATGTTAATAGTTTTTTATTTATAGATATTAATGGTATTTAATATGGTATATAATATTATTTTCAAAATATATACTGTTTGTATGTGTATTTAAATATACATAATATATACAACACACACACACACACAGATTTTATGTTAAAATTATTATATATATTTTTTGTGATTAATCACGACAGCACTAAATATAATATAATAAAATACAACAACAAAAAAAAAATTAAAGTCACTAATCTGTTTATATCCCCTGATTATGATAAGACAACTAGGAAAAAAAAATATTATATTTATTTTTGAACAGTGCACAACCTGGATATGCATGGTCAGCTCTCTTTCCCATTTTTTACAAATATATTATTCAGTGATATTTACTTAGTTGGATGACCTTTAATTTAATAATTTATCTTTTAATATTAAATGCTATATTAAGCTTAGACCTTTCTTGTTATACTGTGTCTTAAACATTTCCATAAAGTAACAACTTTTCTCAGTACACTTTCTTCATGCTATTTAGAGGTTTCTGATGGAGAACCGACAGAAGCACTAACAATCACAGAGGGAGGAGATGGTGTTAGTGGAAAAAATGAAAAGCCACTGAAGCATGCGTTTGAATCCAGCAGTTGCATGTTAGATTCAGCTGAAGGGCGTTATGCAGTATTTTGAGGGTGACACTGTTGTGCCTTTCAGACCTTCCCAGTGTGAGTCAGAATCGGTTTGCATTAAGTTGAGCTTCAGCCATAAACTTCACTGTAAATCATTTGTGAAAAATGAAATTAAAGCATGGATAAATATAAAATAAAAAAGAGGTTTTGTTATTCGAAATTTGACATTTGACATTATGCTGAGTAATTGTATTAAGATTTATAGGTAAATACAAGAGATTAATTTGACAACTTTTTAAAATAAACATCAAAACTGCATCTGTTTGTCAGCAGACTGTGTCATATAGGCTTTTATTCTATTTTGTGATTTTGTAATGGAAAGTGTTAGATAGATGGGAAATGGATTGTGCATTTGTGACAGCTGTGCCTAGGGCAGTACTCTGTCCCGGACACTGGTGCTCTGGGTCAACTATGACCGAATCTGCCACTGACTAGAGGGTGAAGGATAATAGTCAATGTAATGTTTTTAAAACAAAGTATAAGGGCACACAAGTCAGAATAACTGTTTTTTTTTATATTTCACCCAAAGCATTGAAGTTAAAAAAGTTTAGGCTAAAAAAAAAAAAAATATATATATATATATATGTATGTTGCGTGCGAGCCAACACAGACACAGTGGGAATGACGTCATGCCTCGGAGAGGCTGTTTATTTAAAAATATATAATTAAGTGACAAAAAGGGGGGAAAAGTGAAAAGAACTGGTGACCTCATTGTGCTGCTTGGGGTCGGTGAGGGTCAGGCAGTGTAGAAGGTAAAGGGTTCCGGGAAGGGGCGGGGTAGATGCAGCTTCGGCTGCTCGCGTCTTTTGGCGGCTAGCTCCTCTCTTTCAGCGCCTACCTGGGGCGGCTCCGGCGCCTCTCATTCTCTTGGGGCTCGCTCTCACTCTCATCACGCGCCGCCAGACGGCACAGTCCTGCGCCCTTTCTCTCATCCGTCCACTCATGCCAGGAGCCCTGCAAAGGGCGACGAGGAAGAGACAGGGACAATGATGATTGGCTGGGGAGGCGGCTGCCTCGCCACTATATATATATATATATATATATATATATATATATTTTTTTAATCTAGATTAATCTAGAAGTACTGAAGTGTATTATAAAACAGAATGCAACAACCTATTGTAAATGTTCATTCAATGTTCTTACCACACGCACGCTTAATATATTTTGATATATAAAAGAAATAAATAAATACAAATAAAGAGCCAGATCACGTAAACTGTTAAGACTAGGCTATTGTAATATCAGTATCAGGTATCACTCACGTTCATTTCTGCACTCGGTTACATATGCTTAAATTATCAAAATTAAACGTGATTCCTACAAATAAAAAACATAACAGTTCAACTACAGTAACCACACATTAACATGGTTTTGCTGCACTAGCCATTTAGCTTCACCATGGTATTTGTGATTTTACTAATTGTAATCAATCTGAATGATTATAGCAGCACGCATACAGAGCACGCGATCTCTGTGACGCCCAGGTGTACAAAACAGCCCCTCTCACCTCTGTAATAAACACGGAGGTGTTAGTCCCGTCCGAAATGGTACATGACAATCACGTACGGCAGGTGATAAGAATCGAAGCTCACACAATACTTTACAACGATAAACTGTTAGACATTTCTGTAATTTCAACAGCTATTTACTGTATATCACCCAGTATAATACTGCAAATTCCATTTACAGTAAATAGCTGTGATACTCTTTGCTTCATGGGAATTTTCTGTGACGTCAGACACATACAGAGGCTTACTGTTTATTTTAAAATTGCTGTATACTACTGAATTTGTTGTATCAGCCTCTTTGGCACCATTCTGTTGAGGTTGTTTTATTTTACACATTTCTTACATTTCGATTGACACAATTTATCTTACACCATGTTTACAACACCGCCACAGTTTGGGACTGACTACACTGGATGTGTTACATCGCTTGTAGCGATTGAAGAATCCATTTGTCCTTCGTGCTAGAGCGCTTGTAGTACATCAGAAATATAATGGGTCATCACTTTACTCTCCGCATCCACTGTAGATAGTAAGGTTATGTATTGTTGATGTTAGATTTTGTCGAGTTGTGCCGTGCTTTGCTGCACCATTCACGTCAGAGGAAGACACAGAAGCAATGGGGCAATGCCACAGGAGTTGCCCAGGGAAGAAAGTGGAAGAGCTCCGGAGAGCATCTGTGCTGAGTATCGATGCACCCCAAGAGAGAATACGACCAGCAAGCAAGGTAAAAAATATATGTACGTTTGCCATCAAACATCTACATTCACTCGTTAATGGTTCCAAACTTTATTATGGTAAACTGCGCTGTTGTTTCAAACGATATTTGGCAGCTTATTGAATAATCCAAATTCAAACATATCTTTTTAACTAGTAATTTTGTTCAGGTGTAAGTAGTTCATGTTGGCCGGTAACCTATCGAGAAAATAAAATCGTAGGCTATATTAGCTAGGTTAAATAAGTTTTAAGGATAGCTGCCTTTCTAGTTTTAGAATGAGTTTCTTATAGTGTTTAATGAACTTTAAGATTCACTGTATTTTTTTGTATTTGTGTTTTAAAAGCAGCTGCAATAAAACCTCAAGAAAGAAACGCACAGGCCATCCGCCCTGGGACTGATAATTCATGGTAAGAGAACAATTATGGTTTTTAGAGGTTTTTGTATTCTTTATGGGGTTTGCCTTTTAAAAGTGTGTCATTTGTACTTCTTGTTTTTCAGTGTAGGGTGAGCAAAGGTGGTGGCCATGTTTTGGAGCGGCACCTGGGTTTTGCAGACGGCTTTCATTTTCCATATTATGTTTCTGTTGCGAAATGATAAAGGATAAAGTGGATAAATACATAGGATACAACATAATGCGCTAACACTTTATATATACTGCACACTCTGAATCATTAGTAAATACTCAATTCATCCTTTATAAACCATTGTTCCAATATATTATATATATATATATATATATATATATATAATGTTTAATAATTGTATTTTCATACTTTATTAACCATCAATTTATAATTTCTAAATTATGATGTTATTTACAAGACAGTTATTTAGGAGTTGTCAGTGTTTAATAAGATCATTTAAAAAGTAAATGATTCATACATTATTTAACTTTATTAAATCTTATTTTTTAGGCACACGCTTTTTTAATAAACGCTTTATTAATGTTCCTGCTGTAATTCATGAATAAGCCATTTATAGCTGTATTTATAAACTGCTTATTAACAACCATTAATGTTGGAACAATGCTTTATAAAGTATGAACTGACTATTTACTAATGCCTACCTAATGATTCATAGTGTGTATTATTATAAAGTGTTACCCAAAATGAACTGCAAAACATCCTAAGACAGGAGAAATGGTGAAACATTGCAATGTCCCAGCACTGCAAGACTGTATTTTTAAGTGTTGTACATGCAAAGTTTTAATAAAGTATTTGATATTTTTTAATTATATGTTTCAATTGAATGCAAGTAGTACCTATGTAGAGTAAAAATAAAATGAGTTCTATATAATATAAAATATTTGAAATGTTTAACAATGTAACTTATATACTGGAGTCTTCTGTATAATTGCAATGTTTTTATCAGCTGTTTGGACTGTCATTCTGGCAGCACCCATTCACTGCATAGAGTCCACTTATTTAATGCTAACCATGTAATGACTCCAAATCTGTTCTGATCAAGAGAAATATTTAGAGCCTGTGCACACAGAGAAATTTACAGTAGCTGTTTCTTCAAAATTTTGTATCGCATTGGTGTTTTGTTGACACAGATCTAGTGTTTTGGGAGCCTAGATTTTTTGAAACTGGGTCCCAGAGTGGATAAATCTGAAAATGACACCCTTGTTTTTCAAGGTTTATGCGCACGCTCCAAGTCTTCTTTGTTTTTATTATATCTCTTTGCCAGAATTGCAGCGGCACATAATAGTATGTATGCAGTGAAATTTCTTTGAGATGATGTTTGCAGATTTTTTTTCTTTTAGAACAAGGAAAAAAAAAACATTTGGATAGAGAAAGCTCTTGGCTTCATGTGGATGATCCCTTGTCTACGTGTTGAATGGAGAAGGATACAGTATACCAGATTTTAAGACAGCAAAAAGAAAAAAAAAACAGTTGAAGTCATTTTAATGATGTTTTCTCTGTTGTAGTGCTGTAAGAGTCCTAAAACGCTGGGAAGGTTTTATACTCTATGAAGGAAACAGGTGTTGCAAAAGAAAGACCACTGATCCGTTTGCTAATTCTTGTATTTTGTACCTCTTTTTATAGTAACATTACATTGATTACAGCAGAAGCTGGGGACTGAGTTAAATCCACTGCACAGGACATCAATACACAAACCTTTTCCAACCCTGTCGTGTTTGATCATACTGTCACTACTGGAACACTCAAATCCTTGTAGGATGTTAACCAAAACAAATTACTTTATTTTTCAGCCATAAATTTCATTCAAACCTGCTGGATTGTTAAAGCCTTGTCTGAACATTCAAAAAACAAACAAAAAAAAAACTTTGAAGTCTGAAGGATTATTTAAGCTTTTGTATTTTGGAAGCACCCTAAGCAGTTGTAAGATTGCAAAGGTGTTACTAGTGTTCGCTACACAGTTTCTTCTGTAGCTAGGCGGATTGCTAATGTGTTGCTGGGTAGTTGCTATCGCATTCTTAGCTGATCGATAAGTGAGAGCAAACAACACATAGCCTATGCACAAGGTTAAAAAAAGCCAGTTCTTGACAGGATTCAGGGTCTATTGGAAATTGCTCTTGTGTCAAGAGTGAGAGATGGAGGAGTCCGTTTGTGATGATTATGAGGCATTGGGATGATGAATAGATAGGTAAGAGGGCCGGTAAAAGGCTCATGTGATGGTTTGGCAGTGTCTTTTGCCTTGGGCTTATAGGGCTTCTCATTATTAAAGGGACAATGTCTTTTTCATAGACCTTCATTGTCTAACACAGCTCAAGGAGATGAGTGACAGTCAATAGCATGTGAAATAACTTGTGAAATTCATTTTTTAAGTGGTCTTGGGTTTTTGTAGCAAGTGAGCTGAAGCTATGTCTACAGGTATATAGAAACTTAAGTAATAAGATAAAAAACTCACTAGATACAAAGCGGCACATTTATCATTTTTTAGCAAATTTCAAAATCAATATCCATTTTATAGCGTACATTTTATAAATTACAATTTTGGGATGCTCACATTTTAGTTTTATATAATATAGAATGTAATACTCCATTTATCACTTATTGGCCATAACATGAAAATCATCCTATCTGTATAAACCAGATTTTTAATATTAGTGTATATCTGAAAAGTTTTATTAAACGAACCCTTACCTGAAATTAGTGTCATAACCAGAATAATTTAATTCCTTCTGGTTCATAGATAAATTGCTCCTAAGAAGATCAATTGTTATTCAGATCACATGTTATTTTAAAATGTGCATGCAATAACATGCATTAATAATGCGGACAAACTAGTCCATAAACAAATATGGACAATTTTTGGACAAACAGCATCAATTATTATTCTAGACACAAAGTGATATAACAAAATGAACAAATAAACAAATCCCCAACTTTAGATGTTTGGGTGTAGATTTAAAGCTTCAAAACATTTGAGTCCTCTGGAGGAAGAATGTCAGCAGTCTGATATAAAGGACCAAAGATGAAGGACAGATCTTACTGCTAAAGAAAAACAATGGGGTAAACATAACTGAAGCACTGAGGCTGCAGAACAAAGTCATAGAACCCAGACAAAAGAAATACAAAAAAGTAGCAGAAGAGCTTGAAAGAATAAGTAGAAATATAGGGAAAATATATTTGAGAGTGATTCTGAGAGGAAAAAAGAGGAAGAGGAAGATGACATTATTTCAGTTCACGATGCAACCTGTCCTCCATCTAATACACCCGTATAGGTAGTTTGTACAATAACGGTGTATACTAAAATTGCACCCCTATTGTCAACAGAACATTTGTATATTAATGTTCTGTACTATTTTATCGGCCATGTGATTGATAAAGCCCTACAAATCAGAATTTAGCTAAATTTTTGTAATGGGTGGGTTTAGGGGTGGGTTAGTGTGGTCATTCTTACAAATTAAACCTAGTAAAATGTGTTTTAATCACTGTGAGATCACTGTAAAAACTATACACACTGCATTTAAACAAAACACATTTTAATTGGGAATCACAGTCATGCATCATTTCATGACGACAAATGCAATGTGAAATTGTCATTATTTTTATGCCTGCTAGAGGGCGCTTACCTTTAAAACGTAAATATAGGCCGTAAAAGGTTGTTTTTTGTTGGAGGACAGGCTCTCGCAATGTGTTGTCCATATTGTGGGTCCTACAAAGTTTTACTTTTTTTTTAATTGACGCCATAACACTACAGAACAAGTATGAATTCACAGCAACCTCAAAACCAGTAGGGACAAAGTACAAAACAAACAAGCAAGCAAAAATGAAATGTTAAAATAAATACAATATTAACATCAACTAGAGGGGAAAATTAAACAAGGTTAAACAATGAAATAATTTTTTGTCTTTTGATTGATTTTTTTTTATGCCCATCATGGACAAAGTATAAGAATTATAGTTAAGCAGAAAAATTGACCTAAAAATTGGCAAGTATAGTAAAAAGATTAACAACAAATTAAAAACAAGCATATAATCTAGACATAAAACATACATTTTTTTTCTGAGAAAAAAATGTCTAGGTTACGAAGGTAACCCTCATTCCCTGAAGGAGGGAACGGAGACGTTACATATCGGAACTCACATGAGAGACCAATCGCCAACGCAAGGTGTCGTCCAGGAGCCAGATGCGCAGGTTCCAAAGATCGGGGAGCGAGTGCCCAATTGTGGGCAATAACTGGGATTTTTCAGGGAGGGGCTGCCGCGAGGAGCATTAGGTCAGCAAAGCATGTCCGCGAGGGCCTGTACGCTGCTAACAGCAGAACCCGCTCCTCGTCCTCACTGATCTTGCACAGGGTCTGTGCAAGGAGGCTCATCGGAGGAAAGGTGTACTTGGGCCCTGAAGGCCAGCCATGCCAGTGCATCCTTGCCGAGGGGCGCCTCGGAGAGGGAGTAATACAGCTGGCAGTGGGAGGATTCTGGGGAGGCAAAGAGGTCTATCTTGGCCTCGCCGAAGTAGCTCCAAATCAGCTGGACTATTTGGGGGTTGAGCCACCATTCTCCAGGGTGGGTGGTTCTGTGAGAGCTGGTCGGCTGCACGGTTGAGTTCCCCTGGAATATGAACACCGATTTCAGCCACGTTTGGCTCCACAGGAGCAGATGGCGGGCGAGTTGTGACATGCTACGGGAGTGTAAACCACCTTGTTGGTTGATGTACTCTACGGTCGCAGTATTGTCCGTATGGACCAGCACGTGCTTGTGGCGCAGCATCGGTCGGAAGCAAGCACAGGGCCAAAAACATGGCTAACAACTCGAGGTAGTTGATGTACCAAAGCAGTCGGACACCTGCCCAGGGACCAGAGGCTGCTTGCCGGTTGCAAACAGCACCCCAGCCCTTGCTTGGCTGCACACCACGCCTCGGTCTGCTTGTGGACTTCTGAGAACTGCTGGGCCCACTCCTCGACAGTGTCGTCGAATACCTAGCATTGAGAAAGCATGCTTTGTCGCCGCCGGCTGCCATCTCAGCTAGGTTCAGACACTTTCATCGCCCCCTTTTTTTTGAGGGCGAGGTTCCTGCTTAAGCCCTTGATCAGGACTACCCTCGTGAAACTACTGTATCCAGAAGTGGTCGGCCGGATACACATTCCAGGTAATTTAGGTTAAGGTTTAAGTAAAGGTTAGGTTCGTAACCTAGACATTACCCTTTCAGTCGAATCACTTCGATGTTACATATGGGAACAGACCCATGGAAAAGGCCACGACCCTGAGGCCGCGTTATGCGGAGACACCGGTGCCGGCAGGCGGGCAAGCGTGTCGACAGGAGAGTCTGTGCGTAACCTTCCCAACGCCCTGGGGGCC
>JAUYWG010000055.1:8275602-8296150 GCA_034779775.1 Enteromius afrohamiltoni
TACTTTGTACAGTTGTTTGAGAACCCTTGTTCTGTTTCATGTTTATTTCAGTTATGCAAGCTCCTTGAAGCTGAATTTCCAAAGATGAGGTCACTTAGTGGAGGGTGGTTACTTTATAAGGCACCAGGTATGCTGTAATGTCATATGTAATTTACATAGGTTGTTATTAATTTAACATTTCCCCTGGCATTCTAATCTTAAAGCCCAGGCTACAGCCTTTTTTAAATAAAATTACACAGGGAAGTGTTATATGGAAACATGGGAAGTACTGTTTTTTGACATTGTTTTTTGCTACAGTACTATGCCCAATTATATAGTAAAGACCTTTTATTGCTGGATTTGTTAATGTGTTTTTAAATTGTCAGGTGGAAATGGAAGAAGAAAGCTTACTGTTGTGCCTCCAGACTCAGAGGGTTATACAGGCAGCTTTATCAAAATGGCTACCACCGCTGGAAAAACAGTGCTGTATATGGTCCCTCTTCAAGATTAGTTATGTTTTGATCCACTGCCATTCTCAGCAGAAGAGTTTGCAAAGATGCCAAAGGTTGAGTGTCGTACTTGTAAAACAACAATGCCACTACCGGTTTTGTACCTGCATGTTAAGTCTTGTGGTGGCTGCACACAGTCAGCTAATGATGAGGTATGTTGTTTATTTTTAGTAGAATTTATTATACCATTTTCAGTCAAGTTTTTTTTTAGGCAGAATATATATCTCGTTTTGTCCTTTCAGACTACTGAAGAAGATGATGATGTAAAAGTAGTTGGTGAGATTACCAGAGCAGTTACCCCTACAGCCCCAGCTTCTACACCTACACCGTCCACTTCAATACAAACTTGTTTTCCTACACCCACCACAAGTTTTGAATATATATACTCAGTATATTACAGACACTGGATTATGAGAGCAGTTCTCCGTGTGGCACACCTGTACAGCAAAACCAAGGCCCAGACATGAAATGGTACTGTCTATTTATTACGTTTTAACAACCCTGAGACATCAGAATTCTTTACTAATCTGTTTTTTCCTGTTTTCATAGTCCAGATGATGTCTTGCGTTTGTTGGCAAGTAAGGTAGATGACAGCAAGGATTTCAAGATCTGTGTTTCTCGAACTGACTTCTATCAAAGAGCTATGGTACAGTGGCAAAGACAAAAGAGAGGAACCCCGCGCAATACTTTGCGTGTAACATTTTTGGGGGAAGCGGGTGTTGACACAGGTGCCATTCGTAAGGAATTTCTTTCAGGCAAGTCAGGTTCACAATCACTTTATTAGGTTTTTATATTCATCATAATAATTTAAAGTTTAGAAAAACAATTAACAGTTACCACGTGTCATTATGAGATTTGGTATGTTTTAATGTGCTCATAATAACATTAATTTTTAACAGTTACACTTGTATATTTGTTTGTAGATTTGATTGGTGCGATTAAGAAACACCTCTTTGAGCATAGAGGACACCAGAGAGGGAAGAGCCCCATCTAATCTGGATAAGGGATTTTTTAGGTTAGCAATGTTTTATATTTGTAGTAGCATGTCAGTTGTTATTTTTGCATACAGCTAAATATTACTTCGTATTTTTTTGTTCAGGACTGCTGGAGAGGTGTTTTCTGTTAGTCTCGCTCAGGGTGGGCCTGCCCCTCATTTCTTGAGGCAATGGTGCTTTGATTATCTCTCATCTAAAGATTTGGATGAATCAACTCTCACTGTAGATGATGTGGATGATGCTGAACTTTATAATTTGATTAAACAGGTAGTAATTTTTTTCCAAATAAAATCTGATTTCATAAAAGCACACCATTTGCCACAGTTTACATGGTTATGTGTTTTCAGGTGGAGGAAGAAGAAACCGATCTCTCTGCATGGAATGATCAAACAATTAACTGTGGTTTTACTGGGACCATGAGAACAAAGAGGGCATAATAAGGTTAGAAAAAGTCTTATCTGTTAAAATCTGTTAAAAGTTGGTAATAGTTTATGGACATTGAGGCAATATCTTGCATGAAAACATTACATGTATAAAAAGACACAAATTCTTAAAATACCTCAGAGAGGACTGGAGGAGTGACAGGGTTTTGCAGGAGACCAATTTCCCACAACTGTTCTGGGCTTCGATTGCTCTCTGTGCGGAGAGGATGGTTATTCCACCCACTAGTAAAGGAGCTGGTTATGCACGCTTTTTCCTGAGATGTAGCTTTCCCTGCCACAACCTCGCACAGAAAACATACATCTGGCAATCTCTACATTTTCAACTCCTTGGTCTCCTCGAACTCTAAATGCAAAAAATAAAATATGACAAAGTATTTTAGAAAAGAAACCTAACAGTATTATAAAAACGTATGTTAACCATGTTGTTTAAGACAAGCAGGGATTCATTTACATTTAGCTTACGCTTTTATCAAAAGTGACTTACAAGCAGCATTCACAAAAGAAGCAATCATTAAAAGTGGTAACAAAGCATTCATACACACTGATGATGCAAGTCGTCTTACCTCAATGGAAACCCATGTCTCTCCACTGACTGGAGGAAAAAACCGAGGGCAGTGGATGCCTTGTTATCTGTTGCAGCTCCAAGGTACATGATCTGAGAAACATTAAGTAAAGTTAGACATATGCGTTCTATCAGGAATTTGATTTGTACAAAATTTATAGGGCAACAATGCATTGAAGAAAGAAAAATACCTTTCTGGAGTACCCATCAATGGCACCGAATATCACAAGGCCGTATCTGATAAAAGATAATCTGTTATTACTATTTGAACTGCGTATGTAAACTGTAGAGAGAAACTCGCATACATAATTAGTGGTTTTAAGGTTTAAAAATATCAAATATCAAAAATTTCAATCTTGGGCATTACTTACATTCTGTCATGCATTTTCAAAGAATATACTTTACATTATGTAGGATATCTTAAATAGAAAACACAAACTCACAATGTAATGTGATCACAATATGTGATATTTTTACAGAAAGGGTCACATATACTTTTATCAGTAGTATTACATCAATGGCTTGATACGCATGACATAGCTTATCAGCTTATGGTTTGTGTCTACGTGAACAACATGTAGAGGGCCCTTGACGTAATAAGTCCTTCTGACTACACATCTCAATTGTGTAATTCTTGCAAGTATTCCAGCAGAGTCCACTCGATGCATGGAATCCCAAACTCTTGTCCATGGCACACGATGACCCAAGGCTTGTAAGTGTCCCTTCATCATTCTATGGCCTAGGTGTGGACTGTTAGCTTTGATTGACCTCACTAGATTGTCAAGATCTTCATCTGTGATTTTACTGTAGGTGTCCTTTAGAGAAATGCCATACTCAGTGAGTCGACGTTTAATTGTCCTTGTTGACACACCAAGAAGCTCAGCAATACACGGAACGGATAGCTGCATATTAACTAGGTACTGAAGATGTTCTCTGGAAATAATAAACTATGGGGGCCCCTTAACTCCAAATTCCACTTCAAGGGCAGTAACAGGTTTGTTGTTATTGTCAATATGCCTATCCACTGTGTTTTTCAAGGTTGACAGTTCCCTAAGGAGTTCCTCTGGGACTGAAATTTGATCATAGACTGATGGAATGAAGAGAAGCTCATGACCGCATAAAAACTGCAAATAATCTAAATCTAGGGGTAGGCGACTCATTGCATCCTGCAGTTTGGATAGCAGTCTTTCCATGATCATCCTTCCCATCTGGTGACTTGTGGCATCATTAGGTCCATGGACCTAAAGATAAGAATTTATTTGGTTAAATGTATTTTAAAAAATTATTTATGAATTGATATGCGAGTCAGCTAAAGTAAAAACACCATTAGGAAAGGTTTAGCTGGTGTGTGCGTGTTGAGTTCTGTGCATGCATCTGTGTGTGTGTTTTGTGCACGATTGTTATTAATATAATTTTTTTATCATGGAAATACCTGAGGAGGTTTTAGGAATATTGATAAAATTATTTCCATTATGTAATTTCCTATAACAAACGTTGTGTTGTTGTCTTCCACTACTGCGCTTATTTAGAGTTTTTTACCTATTTCACCCACAAGCTGTTCATAAATCATGTACAATATAATGTCTGTTAATCGTGACAGCCTTATTTGGGCCGGTCTGAAGTATCTTTTATTAATAATATAGGAGTCTAATAATAATGAGAAGAAATCAATCAATAATAATTAATAATACATACCTGAGATCCATCACCCGCATGTCTCTGCTCCGCAATTCGATCGATTCTCTCCGTCTGGGCTGGGGGGCTCGTGCTAATGACGTAACGAGAAGGACACGCCTTCATCCCCTGTACACACCCCAAACCTCTTGCCCCTTCCCCCACGTCAAATCAGTGACACAAAGCGCAAGGCGCTAAGAAAAATGAAGCGCAAAGGAAAGCTTGCGCTGCAAAAGCACGGATGACTGAAACGCGGATTTAAAGGAGCGGCGCAAAGGGAAATATGTGTTGCTGAAGTTTTAATTTGCTAAACCTTATTTTTTCTCCCAGGGGTTAACTTTTCTTTTGCAATTATTTTTTTTTACTTGCAAAAAAGCAATTTCTTTTTTCTCAATACTCTATTTTTATTTGCAAAACATAGTTTTTTTTTGCGGATATATATGGCCCTATCTTGACTCCATACTAAACTTACTCAAATACTCAATCTCAACAGCACATACACAGCTCTCGCCTGGGCGGGGAGATAATTAGATCTTAAGGGAGTCAATGAGCGAACGTGATAGACTGCGCCTTTTTTCTCTCAAAGTAAAACAGGTAAAAAAAAGCCCCCACAGCGGCCAATGACCGTGCAGTTTCACTGCGTGATTAGAATAGGCTTCAGTTAAGGGAAAAAAGGAGTTTTCCCATAACGTCTTATCAGATGCAGTACGAGTGAAATTTCGAAAGGGAACACCTTTCTCCTTCACTTGAACTACTGCAAGTCATACAATCGGCGGTGGGCGGGGCTACGTTCGCTTTTCTCATTTACATATTTAAACATATGAAATTATTTATTTTTTAAATGTGAAGATCCTAAAAGCTTTTTCATCATATTTAAATCGAAAATTATAAAATGATAAATATTTATAAAATAAATATACAGACATCCTTTTATCTTTATTACTCTGGGTTACAAAGGCACAGGCAAAAAATAAATTCACTAAGAAAATATTTAATTTCATGTATCTTGAGCTGCCATGTTTCGGTAACATATATAATAGCTACCTAGAAGCTAACTACAAGCCATTCAGAGATTCTCACACCACGTTACAGCTGCAACTGAGGTTCACATTTTATTTTTGCCTTATAAAGTATAAGTTCTCCAAATGAAAATGTATTCACCATCAATCTAAGATGTAGATGAGATTCGCTTCAGTAAGTCGGTGCCGTCAGATTGAGAGCTAAAACAGCTGATAAAAAAAAAACATCACATAACAATTTCAGTAAATAAAAGTCAATGTAAAAAACCCATTGCCTGCTTCCTGTTACATCGACATCCACTACTATACTAATTTATTAAAGGGTTAGTTCACCCAAAAATTTTGTCCTTAATTACTTACCTTCATGTCGTTCCAATCCCGTAAGACCTTCATCTTTGGAACACAAATTAAGATATTTTTGATGATATCAAAGAGCCATCTGTCCCTCCATAGACAGCAACACAACCAAAGTGATCTCAGGTCCAGAAACGCAGCAAAAACACCAGCAAAAAAAAAAAAAAAAAGTCCATGTGACATCAGTGGATCAGCCTCACTTTTTCAAAGCTACGAAAGTAATATTTTGAACACATAAGACAAAACTAACATAATTTACTCTTCTCCCCTGACTTCTTGCCATGCCAAATGAACTGTTTTATGAACCCTTTAACTTGCATTAACCTTCCAGAATTTCTTTGGATGATGAGTGATGTTAATTTGTTTCAGCTAAATTCAGTTAATTAGTATATCATTAGTAAGTGTACTAGTCCTTAATGTTGTATATCAGTGTATATGTAGTATATTGGAGTTTAATATATTTAGAATTTAGGGATGGAATTTCACTAGTACTGGAAGTATGTGATTTGTGTGGAATGGTAACATACAGGAGCTGATGTATGATATTACACGCTGTCATATTTATTTGATTTTGCATTTACAGACCTGTAGAAACAGAGACAGAGCTGAAACTTGTCATTTGTTCAATGCTTATTCAAGGCTTTGTGTTTTTAAACATTGTCCTGACAGTTGTACGTTGTGTGTGTGTGAGGCATTACCTGCTTTATACTTAATACACAAAATAAGTGGAAATATGTTCTTATTGTGTTGCAAAACACTTTTGCTGCCATCAAGGTGGGATAGGGGTAGAGTTAGGTACAGGTTTGGTTATATTGGTAGATTTAAGGGTGTGTTAAGGAATGGGCCAACAGTGTAATTATACATATAAATATTAATTAAATATTAAATAAATATTAAAATGTAAAAACATGCACACAATAAGTGCAATGTATCAAGCGACCAAGGCCACCTATTATAACGTGTGACCTATTCATTTACTCTTCTCCAATCATAATTCATAATTTATTAAAAAAATTCTCAAACAAACAGCTATTTGTAGTTCCCATGTGCAAGTGTTTGCAAACATTCTTCACCACCCTCTGCCACCAGTTTGCTGACCGTGTGTAGCCTCCTCATCCCTACTGTCTTCCTCCGGCGAAATCTGACGTTTGAGCAAAAATCTGTCAAGCCCAAACATGATCACTAAATAACAATAAATCTCCCTGGTGGACAAGTAGCCAGTACTCCATTATGATGATTTTTTATGCTTTTGATACTAATGTTGTATTCTCAGTCTGGTTCATCTATATTCTCAATCTCCATTAATATTATATTTTTAGTTGATTTTTATTTATTAATGTAATTTTATTTTTTAATTACAGTCCTGCATTTATTAGCAGCTGTAGAGGAAAGATGACTGGAGGATGAATAATAACTCTAATAACAAGGATGAGACTATAGTTAATGCTTAGTGAAAAGCTCATTTAGTCTACTGATAAATGACAAAAATTCTAAACTCAAATGTTTGAAAAAAATAAAAAAATATGTGTGGGCATTTGTATGGCCAATGTCTGTCTGTCTGTCTGTCTGTCTATCTATAGATATTGTAGCATATAAGCTCATTAAGGGAAATGTATTAATTATGATTAATTGCAATTATTTATTTTAGCTGCCAGTATTAATTGTAGCAGAATTACCATCAACTAATCTGTTCATTCAGCGAACATATTGTCACAGACACAAAGAAATACACCGAACACAGGAAGGCTTACAAAGGGCGATAATTATACATGCATCCACAATGATGGGCGGCAAGTGATACACAAACAGCTACTTAAATACACCTGATAATCAGACAAAAGGGGAGGAGGAACTAATATGCAACCATGACAGCAAACAATCTGGGAGGAGACAAATGTTCATAATAAGAGTCCTTAACAGAGAACGGAAAGACAGACAAATAAACATACTGTAATCCAGGCTGAAGTGCCCTCTGTAGGAACTTGATTGCACTTCCCGCTGGGTGTTACACGTATAGTGTAAGTTCATATAAACTTTAAGAAGAGATATTTTAGTGGCCACAGAATAATACCTTCTTACAGTATCACTGCATTAGAGCATGTAGCAAGGGTCAAAATCGTACATTAATTTGCAAGGCAGAATCAGAAACTCATGTAATTTGTGCAAAAGCTTTAGTAACTCTAATTTAACTCACATAACTGAACACACATATATAAATCCACTCACACATGGGGAAATTGCAAAGAAGGCTTAAGGGTAAAACATTAGGAAAAGGCAAAATTGAAGTTATGAAAAGTCAGTTGACCACCTGTAAAACCATCAATGCCGTTCATAACAGGTTCCATAACTAATACTAAACTTCTGTTTTGTTTAGTTATATGTACAATACTTGCATTGCCTCGTTGTTGAGGATCTGATGCAGTCTCGAAGTCCTGATGGTTCCAAGGTTTTGGATTGGCAATCAAGTCCTTTCCGGTTTGAAAAGTGATAAATTCCAAAATATGTCCTTACTCAGATGACTGGTAGATGAAAGAAGAGCTGGGAGAGAGATCTGTTGCAATCCGTGGATCTTGGGTAAATGGAAAATACAAGACCACAAAGATCTGGCTCAGAACTTAGGAGTTGCCGTGGAGCTAAATTCTCATCTTAGTATCTCAAAAGACTGCAGATTGTGCTGCCTCGAGGAGACGAGGAGATGGTGGGGTTCCAGCACCCAGAAAAAGTAAAAAGCAAAGCGGGTTCCTGCTGTGGGGGCTTTTGAAACGTGTTGAGGTCACACCTCTTGTGGGTCAAAGAGCCAATCGTGGGTTGATAATTTGGAGGGAAGTTTTATGACTCTTTGTTTCTAAGCATGGTAGTTTGCATATGCACTGGATTGGAGGCTGATATACAAATTAAAGGAGATTCTTAAAACCCTGAATGTTGCAAAGATATCTACATATAACATACACTCTCAATTAGACCATCTGAAGACGAATGCTTAGATACCAAACACAAAATGTGTTGATTTTATGGGGGGATATTAGCTAGTGATCTATCATAAACATGCATAAAACAGTATACCATATAAAAGATGATAAACAAGCTCAATAACAATATATACAATGGCCTGCATTCACTTAAAGAATGTTTTCCTATGAATTAATTTAGGGAAAAGCCCATTGTCTTTTCAACAGGGAGAACTAGTCACTTTGTTCACATTCCTTCAAGCAATAAAGCAGTCTTATCAGTCGGTTGCCATGGAATCCGAGGCTTGTTTTGCCTTCCTTTTGCCAACCCCTTGGGCTGGTAAAGTGGTATTAAAGATTAATTGTTAAATGTTACAAATAGTTTGCGCCTGATTGGTTCAAATGCTACAATACAGTGCCCTCCACTAGTATTGGCACTCTTGGTAAATCTGAGGAAAGGTGGCTGTGAAAATAAATCTGCATTGTTTACCCTGTTGATCTTATAAAAAAAACAACAACATTCTAACCTATCATTGAAGTAAAACAGTTGAAAATGGGGAGAAAGATGCATGATGAAATAAATATTTATCTCCAATACATGTTAGTCACAATTATTGCCACCCAATTGCTGCTATGTCCTTTTCCCAAGGTAACAGCTCTGAGTTTTCTCCTGTAATGCCTGTAAAGAGTTTGGAGAACACATGATAAGAGAGAAGAGAAAATTCCTTCATCCAGAATCTCTCCAGAGCCTTTAGAATACCAGCTCCATGGTGGTGCGTCTTTTCTTTAGTTCATCTCACTCATTTTTTCCAGGGTTCAGGACAGACGACTGGGAGAGGACTGATGTTTGTGTTAGTATCATTGTCTCAGTGAAATACCCAACCATGGCCCATTATAAGATTTGTAACAGAGCCAGGCAGCTTCGTAACATTTTATTTTGATTAGAAATTTTTAATTATTTCCCTGATGGTGGAAATGGTCATTTTCACTGCTCTGGCTCTTAAAGCCACTTTACTAATTGGTGAAGCTTAATTATCTTTTGCTGCACATCATAATACATGATTTGTTTTTTTTCTCATTGTGTTGATGATTAAGGGAATTTGGGCTTTGTTTTCCGTCCTATGTATATTTCTGTGAAACAAGAAACCATGGATGAATAATCCACATTTATCTTGGAGTTCTCAAAATTGTGACTATGAGTGGGAATATACTTCAGAGATATTTTATACGTAAAAAATTCTAGGAGTGGCAATAATTGTGGTTAACAAGTACCGGAGAATTTTCAATTGTTTTACTTCAGTTATAGATTAGAACATTTTGAATGAAAGATTAAAAGGATAAACCATGCATATTTTTTTTTACAGCCACCTTTGCTAAGATTTACCAAGGGTGCCAATATTAGAGGGCAATTTATACTTTATGTATTCACAAAACGCATAAATTAGTATGTATATGATCTCTAATAAATGTCTGATTCTGCGTTGTGGAAACCATGTGGACAGCATACTGTAATGACTCACGGGGCTCGTGCGGATCCATAAGCAACAATTTATTGTAGAATAGTCAGACAAGCGAAGGTCGGTACACAGGCACTCAGATACAGCAGGGACAAGACGAACTCAGAGTCGATCAACAGGCAATAAATCGGGGCTGGCGGCAAAAGCGGAAATCAAAACACAGGCGGAAATCAAACACGGGTAATCAAATCAGAAAACAGTAGGGAAACGCTCGGAAACGATAGCGGGGGCAAATTGAGACTTCGCAATCTTCTGTGGCCAAAGTCCGAGCTTAAATAGTCCCAGGAAGTGTCCAAACGGCGTGAAAGCCGCCAAGGTACGTGGTGGAAAAAGGTCCGGAAGGTTCCCGCTGCTGGCAGCCGGAGAGGGCCACAGAGGAGCGATCCGTGACAGAGCACCCCCCCTGCGAGCGGCTCCTGAAGCGAGACCGGGTACGACGTCGGGGCCTCCCACGGGGTCTGGGGGGCGGCTTCTCGGGGTGATCTAAGTGGAAGCGCTCGGTGAGCGATGGGTCCAAGATGTCCTGGGCGTTAACCCATGATCTCTCCTCTGGGCCGAAGCCCTCCCAGTCTATCAGATACTGGAGGTTCCTACCCCGACGTCTGGAGTTCAGGATCTCGCGGACCTGATACACTCCCTCATTGTCCTGGAGCAGGGGAGGCGCCTCTGGTTCCGCCTCCTCGTCCTGGTCCCCCTCCCCATCCGGGGCGGCTGCGGGCTTCAACAGAGAAGAATGAAAGGTGGGTGAGATGCGGTAATTAGATGGTAAGGCAAGACGGTATGATAAAGGTGTTATTTGTCTAAGAATTTGGAAAGGACCCACGTACCTCGGACAGAGCTTGCGGCAGGGGAGGCGGAGGTGGAGGTCAGACCCACTGGCCGGGTTCGTAGGCAGGGTGCGGGCGTCGATGTCGGTCGGCCTGGGCGGCAGTCCTCCGGATAGCTTGCTGGAGCTGTACATGGGCGGCCTCCCAGGTCTGCTTGCTGCGTCTCAGCCAGTGGTCCACAGAGGGGACATCCGTAGGTTCACCAGACCCAGGGAAGAGGGGAGGCTGGAACCCCAGGACACACTGAAACAGGGTGAGGCCTGTAGCTTGTTTCCGGAGGGAATTCTGGGTGTACTCTGCCCAGAGCAAATACTGACTCCAGTCCTCCTGGTTCTGATGGCAGTAAGTGCGTAAGAAGCTTGTGAGCGGGTGGTATCCGGAAGTCAGACTGACGTTAATATTAAGCTGGGAGCAGAAGGACCGCCACACTCTTGAGGTGAACTGAGTACCGCGGTCTGAGACGATGTCCTCCGGCAAGCCATAATAGCGAAACACGTGCTCCAAGATCAGCCGTGCGGTCTCCCAGGCGGTAGGCAACTTTGCCAGAGGGATGAAACGACAGGCCTTGGAGAAGCGATCAATCACACTCAGGATGGCGGTGTGATGGTTGGAGGGTGGCAGATCAGTCACAAGTCGACCGCAATGTGGGACCAGGGCCTTTGTGGGACGGGCAGCGGCTGAAGCAGGCCGGCGGGCTTCTGATGGGAGGCATTTGACATCTGGCACGTGGCGCATTGGCTGATGAAGGCTCGGATGTCGGCGGTCATGGACGCCCACCAGAAACGGTTTGACATAAGCTCCGTGGTGGCCATGATGCCTGGGTGCCCGGCGCTGGGGTTATCATGCACCAGATGTAACAGGCGACCCCGGAGTGTCTCGGGCACGTAGGTGCGGTCGGGGGGACAGTCAGTAGGTACAGGGTCCTGCGCTTGAGCTTCACGGATCTCCTCCACAATGTCCCATTGCACGGGGCCTAATATCAGGGCTGGGGGTAGGATGTGTTCAGGTCCGGACGGCTGGAGTGTGTGGTCGTGAAGGCGTGAAAGGGCATCGGCCTTACTGTTCTTCGACCCCGGACGATAAGTAATACTGAATTGGAAGCGGGTGAAGAAAAGAGACCAGCGTGCTTGACGGGCGTTCAGTCTTTTAGCCATCCTGAGGTACTCCAGGTTGCGGTGGTCCGTGAGTACTACGAAGGGCTCAGAGGCTCCCGCCAACCAGTGATGCCATTCCTCTAGGGCCGCCTTCATGGTGAGTAACTCCCGGTCTCCAACGTCATAGTTTCGCTCCGCGGGGGTCAGTTTTCTGGAGTAGAAGGCACAGGGGAAGAGTTTCTCGGGGGTGCCCTAGCATTGGGAGAGGACGGCGCCAATGCCCGTGCTGGAGGCGTCGACTTCCACAATGAATGGGCGGCTCGGGTCAGGGTGATGGAGTATGGGGGCTGTGGTGAAGTTGTGTTTCAATCCCTCAAAGGCGGCCTCACAGGCTGAGTCCCAGGGCAGCTTCTTGGCGATGGACTTGGTCAATGCAGTCAGAGGGGCGGTGGTGTGGCTGAAGTTCCTGATGAAACGCCTGTAAAAGTTGGCGAACCCCAAGAATCGTTGTAATTCTTTAAGATTCTGGGGTCGAGGCCAGTTGGTTATGGCCGTCACCTTAGATTCATCCATGGCCACACCGTTGGCGCTAATTATGTAGCCCAGAAAAGAGACGCGGGTCTGATGGAACTCACACTTGCCCTGTTTAGCATAGAGGTGGTTTTCAATGAGGCGCTGGAGCACGGCCCAGATGTGGGTGATGTGTTCTTTGAGAGACTCTGAATAGATCAGAATATCATCAATATAGACGATGACGAAGCGCTGCAGCATACCTCTGAAGATGTCATTCACCAGGGCCTGAAAGATGGAGGGGCTGTTTGATAGTCCAAATGGCATGACTAAATACTCGTAGTGCCCGGTGGTGGTCGAGAAGGCTGTCTTCCACTCATCCCCAGCCCGTATGCGCACAAGGTTATACGCACTACGGAGGTCCAGCTTGGTGAAATAGCGGGCAGAGCGGAGCTGTTCCAGGGCCGCGGGGACCAGCGGCAAAGGGTAGCGGTACTTCACGGTAATGTCATTGAGAGCCCGGTAATCAATGCAGGGACGAAAGCCTCCGTCCTTCTTCTTAACAAAGAAGAATCCCGCTGATGCGGGTGACGTGGAGGGTTGAATGAAGCCCTTGGCCAGTTCCTCTTGAATGTATTGGTTCATGCTGTCCGTTTCTGGCTGTGACAGGGGGAACACCCGACCTCGGGGTAGGACGGAGCCAGGGAGGAGCTCAATGGCACATTCTGTAGTGCGGTGAGGTGGCAGTTGAGTAGCCTTTACTTTACAGAAGGCAAGGCGGAGGTCCTGATATTCGGCTGGCAGAGTATCGAGCTCGGCCTCCTCCTCGGGCTGAAGGCGGAGGGAGTTAATCATTTATTTGGTGCTCCTTCCATGAGACTACAGGGTCGTGGAGTTCGAGCCAGGGGAGTCCTAGGATGACTGGGTGCTCGGGTGAGTGAATGGTGAGGAGCTGGATAGTCTCTTGATCAAGCGGGCTGGTGCTCAGGGTGATGGGTGCAGTTTGTGAAGTTATTTTTCCTGTCCCGATGGGTCGACCGTCAAGGGCTGCCACCGCCATGTTGGGGGTACATGAAAGTAAAGGAATGCCATGGTCAGTAGCGAACTGGAGATCGATAAAGTTTCCCGCAGCCCCGAGTCTAAAAAAGCCCTGGTGATTAGCTGTTCCCTCTGCACATGCAGAATAACATCTAGCTTCATAGCCAAGTTCAAAGTAAGAGCGCTCACCCGATATTGTCTGGATCTAGCCGGCATAGTGAATCGCCATAGTGAATTCAGCGGCGGTCTGAGTTCCCTGCTTGAGCCCCAGTAGCTCATCCTTGGCGTCCTTTCCATCCGCGGTGTGGTCAAATACTTCGCGGAACTGCCGCAGGAAGCTCTGGTATAAAGGGAAGGCCATGCGTCGGCCCTCCCACAAGGCCGTAACCCAGTCCAAGGCCTTTCCCGTCAGCAGAGAACATATCAGGGAAATCCGGGCATCATTGTCAGTGAAATAAGCGGCCTGTGACTTCATGTAAATATCACACTGCAGAAGAAATCCCTTGCACTTCCCGGGAGCTCCATTGTATTTCTCGGGTAGAGCGAGACGCACCGGGCTGGCGTGGCTTGCGGCGGCCGGGGTGGGGGTAGCGGCCGGCGGCTCGGCGGGTCTACTCTGCGCCGTGGTCGCAGCAGTGAGGGCCTGGATGGAGGTGACCAGCTCCGCGATGAGTGAAGTGAGCTTCTCTAGCTGTTGTCGATGGGAGAGAAGTTCTGAGGCCTGGCGGCTCACCTCGCTGATCACCTGCCGCATTGTTGCTGGATCCTCTGGCGGCGAAGTCTTCTGTAATGACTCATGGGGCTCGTGCGGATCCATAAGCAACAATTTATTGTAGAATAGTCAGACAAGCGAAGGTCGGTACACAGGCAATCAGATACAGCAGTGACAAGACGAACTCAGAGTCGATAAACAGGCAATAAATCGGGGCTGGCGGCAAAAGCGGAAATCAAAACACAGGCAGAAATCAAACACGGGTAATCAAATCAGAAAACTCGGAAACGATAGCCGGGGCAAATCGAGACTTTGCAACCTTCTGTGGCCAAAGTCCGAGCTTAAATAGTCCCAGGAAGTGTCCAAATGGCGCGAAAGCCGCCGAGGTACATGGTGGAAAAAGATCCGGGTGGAAACACTAATACTCGGGGGAAGGTTCCCGCTGCCAGCGGCCGGAGAGGGCCACAGAGGAGCGATCCGTGACACATACAAAAGGCCTTTTCTGTTTTACCTGTCACACTTTAATGAAGGTATTTAACCCTATTTTGACTCTATCATGGTGCTTTATTCTTTCTCAGAGAAAAGATATTTAAAATGGACTTCTGAGTTCTGTACACTTCTGTACATTTCTAACAGACTGATTGGAGTTATCAAATTATTTCAGAAGTATTCAAACTTCATCTACACAAAACACCTAAGCCATATGATGATGAATGTACACGGCATAAATGATTTTTTTTTAAATCAAATATATAAATTGCCATAAAGTAGAAGGTAAGCAGACAGAAAGGCAGAAGTTATAGTCATGTAGCCAGTTTATTGGGTGATTTATGATTTGGAGTGAAAGATGCATGCACTGTTTGTTGCCTAACTAACCCCTGAGTACAGAGAGACTGTGTAAGGAATATTAAATGATGCAACTCTATTTTAAAACTACTTTTATTAACATGAACACTCTTGAATTTTAATAAAAATGATAAATAACACTATTACATTTCTCTTATTTCTTTGCATTCTGTTGTGATGTGCGACAATTCTTAGCTGACAAAATCAATAAGATATGTAATATTGCTTCAGTGTTGTACACTTGTCAATGTACTATGTAAATCACCACACAGTTTTTTTTAATACGTACGAACAAAAGGCCAAAGTTCAGACAGGCCAGCTGAGACATCATCTATTTCAAAAATGAATGACAGTTTTTGTAAATTGGCAAGCTTTTTGAAATGCCTTGTCCAGGAACACAAAGCTGTGCAAAGAAAATACTGGAAAGTACTGCAAACCTGAATGACAACTAGAACATTTAGGAAAATTACTGTCCCACATTCAAATTAGAGGCAGAGAGTGTCTCAATAATTCAGCAATTTAAATCTGTCATGTGCATGAGTCCACAAGACAGAATGCAGAATAATATATAGGCTATACAGTATATATGATATGAGGAGATAACCATAGGTGAGAATTTGGATTAAAAGATCTCATATACACTATTTTTGTAGATTTTGACTGAGGTAAGTACTACATTTTCTCTGCAAAATAACAGCTATGAGAAATTTTTTTTTTTCCCTCTAATGGGTATTTGTAAAAGACTTACTATAGGGGATATATCACATCACATTCACTTTTGTTTCACCAGTGCGTTGACAAATCGACCGTCTGTAGAAATGACGTGCTGTCAGATTTCACTATGGTGGCTCATGAATTTTGCTCCAGGACACTTGTTTCTCCTCATCCACTCGTAAAGGAGGGAAATTATCTCAATCAATCATGTCAGGGGCCCGACTGAGACCAGATTTCATTAGGTCAGCAGCTTGGACTTTTTAATTTTCATTAGCTTTTTTGACTTTTTCCCTCATTCAGACGTGTAAACTGCACAGCTCCTGATGCATTGCAGTGATGGTCTCACTGGTCATTAAAGTGGAAATGAACAAGAGGCCTCTGTTTGAAGCCTTGTGTATCAGTCAATATGGTTTTCTTCATGGAAGCTTTGGTTAGGCTGTGCAGAAGCAAGAGCTGTTATTGAATGCCAGCAGGTAGCCATCCAGTTGGCTATTACACTCAAAAAATTATGTCAGTGGTCAATTCACATTTAAGTACATGCACCCTAAAAACTGTAATACACACCCTGAGAAATCTCCAATGAGCCAGTTATTTCCACAATGATGGTGTGTTTTCATCCATATTTTTAGTCTCTGTCCCACCTCTTATCATCATCTCTCTCTCTCTCTCTTTCGCTCTGTCTGTGCGTTTCTCTCTCCATTCTGTTCTATCTGCTGGTGCCAGCATGAGTTCTGGCCTGGGTGTGTTTTTGCTGCTCTCCTTCCCGACAGCTTGACAGCAGGAAACTGACCGTCATTTTCCCCCTCAGCAAACAATTTCCCAGCCTATACCGAGCCCAACCAGCTAAACCCTTTTGGTGCTCTCATCTTTACCTTTAGAGACCCAGTATAAATGCAGTTTTCTGCCTTGTGTTGGCATGTTACTGATTAAAACAGGAAGTTTAGGAAGGGACACAACAGTTTTTTTTTAATAGCCAGTACCCTTTAGTTTGTGTCACAAACAAGAACCATGATGTCATTTCCATTCTAAAGAGCATTCTGCAATGCGAAATTACTCATTTTAAAACCTGTTTTCCCTGAGAATAAATTACATGAATTTTAAATTAAATATATACACTGCAAAGACAAATGAACTTATTCAACTTAAAATAATTTGTAACCTGGCTGCCTGATGATGCTAGGTAAACCAAGGAACATATTGTATGCACACAGTTCTTTAAACTCTGAATTAATGGTTGGGGTGACAAAAATGAAGTTTGGTTAACTTTATTTCAGCTTCAATCAATAATTTCTTTTGCTGTCACAATCTGACATATGCTTAAATTTGAACTGGAAATTAGGGGCTGGGCGTCCGGCCAGAGGAGACCCATCTCCTCAACTGAAGTTTTTTTCCCCATTCTCTCATGGATGGGGTTTTGGTTCCTTGCTTAGTTGGGGACACCTACAGTAATTTCTAGTGATTATCGTTCATCAAAAACATTCATGGACACATACGATTCAAAATATCATTTTATTCAATTACATTCAGCTAGAAGTAGCTGAACAAAGTCAAATCTTCATTAACATGTTTCTTCAAAACATTCATTTAAATCGAGGTGCTAAGTCACATCAAAATGCCAAAAGCAGTTGGTAGACCACTAGGGGTGAAATAATACATTGTTATATACAGCAATACAAAAATTGTGGACAACTGTGTTTACTATATTTTATGTGCTCAAGACATAAAGTGCCTTTAAAAAACATTAATAGATTAGTTTTGTTTTTTATATACTTTTTCAAGTGTGGATTTTTAATTGTTAATGTTTTTATAAATAATGATAAATAATGTATATTATTTTTTATAAAAAAATAAATAAATAATGTAAATTTTTATTTGAAATATTTATCTAAATTGTGCTTAGAATCGCTATTTTTGGGTGAACTATCCCTGTTAATCACATTGTAGAGTGTCATTCACACAAACACAGGACAGTGTTTTGACTTACTGAAATCTAACGAAACATCTGCATTTCACATCATTTTTGGGTGTATATATAATTGTGTAAATGTGATGTAATTTCATGTTTACATAAACAAACTGTTGAAAAGGTTATTTGATCTATAAAAAAAAACAGAAAAGAATCAGACTTTGCCATTTGCCAAATTTCACAGTTTTTGGTCACATGCAAGCAACCAGTAAAATATTGGCATTTTAAACATTGGCCTTAATATGTTTGAGGCATACATGTAATCTTTTCATCATTATACAAAGTATGCATTAATCTCACACAACATGTGCATGCTGTTTGAAGCTTGGAAGGTCCCATTGACTTTTTAGGATACTAATAAAAGCAGTTGAAACACGTAAATAAATGTACATTTATGCATGACAGACAATTTTGACTGACATCACATTTATTATTTTTCTTTATAGTTCTTGCTTTCCCTGGGAATCAAACCCATGCCACAATGATGCTAATCACCAGAGCCACTGATATTTTTCCTGTGAATGGTTTGTGTGATATAAACAAAATTGTGATGAGCATCTCAAATTTCAACCCACTCATGTCAAGATCACTGCATTAAGAACTATACTTTTCAATTTTATATTTATTTTCTATGGGATTTCTTCAGAAAGACCTTTCCACACTCTCACTAATCAGCTGTGGATTTGATGGCTCATTAGCCTGTGAAAATGTCATGGATCTGTCTAGTGACAGAGTGCATTCTCAGTGAATGTGACAGATCTGCTGATGCGGCTAACCGGAGGCTCATACCTCAAATGCAGAAACACAAAAATAGGTCGGTCTGCACCATCTAGTCTTCTCTTTCAACTGTCTTCAATAGCCTAATGAGCTGCTGTCCTTTAGATACACAATGTCACTCACATAGGTTTTCTAACTGTCATACTTTGGTGAGCCTTCAGCTCTTTGCTCTCAGTACAAATTAAGACTCTGAGATAACTGCACTGTACACTCAAACATGATGACAGGCTATATTTATAGTACTGTGCTGTCATGAGTGTCTTACAAAAAGAAAAACAATAAGGGCGTTTGTTCATTAATTATTCTGAGGCATTTTGAATACAATAAAGCTTATGCGACAACTGGAATGAAAAAGATTTTATAAATTGTAGAAGCGTGGGTCACCTATTTACAAAAATTGTGGCAACAAAGAAGAAACAGTATTCAGACCCATTTAACAGTATAATGGGAATTTAAAAAGTATATAATAATAATCTTTGAATCCCACTTCTACTATGGCTAGTTTAACATATTTGCATAATGTCTGCTTATGTTCTAAACCCCATCGGCAGTCTCTGAAACAAGAATTTTCACTTTATTTCAGAATTTCTAGATATTTTCAAGATCAACTTGACATGCCTTCACTGTAGCTTTTTTGTGTGGTTAACGTCATGTCGAGACGTCGCTGTTATGGAATGGGACGGAGACAGACGAATCCATTCGCAGGGTATTTATTGGGAATGTTCAAAAGAAATAGTACAACAAGCGAGGGTCAATACGAAGGCAAGCAGTGCAATGGAGGAGAGACAAACTCACGGTCAGTAAACAAGCGATAGGTTGGCAACAGGGAATCCAAAATATAAACAAACAGGGACAGACAAGGAGAACGCAAGGGAACGAGCCACATGCATTGATCAGCGGGATACATGAGTTCATAGCATGATTGTCCAGCATGACACCGAAAAACACACATGTAGATATGAATCTTAGTTGACTGGTTGACATTCCTCTGGGGAATTCAAGGGGAATTCCCTGGTTGTCTGTGCAGCCTGTGTTAGTGCCCTTTGAAACCAGATCGATAATGAAGGTGCCTTCTTAGGCCGTGCCGTCGAATCATGCGCTCTTGGGAACCACACTGACTGTGAACGTGCCCCCTGGGACAGAGTAGGTGGTGTTAACGGCTTTCTTGGCTGGCCTGACAAACTGTCGAATCCAAAATATAAACAAATGAACAGGGACAGACAAGGAGAACGCTTACAACGAAGGGAACGAGCCACATGCATTGATCAGCGGGGAATGAATGAAATGTCCGGAGTATGTATCACGTGGATAATGAAGCGAAGGGGAGGAGAACACATTAGTGACCATAGCAACAGATGAGGTGGGTGGATACATGAGTTCATAGCATGATTGTCCAGCATGACACTGAAAAACACAACACACATGTAGATATGAACCTTAGTTGACTGGAGTGTCATCCAAATTGGATTGACAACTCCAGTCAATCGTAACAGTCACTGAGCCCTATGCTGCGAAAGCAAATTTGTTTTATTTTCACTTCCAAAGAAGGAGGTGGTTAGAATTAGTTATAATTAATTTCCTCCACTGTACCATAGCAGTACACCCACAGACTTTTTTGTGTTCCCATCATTTTGCTGACGACTGCTTCTCTAATCTCGGGGAGCTCAACGCGGGATTCACAAAACGCTTGCTCTTGAAAGATGGCTCAGTACCCTGTTTATTTGGACCAGCTGGCTCCACTGAAGTATGATAAATAATGTATGTTTATATTTTCAACCGAGCAGCCAAAATACGGGCAATGGGCTAAATAACTATGGCAATGGACTTATTGTTTGAGGTTAAAGAACAAAATGAATGTTAGCAACTAATAAAATTTTGATTGACTAAGCCTATTCTCGTCGACTAATGGTTAGTCAAATACTAGGGGTTATATACTGTGTGTGTGTGTGTGTGTGTATATATATATATATATATATATATATATATTTATTTATATACAAATATAATGAGGGATTCACAAAACACTCAATTTATTTAGACCAGCTGTCTCTGCTGGATCACAGC
>JAUYWG010000055.1:8296990-8307467 GCA_034779775.1 Enteromius afrohamiltoni
TATTTATATACAAATATAATGAGGGATTCACAAAACACTCAATTTATTTAGACCAGCTGTCTCTGCTGGATCACAGCGTGTAAGTATGATAAATAATGTATGTTTACATTTTTTATCGAGTGTTCAAAATAAAGAATTATGCCAGTGGGCTTGCTGTTTCTGACATGTGCTATACATACAAGGTAGACCAATCACACCTGAACAGGCCATCTACCCAATAGCAGAGTAGGCTCATGTAAAGGGGGGGTTGAGAGGGACATGAATGTTAGAACAGCTTCAAAATGTATTGTTTGAGAGTCATGTTCAAAAATGAGGTCGTATTAAATACATATTTTGAGAAAACAACATTTTTTGAAATTGCATGCATGTAAAACTATTGTAGGAAACTCCCAAAACAATATTAGGCATTTATAATAAGTAAACAAATAAATACATTAAATGCTAACACAGTAATGAACACTAACTAGTAACAGCATTGAATGACAAACCCAAATAAAATATCATAAACTATAGCAAATTCACTCATTGGTTGCAAAAACTGGTTGCAAACTACACAATAAATAAAAATAAAATAGCTTTTATAATCATTTACAATTAACAATTTCCAAAGGCAAAGAAGCTTATTTTACCCAGCCTTGTTACAAGCTGAAGCAGGGCTAATGAAATGTCTTTTGTCAGTGACTTATTTTTAAGAGTTTCAAGCCTTAATTTTGACATTTTTATTGAAAGTGCCTATTAGTGTTCCAGCTGCTCTGTCTCTCATAAGATAGATAATACTGTATCTAGGTCATCTTGTTCAGCTGATCAAAAGAAGCCAGCCATTTAACCTTTTGCACCAGTCTTATAGTGGTTTCTAAGCAAACAGGGCTTTGGTTTTTTATTTTAAATAACCTATTTCTGCCTTTACATCCGATGTCACTTTAGCCACATATATGGGATTAGCCTCACAAGGTCACTTTGTTTGGTTTGATATTTGTACATTTTTTTGTAATATTACTCACTTCAGATTCAAAAATTCCTCTCTCAAAGCAGGTGAGGTGAAAAAAGACTCTTTTCATTTTTAACATAATGTTTCTACATCAAGTTTCATACACTATTCTGAGTATAAGTACTAAACTTGGCATGCTTCCAAGTTTGGATTGTCAAATAAGGGCTAATGGGACTAATATAGCACCATTTCATCCCCCCACACAAGATAGCTTTTCCCACATGCCCCTGAGAAGATAAAGACTTGGCAGTGGATGCTAGCGGCCAAATGAATACAGGAGCTAGGGGAAATAGTGATGTTAATGAAAGCATTTTGGACAAAATGGCATAAAGCCTCCTTATCGCCACTGAGCGAATAATGTGTTAGTGTGACTTTGCCCTCAGCGAGCAGGCTCTTTTGCTTTCTCTCCTGCAGATCAAAGTGTAGGATCCAGGAGACAAGCAGCTCTGCTGCATACAGAGCGCTTGCTGGAGAGGGACGGAGGGCAGCAGCAAAATAAAACAGAAGAAGAGATTACTCAGAGCGCAGATAAATGAAAAGAATAGAGGATGAGTCCAATGCGACTGCAAACAAGAAATGATTTGGAGTACAAGTGCAATGGCTCCGTTTGGGTAACACTTTATAATAACTACACACTATGTATGATTAGTTAAGCATTAGTAAGCATTTATTTGATCCTTTATGAACCATTGTTACAACATTATTATGCATTAGTAAACAGTTTACAAGTGCATCTATAAACGCCTTGTTCTTGAGCATATATATAATGTTTAATAATTGTATTTTCATACTTTATTAATGAACAGTTTATAATTTTTTTAAATAATTATTTTCTTTACCAACCAGTTATTCAGGGGTTGTCAGTGTTTAATAAGACCATTTAGAAAGTCTAAGTAAATGATTATTTAAATGATTATTTAAATTTACATTAATAAATCTTATTATTTAGACAAATGACAATAGTTGTTCAGTGTGTCAATAAATGCTTTAATATCACATGTTCCTGCTGTAATTCATGATTAAGTCAGGTTGTTATAAAGCATTTAGTAGTTGCCAGACGTCTGTTTTTGTAAGCTCATCTAAAGTAAGGACTATTTATACCTTGTAAAGCATTTATAAAGCAGATGTAAAGACTCATTTATCTTCCAAACAGAGAAGTTTAACAAACTCAACACAGAGGGATACAGAACACAGACATATTTTTTAATGTAAAAAATGTAAGCGTACAACTGTACACTTGATGAATGAAAAACAAACCTTCAGTTTCATAGAAAAAAAAGTGTACAGTTGTCCAATTTTAGATATTTTTTTGCATCTTGAAATTAATAGCACTATGTGTTATTTATTTTTTCTGAAAAATAACTGATCATTTAAATCTCATTTGTACATTTAGATATGCTTATAAATCAAGAACAAGGCATTTATAGCTGTATTTATAAACTGCTTACTAATGACTATTAATGTTGGAACAATGCTTTATAAAGGATGAACTGACTATTTACTAATGCTTAACTAATGGTTCATAGCGTGTAGTTATTATAAAGTGTTACCCAGTTTTCTTAAAACTGCTCTAGTTTTTGCACTGTCTGTTTTTGAAGAAATTGAAATTGAAAAAATAATGAATAAAGAAATGTTCAAATCAACATTATCAACATGAAATATTTTTATTTCCGACTTATAATACTATTATGATTTTTTTTATGTTTTTTTTGTTGTTGTTGCTATTAAATGTTATTTAATTTAATGCTTTATTAATATTATTATTCTGCTTACATTCACCACAGTTATCAACTATGTTACTGACCAAACAACCCCCTCAACTAAAAAGTGGTTTATCACATGTGATCAGCATCGTGTATTGTATATACAATAACAGTGTCAGCTGGTAAACCAAAGTTCAGTTAAAAAGTTCAATTTGCAAAGGACAACATTCAGCTTAACTGTAATTTCATCTTTATCTTTTTGTCCACAAAAATCTTAGATCAAATTATAATTAGCAGGCTCCCTGCAATACCACTGAATAAACATGAAAGCATGAACAGTATAGTTTGTTTTAATTCAAATTACAAAAAAAGATATATATGCCCAAATTGAAATGTACATATTATATGGATTGTAAGTGTTCCTTAGAATCGTAATACTGGTGCTAGCATACTTGTAACACGCAGAACCTGATTTTGCTGAGTTCGGCGTGTCCCTGGGTCAACATCTTTGTTGACCATGGAACAACATTGTGATTAGCCAATCAGATCTGAAGAACCAGTTTATTGTTTTTGTGAAGTTTAGGCTTATAATCAGTGTTTGGTGCTTGTACATCAAAGTCATCTATCGTTCCCTCTGATTTTAGGCATTACTCATGGGTAGGGTTAGGTTTAGGTGTAGAGATATGGTCAAAATTAACATTTCGGAATAAAATGTTGTTCCAGGGTAAACAAAAAATGTTAACCCAAGAACACGCCTAACTCAGCAAAATCAGGATGTGCTTTGTAGCACACCGATGGACCTAAGAGCCAATTTAATGTGGGCATGAACTATAGGATAATTTACCATCCTTTACTGATCTTTGAGGATAATCAGCATTCTCAGCAGCAGTATGATTGGACAGTATCCATCTAGCATTGCTGAAGTTTTATTGCAGCTAGCTGAACTGTTAAAGGCAGGTTTTTATGCACATATGGGGTGATGCAACTCAAAAACACTCTGGTCAGTTGAGAAACATTTAAGCAGATGGGCTGAAGGTGAGGTAGAGGTCATAAAGACACTAGAAAGTTTGGCTTTGCTCCACTTCTAGAGGGCACAAGAATCTGCTCATCTATTGATGTAGAAATAAAAGCTAATGTTTAAGGCTTAGAACTTGTTTGCCTGGAGAGAAGCGATGCACACAGATCCAAATAAAAAGGATTGCAAAACCTGCTCTCACCATAAAGCTGAAATATCAGAAATGATCAAATTCTGATCCACCAGTAGCAAAATTATCAAGTAATTTAATATGTCATGCATATTGCAGACACATATGAAGAATTGTTTTACATATGGGATATGAAAATAAATCATGATGAATCTCATACATTTCAATTTCTTTTTAGCCTTAAGGGGTTAGTGCATATGAAAATATCTATCACTGTAATGCAAGGACAGGTACATACAGTATGAGCCATTGACCTCCAATCCTCTGGGCCAATGAGCTCCGTCCTCACGTCCTTTCTGCTACAGCATCTCCAGCTGGGTGTAATAGATACAGGGGAAAATAGCTGACTTTAAAACAGTATCTCTTCTGATGCTGAGCTATCTTCTCATTGTTTTTTACAGTATATGGAGAATAACACTTTTCTTGGTTGATAAGCAGAGTTGGGCAGTAACTGTTTTAATGTAATCTGGATTATATAATCAGATTACAGAAATTAAGTACTTGTAATTAGATTAAATTACATTTGAAATACTTGTAATCAGATCACAGTATTTGTTTGTTATAATTTATTGCATAATTCAGCAGAGAATACCAATACATTATTCAGAAATTATTCATATTCTCTAATTGCATTTAAAAAAATGTTACGTTCCTTTTTAAAATTGACTACCGCTTATAAACACTCAGAAAAGCTTCCAGTTTTGTGGACATTGACACAAAGACCAGTCACATGGTCAGATATGCAGCATTTAACTTATGACTATCAGTAACTACATTTATATAAATTTGGAGGGCTTATGTCTTTTAAATTCATAAAAAAAAAAACAAGGCACAAATGACCATTTTGTTTTCTTTACTTGTCATGCAGGCATTCCCAAACTCTTATTATCTCAGCATCTTTCACCTAATTTATTTACTTATAAATATTTTAATAATTAAGTGTCACATGTCCATGTTCAAAGTTCTCTGTTGGTTAATGGTCATGTGACATGCAAAATATGCAAACTATACAAACATAATGCTTTATCTTTAATGCACTTCATGTTACAATGAATTAAATATATTTTCTTAGTCTTTTTATTTTCATGTCAATCTGGTACACAATTATGCTATTTAAATCAATGCAATGACTTGGTCAAAAGTAAGAGCAATTGTTGGCACTGATAGCCTTTTGGGCAGTGCTCCGACTTTCAGTGCCATTGCACTTTGGGTGTTGTGGGTTTGGCTAGCAGACATTTCCTGATCCCCCCCTATCTCTCTACCACTTCACTTCCTGTCAGTCCTGATCTATCCTATCTAATACCTATCTAAAGGCAAAAACACCAAAAAGTAAATCTTTAAGAGTAATTAAATTACCTGAAATGTAATGGATTTCAGTTGACAACTATAATTTTTTTTTCATGTAATATGGATTCAGTAATTGAACATAATTTAGTAATTGTAACCTACCCAGCTCTGTTAATATAATGTGGAAATGTCAACCTGTCCTCCAACTAATACGCCCATATAGGTCGTTTGTACTATAGCGGTAAAATACGACCCATCAGAGCGAATACTGTTAACGTTAAACAACGAGATGTGATCATGTGATCATGGGTTCAAACCCAGAGAATTCATGTGCTCATAAAACCTTATAAATCATAATTTTGTAACATTTTTGTAATGGGTAGATTTAGGGGTGGGTCAGTGTGGTCATTCTTACAAATTAAACCTTGTAAAATATGTTTCAATCTTCACAGTGAGATTGTAGTAAAAACTCTACACACTGCATTTAAACAAAACACGGATTTCGATTGGTAATCATAGTCATACGTCATTTTATGACGACAGACGCAATATGACACTCTCGTTTTTTTAAAAATGTAAATATAGGTCCTAATAAAGTGCTTGCACAAATGACCTATAGAGTTGTTTTTTATTGGAGAACAGGCTCAAATTTTACTGTTCATTTTAAATAAATACATAGAAAAACATTCAAACAATTGGTGTGTTAAATTTTATAAGAGCGGAGGCTGGGGTTAGTTGTCTTTTTTTCCTTTTTTTGCCAGTATGGGTTTATTTTGGAAAGTCAGTTTCTGCTTAGAACTTGACTACATAAAATATAGTTAATTTTTAACACAATACAGAATTTTGCCTACTGTTAAGGTAATGGAAACGTGGCATTAAGCAGTATAGTGTATGTTGATTTAAACAGTAAAACAATTATGAAACACAAAACAAATATTGAAACAGTAAAAGAGTGTTCATTATTGAATGCCGTAATTACATAATATCATTTCAATTTGTTCTCTGGTAGCATACATTTTATGATATCAAAAATTAGCATTAAGGATGAAACTAACACTTTTTAACACAAGCCGTTGAGTTTAATTCCTGTATATAGATATCAGAAAGTTGAGACCAGCAGGAAATATCTTCAATACCGCCTGTGGTTTTACATTACACATGCACCCAAACAAAGCCTGTAAACAAAGTTTGATAGATTTGCCTACACAACGGATATACATGAAGTATATGCAGTTCAATTTCCTGTTTTCTTTCATATTCATCAGGGGAACGCAACAACAATAGGAATGTTCTGGGCCAATCCCTCCTGATTAAGCAGAGATGGCACATTTTCAGGGGCTTAAAGGAGAGAAAAAAAGACAATGGATTCCAAAGATAATTTGCATCCTTTCTTTATGCACCTCGCTGAGGTTCATCCATGAGCCAGTCCTTCATAAAACATTAACATATGCTTTACATCTCTGACTTCTGATTGCTTCAAATCATCAGGTAAGCCCAAAGGTTTCTCACAGCTGCACTCAATATATTAATTTTACTGCATATTAATTATTTTAAAGTTGGCATCAAAGAAGAATTAATCGCAAAGTGATGTTTGTTTTAAAGTTAATGATGCAGAAAATTAAATTACTAAAAATTACTGACGAACCAATTTGGTCTTAGCACTACAGTGTCATTGTACAGTTCAACTCATTTTAAATATTTGAGGAAGACATCATATCCGACAAGGACTTTAAATAGGAAACCCTTAGCGTCAATATGCTGGCACAATTTATATATATTTTTTATTTTATTGTCATAATAGATGTATTGGGTAAAACATTGGCATTATTGGATATATGTTGGGGTGTGATTTTTCAATGTAAACAGTCAAAACTGTTTTATTTAAATGATATTATTTACACATTTATTAGCACGTAACCCAATCCCTGCTCCTAAACCTACCATCTGTCAATAAAACACAAGATATAGCAGGCAGATACAACCACCGTCATCATTTATTTGAAAGATATTAATATTCCAAGTGTTCTGATGCAAAACGATCAATTTGTGAGAGGAATAGGTTGCTGTCTCCGTCATCTGCATACTTCCTGTGCGCTGCTGCAGTCTGTGAGCGAAAAAATGCGTTTCAAGAATCCTTACGTCAATGTTGGTTGTGAAATGCCATGGGCTCTTGCGTGTGTCGTGATTGATTGTGTCATGCTGTTGCTAAATACTATTGGTTCTTGTGTATCGCGTGATTGATTGCGTCATACTACCGGACACGAGTATGTTTTGTGAGATGACAGCACGTGAACGGAGCGGGATCATTTTTAGTGTTTAAAACCTTGCGTTTTACTCTCTTCTTCACATGGCTTCAGAAGACTTGGAATGTGACACGACTTGTTTGTAAGGTATTTATATTGCTTGTTTATGATTAGTTTGTGCAATAAATACCTGTACAGTAACTGCATTTGCCTGTGTGTGTTTAAATTGTTCAGAGGTGGGTAGGTTTAGTGTAGGGGTGCAGTTTGGTGCTCCAATAAAACAAAAAAATTATATATTAAATTTACATATGCATTCAAACCATTACATTAAGCCATACACCTGAAAACAATGAAAGACCCCCACGTTGAAAAGTGAGTGAAAACGGGTACCTTGAGTGTAAAAAAACAACGCAAAACCCAAGCAATTTAGATTATCGTTTGTGTAATATATCTAATTGAGACTGTATTACGTTGATTATGCAGCCCAATCAGCATTGTTTTGAATGGGCCACCTCCAGTCTTCCCTTCGTCTTGCTTTCAGCTAGCGCAGTGAGATAATTGTAACGTTGTTACATTTGACTGGCCTGCTTGTGCATCACTCAGAAAAAATGGGTCAATCAGAAGAGAAGCTCATGAATAGTAATTAGACGGGCCATAATTGACCTGTTTTTGACAGAGCTCCTGAGAGAAGCTGTAAAAACATATTGAGTTTTTGTTACTTATACTGCAAATATATATTCTTAAGGACATCAACCATTAAAATAAAACTCCAAAACAAGAAACTAAACCAATTGGTTGTTTTCTGTAAATGATCCTTGTGTTGACAGCCACCTTTCATAAAACAAAATACACACGTTGCTTGACTGTGAAAAGAGATGTCTAGCTTTTCTTTAAAAAAAAAACCCAAACAAACAAAAGAAAAAAAACTGGGGAAGCTAAGATGGCTATGTAACTCCATCGCCTTTTATGCCAGAGAGTTTCCAGGGCCTGTTTTATATCAACATGCTTTGTTTAATCTGGAGCAAAGGCAGATGGTGCCTCTTAATTAATATTTAATCAACACATGAACATTCACTGGTATCTGTTTTCTAAAGGAATTAAGATTACGACTTCATCCTTGTCTGCAGAAGTGAGACAAGAACGTTATTTTTTATTTTTTTACCTTCATGTAAGCTTCTATTGATTTTTTTTAACTAATAGGAGCAGATTTAACACTTTGTGTACATATTTGTAAAGAAAATGAATTTACACCTATCAATATGTATGTAAGTCAGTAATGGACGCTTTATCTGTTTCATGTGGAAAGATTCGCTCATCCTTTCATCTTCTTTCAACTCAAAAGATGAATATAAATTAGTGTCACATATACAAACTTTGTAAACTGAACCATTGAACCATTATAAACTGAACCATTATCAGTCAAAAATTATAATAGAGAGAAAGATACTTGAACAATCCCCCATTATCTGCCAGCATTTTTAAATCTATTTATAATCTCTGTTTGAGAAAGGTTTGAATCTGTTATTTTTTTAGACCTTTACAGACAGATGGTGGCTTGTCCATTGGCTGTAATCTCTTGCAGCGGAGTGGAAGAGCTGCAGGATTGGGATGACACAAGTTTAATACTGTGAAATCCAAAGGTTTTAGTTTACTTTAGCGATGTTGCACATATGGTTAAACATCTGGGGTGAGTGGTGAGCAAAACAAATGAACAGTGTGCTTTGAAGTCTCACTCATCAGAAGCCGACTAGACTATATACACAAACAGAGGTAAAGTAGATGACCCCAGTTATGACATTGCATAGTATGTAAATCACCCTGATTCATTTTCTGCCAAATATGTAAATTATCACATGAGAAACTGGCCTATAATACAGAGGAATGTACAGCTATAATGACAATAAACATGTTAAATTCAGAGGCAATTTGAAAGTGACACTGTATCATAAGTAGCAACCCAATTTTTAAGCATTCAGATGCATAATTGTGCAAAACAAAACATGAATACATACTTGTGCTTTATTGTCTGCCATTTGAACAGCTTATAAAACAAACCTGCCCTGTTTGAAATCTCCATTCATCAGAACGAGAGAAAATTCTTAAGATGATTACAAAATAACAAACCTTATGCTTTAAATATTACCATGATAAGTTTAGGAGTGATGCGTCGCTTTGCAAAAAGATCATATTCGTTGTCATGTTCAATAAATAATGTTTCTGTTGTTGTTATAGGTTTTCTTTGCAAACTCTTGTTAATACAGCAGAAGCATAGCCTGTCATTTAAAAGTATGGAATTCTATTTGTCTGATAGAAGTTTGTTATTCTTACCAAGGCTGCTTTTATGTGATCAAAACAGTAAAAAACAATATATAATAGTATTTTAAAATGCTATTTATTCCTGTGATGATAAAGCAGCAGATTTTCAGCAGACAATACTCATGTATTTAGTGTCGCATCATCCTTTATAATATTTGTTTTGTAAAAGAGTTAACAAATTGGATTTCAACTCAGGTCAACACATATAAACATCATGCAGAAGTTGTACCCACAAGGCCATGCCACAGGTTTTTATCATAATCTGGTCACTACAAATCTGGCATATACACAGCCCACCATCAAAGGCCAGACGCCTACATATTTGCCATTACCTTTGATATTATCTTGATGAAGCTCATGAAAAGGTCATGATGTAATATGCTAAAGCCTAAAGGCAAAAATCAGCACAGCTGGCATGTACACAGTGGTTAAAAATAGATCAAAGTTCATGACCCAACAAAGCTTCCATTAACAATTTATTGGTATTATGATGAAAATGCATTAAGCAAAACCTGCATATTTAGCACTTGTGACTAAAAATAGCATATGAACATGATCTATTAAGTGCCAGCTCCATTTAAATAAGTAAATAAAAAGATAATGTAGATAAAAAATTACTCTTTTTTACTGTAAAAGGATACTCTGAGAATCACAATTAATATTTAGATTACATCATTAGATGTGAGCAATCATAATCATTAAATTATCTAGCTAAATTTGTAAAAACTGCCAAAT
>JAUYWG010000055.1:8403017-8419948 GCA_034779775.1 Enteromius afrohamiltoni
AAAAAAAAAACAAATCTCTATATATATATATAGATATATATATATATATATATATGCATTTTGGTAGGGGGGGGGTTAATAAAGACAAACTATTATTACAAAAAACCTAGAAAAAGTACTATAATAATATAAATTATGCAATAAATATATGTTTTTGAGCAGCAATTCAGAATATTAATATGATTTCTGAAGGTTCATGTGAATGGATTATTTGAAATCACAGGAATAAATTACAGTATATAAAGGGGACAGTTCGGAAATCCACATATTTAGATCGGCGAGTCTCTAACATGTTTAAAAAGATACCTCCCCAATGACAGTTGTAGGCTATCGTTTTTCTAAAAGTACACATTTCTCAAATGAATTTCACAGTCAGTCCGTGACCGGTTTGACAGCTTACCCTAGTTGAACTTCACGCGGTCTTCTGTGCCTGCTTTAGCTGAACGCACTTCCTTCTTTTCAGTCACTTGCGGAGATGTTGACGATGGTTACTATCTCGCTACTTCTGAGCGCATTTGCCAGCGTTTCATCGGCAGGTAAGTCAGATATACATGATATATATGAAGTAAATATGTAGGCTATATATTTATATACAATGTTTATTGCAACGCGCTTTCCAGCGAATATTTGGCAAGCGCATTATGTTTTCAGACAATGTACGGTCAGTGAATGAGCTGATAACCGATGCTTAACTGCAGAACGTAACTTACTTTAATAGCCAGATAGCAGAAAAAACAAAACGTCTTGGTTTTGTAAACGTAAGTAACACGAGCTACATGTACTTACATAGGACAATCCTGTATTATGTTTACAGCATGTCACGCGGGGTTGTTATGGATCACGTGTTGACGTATTAGCGTCATGACGTAAAGACATGAACATTTGTCAAGGGTTATTATTAATTGCCCAGTAGCTATGTTGGGTACATTGTTATGGTTTACAATATTTTTATAATAATATAAAATGAAAAATATATAAATAAAATTGTATGCTGTATTTCTATTTTCTTTCAACATGCCCCATAACTCTTCTATCAAGTATCATCTAGAATTCTAGTGATGCTCACTTGTAAACATTATTTCAATTTCATTCATGCACTTTGAACTCATAATTGCAATATTTTTGACTATTTTTGACACGTAAGTCTGCTTGGCCACATCCTAAAAGTTTTCACCCTGTGGTCTATGGAATTAGAATACAAATACAAGTGTGGGAAACCACTTTAATTAAAATTTAGGAACAAATAACTGAATTATGTCGAAAGCATTGGGGGATGTGAATAAAAACTCAATTAATTCCTAAACATATGCTAAATCAAGGACCCAAAACAAAGGCTACCCTCCATGAAACTCTCAGATTGAGATGACCTTTGATGGCATTTAATGACGTGCCGAATGCATTCTTACACCTAGAAAATTACCTGTTGTAATTACCTGTTTGTAGAATCAAGTCAAATGAATTAGTATGCTTTCCCTATCACACAAAAAAACAATCGTATCATAAAGCTTAATCTCATTTCCTTGTGTTCCTAGCAGAAGGGTTTCGGTTCTCTTCTTATTATGGGAATCACATGGTTCTGCAGAAGGCTCCAGCTAAAGCAGTCGTGTGGGGATTTGGACAGACGGGTGCCAAGGTCGTGGTGGCATTGTCAGGACCTTCCAAAGTCTCTGCACACTCTATTGTTACCGATGGTAAGTATCAGTTACACAAATAATATTTTTCAATGAAGTCTGCTTTAAAGGAAGAGTTCAGTCAACAATGTAATATCTGTTATATACTCAACCTCCTGTCATTTCAAACCTTGTGTGACGTGATAATGTAATTAAATATCCACTTAAAAGAATTCAATACAATAACAGTGCATTTCTCACAGGTATTTGGCGCACCACCCTAGAAGCTGTGGAGGCTGGTGGTCCTTACATATTGACTGCATCTCAGAGCATAACTAATAGCTCAATCACGCTCACAGATGTGCTCTTTGGAGACATCTGGTTATGTAGTGGACAAAGTAACATGGCCTTCACTGTTGGTCAAGTAAGTGAATATCTCTGAACTCAAAGTCTTTGATATGCCTCTTCCTCTATTTTCATATGTGATGTAATACCGGTGAATGTCACTTGTTCTTCAAAAGGTGATTAATGCAACAGAAGAGCTGGCCATGGCTTCTAAGTTTCCCGACGTGAGGATCTTCCAGGCTGCCTTGGAGCAGAGCGATGAGGAACTAATTGATCTCGCAAGAGTGGAAGTTCCTTGGTCCCAACCAACAGCAAGTATATAATCGGTCTGAAACACACAAGCTAATGAGATATATGTTGCATTCCTGTTTTGTCTTAAGGATGATGTCCAACCTGATTTTGTCTCCAGAGGAAATTGAAAACATGTTAGTAAAATGAACACTCTGTTTCCTGAAGAAATATAAGCAGCTGTTCTTCTTGTCTTTTTGTGTTCATTGTTCAAGAATTGCTTGGTGGAAAGCATTTCAGCCATTTCTCTGCAGTTTGCTGGCTCTTTGGTCGCTATCTCTACAAAACTCTGAAGTATCCCATAGGACTAGTACACTCAAGTTGGGGAGGCACACCTGTGGAGGCCTGGTCGTCCCCAAGAGCACTTCATAAGTGTGGACTGTTGAACAGGTACGATTCCAGAACATAATACTTTATTATATATTGTGCATTAATATTTCTATTTCAAATAAGTGCTGTCCTTTTAAACTATTCTTCAAAAATCCAGAAAAAAAAAGTTTTCACAAAAATATTTTCAACATTTGATAATAATAAGAGATGGAAATGTATGGCACCACAGAACAAATGGCATTTGTAATATATTAAAATATACTTATTTTTTAAATACACTATAAATATATATATATATATATATATATAATGTATATATATGTGTGTGTGTGTGTTCCAACACTGCAAGGCAAGGTTTGAAAATAATTCTCAAATATCTTGAGAAATATTTTTAATAAAGATTAAGATCTGACACTCATGTATCCAAGATGCACTGTGTGATGATTCAATTGAATCTGTTTCTGGAAATGGTATAGCAGTTTTTTTAAAACTATATGAGACCAAAAAATAATATAATTAGTAGTAACAAGTAGTATGTTCCCAAAAATTGCATCTGGTAACGCTTTATTTTAGGGTCTCCTAGTTGCTTATTAGCATGCATAAACCTTGAATATTAGCCATATATTAGTAGCATTTAAGCACATATTAATGCCTTATTCTACATTTCTAATCCTACCCAATACCTAAACTTAACACCTACCTTACTAACTTTTAATAAGCAGCAACATTTTTTTTAATGACCTACATAAGTGAATTTTAAATAGATGAAATGTTGTTGCTTTATGACTTCTCATTGTATTACTTCTCATTTAACAGACTTACTTCC
The DNA here is from genome assembly GCA_034779775.1 of Enteromius afrohamiltoni. Lineage (NCBI taxonomy): Eukaryota > Metazoa > Chordata > Actinopteri > Cypriniformes > Cyprinidae > Enteromius > Enteromius afrohamiltoni. The sequence continues at coordinate 8,406,417 of JAUYWG010000055.1, forward strand.
CATTGTACATGTTCAACTTCTGTAATTTTGTTCCAGTATTCCCTATAGGAATTTACTTGTACAAAGTAACTTCTTGGAGAATGCCTCTATTAAAATAAACAGTTCAGTGCTCTGGAATGCCATGATCCATCCATTACTCAACATGACCATAACAGGAGCCATATGGTACCAAGGTATTAATTCTCAGGTGAAGAATTATAGCTCTGTTTTTATAACATGCAAATATTTTTACTTTGCCTTTTATCTCAGGTGAGGCTAATTCAAACTTTAACAGAGATAAATACAACTGCTCTTTCCCTGTGATGATTGACGACTGGAGGATGACTTTCCATGAAGGCTCAGATGGCCAGACTCCACTAGACTTCCCATTTGGATTTGTACAGGTGCCACTAAATAGTCAATAATTGAAAAAAATATCTTCACAATAATTTTGATGATAATACTTAAACATTGAATTATTCTTCCATGTCATTTGTAGCTAAGCACAAATCGCAAAAACAGCTCACAAGATGGTTTCAGAGAAATACGATGGCATCAGACCGCAGACTATGGCTATGCCCCTAATAAGCGCATGAAGAAAACCTTTATGGCTGTGGCTATTGATGTACCTGATAATAAGTCCCCCTGGGGCAGGTGAGGAGGAGCACAAACTGTAGTTAAAGTGTTGTCCTGAAGTCTTAAAGTCCTGAACTCTAACATGCTAATTTTCTTGTTTTGGGGACATAATAGTATCCACCCAGAGGACAAACAGGATGTGGCATACAGATTAGTTCTTGGGGCAAGAGCTATCGCCTATGGAGAGAAGAATGTGTCTTTTCAAGGACCTTTCCCTACTCAGGCCATACTTAAACATGATTTCATTTGTATTGTGTTCGATCAGGGTATCAGTGTCATTACCAACGGTGTTTTTTTTGAGGTAAGATCATCTTCACATACGTTCATTCCATTTGAGAAATTATCATTTTAAAAATATACCTTCAAACAAGAGCCATGTTTAAGTTTAAAGTGAGAAGGCTTCTTTTTAATTGACCTTAATTAACTGATGATGTATGTTTTAGTTTTTATGTTTTTTTTTTTACCATAGATCTGCTGCTCTGAGGATAAGACGTGCGAAGCAGAAGACAAATGGCTGCCTGTTGTCATTGTAAAACATGATTTTAATTTTGTCTGTGTATCTCCACCAAAATGTCCAGCTGCTGATATTACGGCGGTGCGTTATCTCTGGACAGACTGGCCTTGTAATTTCAAAGCCTGCCCTATCTACAGCTCTGATGGACTCTTACCTGCACCACCTTTTATCCTGGCTGTAACAAATCAAGTTCAAGTTTAGAAAATATCTCTTAATATCACATGGCAGTGATTTCAATCCTGGTCCTAGGACCACTGCACATTTGTTATACCACTATTATCTCAGATTTTGTTTGATAAAGTCCTCTGCTAATCAATGTGAGTGTCAATGATCTGAATAAAATGTGTAAGACATACAAATTAATCATTATATAATTGTATAAAATGTACATTGAGAGAGATTTTTAATGTATTTCTGTAAATCTTTTTGGGTGACAAAACTGATTTGGAGAGCTCTTTTCAGTATTTAGGTGTTCAGTCTAGGAAACACTGCCATAAAACATTGGTTTGAGAAAAGCACTGTTGATTAGAACCAATTATAATAGTTAAACTAATATTTAAAAAGTATTACTGTCGAATGATTACTTCTATCCAGAATTAAATTTGTGCTGTGTAAATTTATTATGTATACTGTATATAAACACACACAAATCATGCATACTGTCTATATTAAATAAGTGTAGAGTTTAAGGAAAACAATATTTAGGGATCATATAACACATTCCACATTTTCCTAAATCATCTGTATTGATACTAACTATAATTAATTGCTTGTTTTATTTAATTAAATTGTTCTATTGGTACTTATAGGCTTATTTTTAGGCTAATTTTGCTGTGAAGGTTTTACATGATTCACATAAGTTAATTGTCTGATACATAACAGTGGGACTTGTCCCTTTGGCCGAACCAAATATATTATTTTTTTATTTTTATCTTTTTTAGGTGGGGGGGCATATTTGTGAAGTGTGCCAGTATTGCCACCTAGTGGTCAGGTCATTAATCACGGTTTTTATGGTATAAATAGGCTATTTAGCAAGAAGGAGGTGACACAATGTGTATAAAAAAAAAAACAGGGTAACACTGGCATGAAAGCGCTGACATATCACATATATATTGCTTTTCTGAAAACTTATTTGTTTTGCAGCACTGCAACGTTTTACTCTTTTTTTTTTTTTTCCTTTTCTTCTTTTTTAATAAAAACACAGTGCCAGTCATGATGTTATGTGTTATGTTTTTGCTTTGGCAAGCAGTAAATGCCAAGTGAAACCTTTAACTTAATCTCATATGATGAAGCAACCCATAAACATTTATGAGTTCATCTTTAGTATATTTGGCTCTCTTTTTCTCCCCTACGCACTGTCATTGTGCCATATTTTATGAAGTACATTGATAGATCTAACACTTCATATAATAAAGTTTATATAATAAAATATAATACATTTTGCGTCTCCCAGATAAACCTTCTCTTATTTTTTCAAAACAAGAACTTTATTAGATCAGTTTTAAATAATAACACATTATATTAACTTGTCACCAAAAATAATGTTTTTTTATATGTTTAAGCACATTATGTTGAAAAATACTAACTAAAAGGCTCCCAATGTGCCTATTTTTTACTGTTTTTCCATCCACAATCATTAATTCAATTCCAATTCCAATTATCATTAAATATTTAAGAATAATTTTATTTTTTATGTGTATTTACTTTACCAATTTATATAAACAGCTGGATAAAACATGTGTTTTCTGTATTTTTTGTAATTTCAGTAGTTAAAAAATACATTTTATGTCTGTCTCCACATTCTGGTCAACTCTGTAACCTCTGTTATAAAAAGTCAACAATCTTTAAAGCACTACTTGAAAAACCACGTGACTTGCACCAAGTGATGTCACTTCCTCTGGCTAGAGACTCTGAGAGGTCTCGAGGTATGTAATTATTTCTCTCTCAAAAATTTGAACAAAATGTGCAAGATACACCAATTGTAGATTAATTATTTGTCAAATCTGTTATTGTGATATTTCAGTGAATCTCCCTTTCACTTTTTAAAAGCAATATTATGAAAATAAATACAATTCTGTTTTCAGCCATCCTATGTCATATCTGTTTTGAGGTTAGCAATTTGAGCTAAAGCACAAAATGGTGAAAAAACTCTGTTATTGTCAACTCTGTCAGCGTTTTAAAGGTTAACGATAACAGAGTTGACAATGAGTAAGAGAGTCAAATGGCCCCTGTTCTGATCTGGGTGGTCAACTCTGTTTTTGTTGTCAACTCTGTTACCATTTATGTAAATTCTGTTTTACTTAAAGTTTTGCTTTAAATTAATCGTTTTTAAAAAATTTATTGTTAACAAAACTGATAAGAAACCTTGCCTTGCTAGTTATTTTACAACATGCAATTTTTTTTTTAACATTTTTTGAATGCAAGTAATTTTTAAAGCTATGTTTTGAAAAAAGCCTATGCAGTCTTGGCAGCTTTTCAGTTGTTTCATATGTATAGATATTTAACTTCAAAACATAAAGCCTACATCTTATTAAGTTGAATTAAAGGATGAAGAAATAGAAGTTATCTTAGGGAAAACAGGGTTTAAACTGTGTCACATTTGTTAAATGTATATATTTGACCTAATTTGTCTGTAACAGAGTTGACAGATTTATCTGTCAGTACATTGAATTTCTTAAATATTTTTTTTAATCTTACAAGTTTAAGATTGGCAAATATACAAAATATTACATTTGAAGCATGTTCTATGAAAATAAAAAAGTAGAGCAAAAAAGGAATTTTTTTGTCTTCCTCTACTTCTGTAATGAGTCTACTACATAAGCTAACACTGAAAAATACTTATTATATCATAGACAATGATGTGACAATGAGATGTGAGTCAGACAATGTGAATAATATTTTATTAAATAATGTTAACAAAAACTAAAATACTGTAACAATGTAGACTATTGCTTATTATTGCGTTAATATATAAGTTCTATAACCTTACTGTGTGTTACTCTTACAGTGCAATTATCCTATGCTTCAACAAAAGACCACCAACACTTTTTCTACTACCAAAACTCTATAACCACCGGTCCGGATTGCTCACTAAACTGAATAATTAGTTATGTATATAAGCTATATGTGTCCAATACCAATTTATGATATCGATGTTTCTCAAAACAACATATCAAGAGATGTCTAATACGCACATAAATTGAAAGTTCACAAATTTACACAATGTCTATTCAACAACGTCTGTGAGCCAGAGAGCGCTCTCTGTAGGAGAGATGAGATTCTCAAATACAATGTAAAGCAGCCTGCTAGCGCCTCTAGTAGTTTCTTCAGCTCAATGTTCTGAGAGCGCATGCGCTGGGAGGCGTGTGCGCGTGTATGTAAACTAGCGGCCTTTTCCACTTGGTGACCGAGGTTTGGAAAAAATCATACTTCACATATTGTAAACATAAACAGGTAATTCATTTCATTCTACAAGTCGCAAACGATATTTGGTGACGGTTATATCGCTTCGTTGTCAGATGTTTTTTTTTACATTGGATGTAAAATAAAGCCAGCTAGCACGCTAGCTTTAGCGGCTCCGTCGGCGTTTAATAACATTTATGTGATCTCTTATTATAATATATGATAATATATAAGCTTTAAATCTTAATGCTGCATTAAAGTTGCACGACATGAGTAGTTTGTAGTGTTTGATGTGCGTTCAAAATAACATTATGAATTATTTGTAGAATTGACATGTGAAGTTAGCATGGGATTGCTTTAGCCAATTGGCTATCAACCTTACCTTACCCTAAAAAAATGTTGTTGCTGAGTAGTTAAATATGTAGTGTTATGCACTTGCAATGCAAAGGTCACTCGTTTCAACCATTATTATTTCGCTTTGATTTAATTTATGCGGCAAACTCAATGTTTTTCTACTCAGAAGTTGACCGTGTCAAACTTTTTAAATTAAGGTTAGTTTAAGTGTTTGGACACTGGGTGTTCAGTAAAGACAGCTAATTAGTTTATTTAACAATATGACTGATGTATTGTACATTGACTGGTACATGACACAAATGACATATTTCTAATGTACAGTGAGTGTGATTTTGCAAATTCTCCCACTTAGAAATCATTGTAGGTGCATTCTCACTTTGATAGACAGCATTTAAAAATTCAAAACAATTTAGGAAATCACACTGTATGATTTAGTTGTATTACTGTTGCACATAAGTATTTCATGGACTGACTTAAGCAAGGGAATGCATGGATTTAAAACCATGGCGGCGTAGTGTACTACCGACAGTGACCTTTGAAACTTGACCAGCTCCTCCCGTGTAGTTCTGGGCTGATTCCTCGGCCTTCTTATCATCAGCGATACCCCATGAGGTGAGATCTTGCATGAAACCCCAGTCTGAGGGAGACAGACTTTCGTCTTTAGCCTCTTCCATTTTCTAACAATTGCTCCATCAGTTGATCTTTTTTCGCCAAGCTGCTTGACAATTGCCCCGTAGCCCTTTCCAGCTTTGTGAAGGCCCACAATTTTGTCTCTGGTGTCTTTTGACGGCTCTTTGGTCTTGCCCATGGTAGTAGTTGGAGTCTGACTGTGGGGTGGGCTGGTGTCTTTAAAGAGCTCAGACAGGTGTTAATAATTTAGATTAGTAGGTGGAATAGAGGTGGACTTGTAAAGGCAGAGTAACAGGTCCTTGGGAGCCAGAATTCTTGCTGATTGCCAGGTGTTCAAATGCTTAATGTGCTGCATTGCAATACAAATAAATTCTTTAAAAATCGTACAATGTGATTTCCTGAATTGTTTTTCTCTCATGGTGGGAATGCACCTGCAATGTGAATTTCAGACCCCTCCATGATTTCTAAGTTGGAGAACTTGCAAAATCACAGGGTTTTCAAATACTTATGTTCTTCACTGTGTAGTTATTGCAATTCATTAAATGCAGTGAGGAATTTATACAGTATAAATGATTAGCATAGTGTATTTGACATGCGTTTTCCAATGATGAAACATACTTTTCTGTATGTTGTGTATAGATGAATTTATATTCAGAATGGCACTATATGTGGCAGGTAGTGTGTTGATTTGTACCTTGTGTGTCCCATTGCAGCAGCCCTGCCCCGACGCGCCCCAACCGCAAGCGGAGCCGTCATGTGGCAGGAGGCCCGCAAACATGAGCGCAAGCTGCGTGGGATGATGGTGGACTACAAGCGGCGTGGGGAGAGACGCAGAGAGTACTATGAGAAAATCGTAAGTAGACAAACGAGAGTCTGTGACCTTAACTGTACTTTCATTCTTTGTTTTTTGAGCACAGCTTAATCTTGGTTCTGGACAGAAGTTTGACATGAACAATCACACTTCTCTCATTCTGTGTAGAAAAAGGATCCAGCCCAGTTCCTGCAGGTTCATGGCCGGGCATACAAAATCCACCTGGATTCAGCTGTAGCTCTGGCGGCTGAGAGTCCCCTTAACATGTAGGTATCTAGAAAGTAGATCAGCTATTTGGGAAGAAATCGAAAATGTTTTACTGTGCACAATGTATTATATCTCTATATGGTTTTATAATAATAATTATCATTGTTAGTAAATTAAACTATACAAATGAGTAAATAATCAAAAGAAACATCACTCTTGAAATATTTCACTGTAAAATAAAAAAGAAAATCGTAGTACCATCATCTGATGTATATATTTGGAAGGAAAGTAAAAGCTTCTCTCTGGAAAAGACAGCATGTATGTGTACTTAATGCAAATCTGGGAAATGCACAAGGCCATTATCGCAATTTTATTTCAGTAAATCATGCAACATAACAGCCCAACCCAAAGGTTTTTATTTGGAACACTGTCCTAACTTCTTCCTTTGTTCTCATAGGATGCCTTGGCAAGGAGATACCAGCAACATGATTGATAGGTTTGATGTCCGAGCACATCTGGACTACATCCCCACCTATACACCACCTCTCATCAACACTCCGTTAGTAGTTTGATCTTAATGCATCTGTCATGTAGCAAAATAAAATGGTAGATTACAGTGAATATGCGAAGAAACCGGTAGGGTAGTAGGGTACTGACTTTTTAAAACAGTGGTATAGTGTGGTTTAATTTCCTTTCTGGTGTTCCATTCAACCCTTTTTAATGACTGAATGTGCTGTATTTTGCATCTAACAATATGAGTTTCTAAATTAAGCATCATTTATTTGTATATAAAAATACATATATATTATAAGAATATATTTAGAAATATATATACTTTTAGTAGGTTTGCCATTTTAATATATATTTAGACATGATCACTTGATTTTTGAAAATTTGCTCTGAATTACTTTTTTTTTAATATATATATATATATATATATATATATTCCATTCATATACTGTGGTGGGTATTTGTGAGAATTAATTATTATCTTGTGCCCAGAGTGAAGTCAGCAACTTTTGTGCCGTTCTGCTTAAATAAAAAGGCAATTCAAAACAATATTGTGCTGTTCAAAATAACAGAATGGCAGACGACACACCAGGGGTTAAAGAACTTTTGATAAAATTATGCTAAAGGGGTTTCTGCTTTGTGTCATTCTTGATTAAGTTCATTGTTTCTGTCACAGCACCCCAGAGCAGGAATCAGAAGAGAGGAAGTGTAATTATGAACGCTATAGAGGTCTGGTGCAGAATGACTTTGCTAACAGTAAGTTTATTTTGGATTCAGTTTGCTTTTTTGTTTACATTTCAATTGTGACACACATAATGTTATTGATGAATTTCCACAAAAACACATTCTTCTAATGTTTTAGTCTCTGAAGAGCAGTGTTTGTACCAGATCTACGTGGATGAACTCTACGGTGGCCTACAAAAACCAAATGAGGATGAAAAGAAAAAGTACGAAGGAGTGCATCAGTACTTAAAATTAAGTATATTCTGTTAGAAAGATCACATCATAAGGCTTTTTTTCACTTTTAGACTCGCTGATAAGAAGGCTCAGATTGGTTATACGTATGAAGATAGCACAGTGACTGAACCAGATGAACAGATGGAGAAGGGAAATGAGGATGACTCAGAAAACAGCGAGTCTGAGGAAGACGAAGTCATCCCTGACATTGGTGCGTTTCTTCTCCGAACATTGCCTGTTAGGATTCATTAAAAACACTTTAGAAATGGGATTTACTTGATTATTGCAATGTGTTTGTGAATGCTTTCCCAATTTGTAGATGTTGAGGTGGATGTAGATGAACTGAATACAGAGCAGGTGACGGAGATTAACAAGATGGCCACCACTTACGGCATGGCAGATGGAGATTTTGTATGGTTCGTTCACAAATTTTGAACTAAAATTCACCTCTTGCGTGGATTTAAATGAATGCACTGTAATAATTTTGTATTGTTTCTACAAATGTGATGGTTAAAAGTAGTTGAAATCCAGTCTGTCTTTGTGGCAGGATGTTGAGGAAGGACAAGGAGGAAGTGGAGGCCATTAAACACGCAAAAGCACTGGAGGCAGAGAAGGCCATGTACTCTGTATGGGCAGAATCTTATTAACGTCTTCGCTCCCTTTTAAGATGTTTGTGCTTAATTATTATTATTTGTAATAATGATGTTGTTCTGTTTCCATCAGGGCCGGCGGTCCCGCAGACAGCGAAGAGAGTTCAGAGAGAAGTATATGAAAGGCAGGCAGATCAGCCCACCCAGGTAACAAGCCCGTACAATATCAGCAACAAATTTCTAAAGAAAGCAATGATGTTTTTTCTTCTCAATAGTAAAAGTGCAACTTAGTAGTGTCTTATAGTATTACTTGTATCTTTTTTGTTCCGCTATATATGTTTATGATGATATAGAATTATTTTGATTGAAAATTGGTTAACTGATTCAACAGCTATGCCAGAAGAGACAGTCCAACATATGACCCCTACAAACGGTAAGTGTTCATGGATTGATACTTTCCACATGAATTTTGAATGATGTATACATAATTTAATATTAAGCGCCAAAGTCATTGAAATTTAGGTTGCCCCAATTAGTGTTGTCAAAAGATCCTGAACTTCGGTACCAAGACGGTACTAAAAAATGTGAAATGTTACGGTACCGGGTTTTCTGAAGTACCGGTAGTACCGTGCAACGGGTCAACCCGGTTCATGCTGCGCTACGCAGGCGCTACATTGTAAAATCAATGACAAAGAATCATCGTAATATGATATTTTGGCCATATTGCCCACTGTAATTTAAATAGTCTTAAACCAACTTGAAAAAGAATCGTGATAAAAATCGTGAATCGTGATTTCCCCAGAAAAAATCGTGATATATTTTTTCCATATCGCCCACCCCTAGGCTGCTGACAAGCGCAACGTCATTGATCAGCAAAAACCCATCTGCAAGCGGTGTGATCGAAGTTTTATGTCAAAAGGAGGGAATACATTGAACCTTATAAAAGACCTCAAACATTGCAATTTGCTTAGTTAATCGTTAGCATAAGGGCGGCTAATGCTAACGCCAGTATCGGAATAAAGCTTATTTATTAACTATTTAATGCTCCTATAGCATTTAAAACCGGAAGTAATAGTGTACTATTTTTACACACTAGAGCAGGGGTAGGCAACATCGGTCCTGGAGTGCCAATGTCCTGGAGTTTAGCTCCAACCCGGAAAAAAACCTCAGGACCGACGTTGCCTACCCCTGCACTAGAGGCTTTTAAATGACTTGTGTAGCCAAAAAATGTGTGTTAGAGAACAAATGTATGGTTAATGTTTGTATCTTTAAAATCGGTCCATCAGAAAAGCAGTTCTAGGCTATGAAATATAGTTTGCGCTGTTTGATTAAATAAAAGTCCTCTTATATAAAAGTGTTTTTGTGTTTTGCTTTGGTACCGAGAGCCGTGGATTTTCACTGGTATTGGTACCGAATGCTGAAATTTACTGAAACACTAGCCCCAATATTGATTTATTGTATTTTTTTTTATCATGAATTTATTTAAAGTGACATTTAAAGAAATGCAGTTTTTTAATATTCTTCCTAAAAATGATTTCCATTAAGATATGAAGCAGCAGCTGTTTTAATGTTTCTAATATTCTGTTTTCTCTTTTTTTTTTTTTTTCATGTTTTAGGCCAGAGTCTGACTCAAGTTCGGAGTCACGTTCTCGTTCTCGAACACCAGGCAATGATAAGATCACTTTCATCACCAGCTTTGGTGGCAGTGATGATGAGGGAGCCTCAGCCGCACAAGCCCCACCTGCAGCGGCGTCAAGCCACACATCCTCCAACACCGCAGGTCATAGCAGGGGCTCCCGGTCGGTAACTTCCCCTTTCTACTTTGTGGCTCCTTAGTGGCCTTTTTCTTCATTTATTCATAAGCGTGTTCAGCAATGATAGCATGTACCCAGTGTGCTAAGAGAACTACCGCAAGTTGGGATTAAATGATTGGTGATATTTTGAAATAATTGAGAGATCAACCAAACGATTGTCTGTGTTGCTTATGTAGCCTGTTGATTTTTTTTTTGTGGCATATTCAGGGTTGAAAACGGTATGGGATAATTAACTGGAAGCTTTTGGGCTTGATTTATGATTTGTTTTTTTTTGTTTGTTTGGTTTTTTTTTATTTATTTTTTTATACAAGTTGCTTCTAATAACATGGCACATTGTGTTTTTCTTTTAGCCGAAGACGGTCTTCCTCCAGCCACTCATCCTTTTCTTCACGCTCCTCTTCACATCGCTCCTCACGTTCATCCTCACGTTCCCGCCGGAGTCGTCGTTCTCGTGGGGGCAGAGACCGGGACAGCCGTTACTCCAGGTCTCGGTCTCGCTCTCGCCGGCGGTCTGACTCCCGTTCACAACAACGCAGTGGAGGAGCTGGTTCAAGGAGACGATATGACAGGACTAGATCCCGTTCCACAGATCGGGGTAGAGACAGATACCGTGAAAGAGACAGAGGGGACAGAGAGGACAGGGGGCGCCGATACACAGGTCGCAGACGAACCAGGCAAGAGATCTCGCTAAAGATACTCAAACCCTTGTAGATTCTTTGATTTTAAAAAGAAAAAGAAGTATTTTTTTTTATGTGTGTGTGTTTATCGTGAAGAATCACTTTCTCCCTCAGGTCTCACTCACGTTCTCATTCGGGTGATCGTTACCGGCGCCGGAGTCGCAGCTCAGCGTATAGGAGGGGCGGGAGCATCAGTCAAAGTCCCTCCCGTTCACCTGCTGCGAGCCGCAGCCTTTCCCCCTCTTCCCATTTTGCTCCACCTGCATCTGCTTCAGCAGACAAACTGAGAAAGTAAGTTGCAACAAAATTATAATTTTCAATTTTCCAACCACAACAATTTCCTAAATTTGAGAAAAGAAATTCATGCTTTTTCAAATACATTTTATTTTAATAAAATGTATTGGAAATTCAATTGATTTATTTTATCAAATTTTGATATTGGGATGTGGCCTAGTGAAGTTGCCACTGGCAAAGACAATTTTTATTTACACTGCCCTCCACTAATATTGGCACTCTTGGTAAATCTGAGCAAAGGTGGCTGTGAAAATAAATCAGCATTGTTTATCCTTTTGATCTTTCATTGGAAAAAATCACACAATTCTAACCTATCATTGAATTAAAACAGTTGAAAATGGGGAGAAATAAAGGTTTTTCTCCAATACTGGTTGATCACAATTATTGCCACCTCAAGAATTTTATGAGTAAAATATCTCTGAAGTATATTCCCATTAATTTTTTTCAATTTTGAGCACTCCAGGGTGATTGTGGACATGAAATTATCCAGCCATGGTTTCTTGTTTCACAAATATATATAGGAGGGAAAACAAAGCCCAAATTCCCTTAATCATCAACACAATGAGAAAAAAAATTATATATTATGATGTGCAGCAACAGATAATTGAGCTTCACCAATTAGTGAAGTGGCTTCAATAAAAGAGCTACAGCAGTGAAAATTTCCATTTCCACAATCAGGGAAATATTGAAGAATTTCCAATCAACATACAAGTTGCTAAATGACTCTTCAAGGATCACAGCTGGAGAATTGCAGAGAATAGTTTTTAGGGTCTCAGGGTCAGAAAACCTTAAAAAAATAAAATCAAATAGCCCCTACATCAGCACATGTTGTTCAGGAGGGTTTAAGAAAAAATCTCCAGCATGTTCAGTTGTCAGACAGGACTGGAACTACAAATGGGAAAGGCTTCTATGATCAGATGAAACTAAAAAATGAGCTTTTTAGCAGCAAACACTTAGATGGGTTAGTAGCAAAAAAAAAAAAGATGGGTTTGATGAACACAGGGATAAAAAGTTCTTCATGAGTACAATGAAATATACTGCTGTGTTTTTGATGTTGTGGGCCTATATTTCTGCTGGAGGTCCTGGACATCTTGTTTAGACACATAGCATCATGGATTCTATCCAATACCAACAGATACCAAAACTAAAACTGACTGACTCTGTTAGAAATCTTATAAAGGATTATATCGGTTAGGTAATCTATTGAGACAATCATCCAAACACAAACATCAAAATAAACACTAACAAGAATTAGTCACTGGGCACAAAATGAAGCTTTTGCCATGGCTGGTCCAGTCCTCTGACCAGAACTCTGCAGAAAATGAGTGAACTAAAGAGGAGAAGCACCATCATGGAGCTGGTATTCTGAAAGATCTGGAGAGATTCTGCTTGAAGGAATGCTCTCTTATATCTTATCAGGTGTTCTCCAATATCTTAAAGAGAAAACTTAGTGCTGTTATCTCTCTAACTGGGTGCCAATAATTGTGGCCAACATGTTTTGGAGGAAAACATTTATTTCATCACGAGTTTTTCTCCCCATTTTCAATTGTTTTACTTCAATGATAGGTTAGAATGTAGTGAATTTTTTAACAATGCAGATTTATTTTCACAGTCAACTTTGCTCAGATATACCAACGGTGCCAGTATCACTGTATATGTATATGTATTAACTTCATAAAACTCACAAAACCATGACCTAAATGGAGATGCTTGTTAAATGAAGTGTTAAAATACCTTGTACTTGCTAAAACAGAATAACTATCAGATGACATAAGGCATGTAGTAGATTTGGTTCAACAGGTTTTTCCACAAAGTTTTGATCATGTTGATAATTTAGGCTACATCTTCACACTGCGTGCCTAATGCCTGTGTTATACTTTCTGCGTGTTCATGAAATATGGGCAGCGCAGACACATACTACTTGTATTTACGCTACCGAAAGTGTACATCGTGGGTGGTCCGCTCCACTAGCGTGTTCAATACATGCAAATTAGATCTACCTGAACAGTAAATAAACATGTGAACAAACAGTTGCTTGAAATTATTTCACATCTAGATGTATTTATGTTGTCTTATCAATTAGGGATGCTCATTTCGGTTATTTCTCGTAACCGACAACCGACGCTCGTTAACCGACTATTAACCGGTTAACTAACA
>JAUYWG010000055.1:8442444-8524955 GCA_034779775.1 Enteromius afrohamiltoni
CACACACACACACATACACACAACAGATGTTCGTTTTTGTTGAATATAAATTCCCTGGTGTATGTCAGAATACATTATATTAAACATATTGTACAAGCTATATTATATTTTTCTGTCTCAAAATATCCAGTAATGACTTGCTGTTTTTTTTATGGAAGTGTTACGCTTGTAACTGAATTATCAAAATATCAGTAGCAAGATCGATTAGACGTATGCACATTAGCATACGTCTCAAGTTTCTACGACTCCCAGGGGCAGTAAACTCGAGAGGGTGGGATTAGGATGGGATCGGCTGCTGCTCCAAACTTTTCTGAAGTTCAGAAACTTCAGCACAGGCTGTGACAGTACTAGCCCATCTGATCCTCTCCGCTGATCTGAAGAGATGTCTGAGCTAGGCTCCATTGACAATCCGGTGAAGTTCAATGATCAAGACTACGAGCTCCTGCTGCAGAAGTGCCTCAAATCTGCAGCTCTGTTCTCTGACACGGTGTTTCCAGCCAACCAAAGCTCCCTCGGTATTCCGGCAGATCCTGATCCTAAAAAGGCAGTGAAGTGGCTGCGCCCAAAGGTAACGTTAACTTCATTTATACACAGGTTAGGGTAACTTGTATGAGAATGGTCATTTTATTATTAGCATATTTAGGTTCGTGTGAATTGCTTTTTTTCATTAGGTTGCGTCTATGCCGTGATTTTAAAGAAAATAATTAGCAACAGTGTATAATAACATTTATCATCAGTCATTTTGACAATACGGTAAAAGAAAGTGTACGGAGAGTGTTTGTGTAAATTCAGAAAGTGAAGTAGAAAACAGGAATTTTTACTGAACAACGGTAAAGTCCCTTCACACTTTACGAGGTCAGGGGAAAATTACCTTTCAGTGAAATGAGGAAAAATTAAAAACCTTAAACGTTTACGGTGAAATCAGAGTTACTGCCTAATTCTGACAATTCTGTTTTAATTACAGTTAAAGAATGGTACAAGAAGTAAAATTACGTTAGATAGAAAATTAAACTGGATGACAACAAAGATTTTGGGGCATTTCTCAATAATCACTCAGTAATTTAGTTATGTATTTAATTGGTCTAAAAATTCTCTGATTTAAAGGACAGATCGCTCAAAAAAATGACAATTCTGTCATTATTTACTCCCTCATGCCATTCAAATCTGTTTGAATTTGTCTTTCATCTGCTGAACACAAAAGAAGATATTTGGAAGATGTCATTGGGAAATAAAAACAGTTACATTCTTCCAAATATCTTCTTTTGTGATCGACAGAAGAAAGAAATGCATACAGGTTTGAAATGTCAAGAGGGCGGGTAAATGATAGAAGAATTTTCTCTAAACCTGTATAGTTCATGTCTGTGTGTTCAGATGTCCTCATCAGTTCTTCATATGTACTTGCAAATTGTTTTTGGCTCACACCCATCTTTCTTCCCCACCACTCCCCCTCTTCAGGAAATCACGAGTAATGCTGTCTTTGTTGAGGGCACCATGGGCACCACCGATATCTGCCAGGGCCAGCTGGGTGAGTGCACGCCTGTGTTAGCGCATGGTTGTTCATATTTTATGCCAGGATAATGGGATAACGCCTTACTGCACTTCTCAGAAACCAAATCACCCGAAAGCGCCCTGAAGGCATGAGCGCTATCAGTGAAATATCCCTCTTTGGCAATGCTCCCACTCTTCCTCTCCTTATCATGCAGATGCCCTCCCCCCCCATCTTCTTCCACCCAGATCTTCCTCATCATGGTTAATGTACTATCCCAATTCTTCCCCTGTAGCCTCGAGACACCGCGCTGATCTCAGAGCCTCCTGCGGAGTCTCTGCTGAGAGATGCAACACGGAGCTGCCGCAGGCCACTCACATCAAAAACATGACAAATGTACTAGAGACAGGGAGGGATGAAAGCGGAGGGAAGAAGGAGGGAGCGAGAGGTCGGATTGGCATCATCTGTATACCCCTCCCTCTCCCGCTCCCCATTTCCACCCACTTCAAGAATAACAATTATTGTGCACAGCGGGTATTGTTTTATTGTTTTGCCTTACCCCTCGCGCTTCCTTTCTACATATGGCATTGATTGGTGTTGATGGAAAGTGTTGTCTCAGTGTTGTATTCTATAGTTAAGTGTTTCCCAACCTTTTTTGTCTTAGTTCCACGAGAAAGGGTCAAGTACCCCTTTATCAACACCAGACCAGAAATGTGTCCCTTTTCAACTTATATCAACAAAATATCAAGCAAAATTCAATTAGAGTCAATGAAATAAAAACTTCTTTGTTTCAGAAATAAATGTATTTAAAATAATCAATGGATGCAGAATGAGTTCAGTTTTAGTAACCATACATTCTGATGCATTTGTCATAATGAAATCTGTGCCTTTCAGAATCTACATAACCCCTAAAAGATGTAGTATATATATAAAAAATCATTACTATTATCAAATACACCAAATAAATTAAGATACTGCACATTCCTTCTCTCTTTTTTAAATATTGCCTTCATTTACAGTTTATTTACAGTTTTTTTGTGTTTCAGGTAACATATACAGTATATAAAAAAGTACATGTTTAGCAGAGGCCTTTATCCAAAGCATATAACCTAGCAAAATTGATTTTCTCAGAAAATAGTCCACCTCACTCATCAGCCACTTAAAAAAAATGGCTTCTATTACAATTAAGATGCCATTCACACCAAAACTGAAATGGAACTGACCTTTAAATGCTGCACCATCCTCTGAATATGCTTAAAAAGCTCTTTCATTTTAATTCAATTGTTGTGTCTTATATTTCGAAGGCTGCAGCCTGCAGATGTCGTATCTGTTAGAAGCATATGTCCAAAGTGGAGCACGAAACACACATCCCCAAAAAATACAAGGATCGCTGAAACGCACTCACACAAACATGCACGTTTGTCTTCGCGGAGAGCTTTCATTTCGAGTTTTTAAACATAAAAATGTGTTTTATATGACTGGCAATTATTTGATAAATGCGTTTCCATCTATTGAACTTTATTACTGGCCTAATACATTTAGGATACGAGATCTATTTGATGTCTGCATTTACATCTGCAAGATGTGTTATTTACGTTGCTTGCTCGTCTGCAATACGATGTCAAATAGATGTCTATTAGATGTCTTTAAGATGTTTGTGATTTAGAATGTGTGTAAAACTGACATCTAAGAGATGTCTGCCAGACGTTTGTAGAAGGCTGATGCATTCCAGATGAAGAGATCTTTAACAGACATCTCGCAGACGTATGTGTGCTATCTGGGATATGGCTCTTGTGCTTTGTTCGCACAAAGCATCAAAACAGTAATCTACCTACCGATAATGCCGCAACTTCTCACTCCTGAAAACTGATTTACCAGTATTCCTCAAAAAGTCCAAATGCAATTTAAGGGGTATCCCTAGATAATGCCAAACAACATCCTTGTCACGGCAACATCTTGTTGTTTTCTTGTCTTGGTAAAGCACACATGCGGAGAACTGCGGGCCTCTTGCATCATTTGCCACACAGGATTTGGATGACCTCTCTAAATAATATATGAACATCGCAACGCATCACTAGAATAACAAACGCATGTAAATAATCTCATTCGAATGGAAATCTGCCCAATAATGCCTCATTCTTAGCACTTCAAGCAGAAATTTTAATTATTTGTTTTCAAGTGGCTTTGTACATCAACATATCCAGCTCGTTTTTTTGTGGTTTGAAGATTAATTGGGCGTACTCCGTTGCAGAGCTCCGTTTGGTGTCATTCCTATGGGAGCTGCCATGTTAAGTATGTTTTTTATGAAGTGTTGTCACGCCGAATCCATTTCTGTTTCCCCCACACGGAGCAAACGAACAGCTGTTACCTGTTACAGAGGAATGTCACTGTGCGGGAGACAGACAGCATGTCTCCTGCTTCTTCAAAGCCCGAATTTCTACTTTGTGTTTGAGGCTTTGGTCATATGTCATAAATATTGATGTGTCTTGCTACAGGTAACTGCTGGCTGTTGGCGGCCCTGTCCTGTCTCACCATGCATCCGCCTCTGTTTGTGAAAGTGGTTCCATCTGGACAAAGCCTGAGCGAATCCTACGCTGGCATCTTTCATTTTAGGGTAAGGGGGAATAGGAACTCTTGACTAAAACCAACATTTATGTCAACATTTAGTCCATAAGAAGTAGTACGATACTTCATGTCTTTCATCCACAATTGCTACTATATCTTAAATCAAACTGAGATTAGTAAATAAAAGATGCATAGTGAAAGCATAAAAGAACTTTACATAAAAGGGTCAATTTTTAAAACCCGAGCGGGGGTCTGTGAGTGATTCGAATCCTTCCAATATTTATATCTTTGTTTGAATGTCTTCTGTGTAATTATGCGTCTGGATTTACCTCTAGCTGGAGATGCAGCACGTTGAAGGGAATGGTAATTAGAATCAGTCTTCCTCGACCTTACCGTCCCCAACAGCTGAGGCTTTTTCCAGCTCCCGTCATCTTCCTTTTGTCCCGATGACATGTACATCTGCATGCCCCTCCCCCTTTGAACACACACCATATTGGCACAAATTATCATACTGTAATCCAGTTGTCTGTTTTTCATTCGCAGAGAAGGAACACTGCGTTTCTGTTTGTTCCCGTGTTGTATATTTGTTGCAGACCCCTTCAGAATCAGCTTTTGCCCTCTAGCTACTATTTACTCGCTCCACTAATGATCTAATCAGAACCATGCTGGTCAATTAAATCCAAAAAGTTTGGAATGACCGCACCTCTTAAAATGATCCCAGAGTTGCGATCTCTCATGCGTTAGTGCTTGCCAACACAGTTTCCACAATTACTGATAAGTAAAAAAACGGATAAGACCAGAATAGTCTTTGTTTTGTCCACCCCTCAGGAATCCTGTGGGCTTTGTGATTTAGCAGGAACCATTAGAGAGAGGGAGACATGCTTTAAAAAGGAAGCAGGGTTTATAGTGGCAGCCTGAAAAAAAGAGGCCCACTGTGAGGCTGGAGGAAACATGAAAGTAAACTGGTTTACTGAAAGAAGTCAAGGTGTCCTGTCAATCCTGTCAGTCACATCACTAGTATATACAGAGGGCAAATTACGAAGGAGGGTTTAGGGGGAATCTCGCCTAGTGATTTGTTTTTAATGTTTTTAAGATAGGGGCTAGTGGTGACAAATACAAATTGTGTTCGCAAGATTGCTTATTGAATGAACTATCCTTTGAAATAAGCTCCAAAGGGGGGTACGATGTGCCCAAAAATGATTCTATTATTATTTTGGAATGCATCAAAATATCCTAATCTGTGTTCCGAAGATGAATGAAGGTCTTGGAACAACATGAGGGTGAGTAAATAATGAAATTTTTTGGGGAACTGTCTCTTTAAAACCAAACCAAACACAAAACATACAAACAAAAAATGTAACAAAAAAAGCTTTTTAGCTGTTCACTTCCTCATGTGCGTCTCTTAATTACAGGTTGTTGTATATAATAAGCCCTTTCTAAATATGTGGTATGATAAACCACACATTTTACTCACCTACTTCTCAGTATTTCTTTTTCTGAAGCACAAAGTGACGAATGAACCTCTGCATGTGTAATTATCGCTGCAATGCTATTTGTTTCAGAGTTCACCTTGACAAAGCATGCAATAAAACAAGCCACTACAGCTCTCGTGTGTGCGTGGTTGTAAACTGAGGTTAAACTTGTGAGATAACAGCACATTTAATTAAACAATCAAAACATATTAGCACTGAAGAGCTCTTATTGAAGGTTGAACGGCGTTGTGTAATTGTTATGACATTTTCATCATATAATTACATTCATAATATTACGTTCAGAGGCTAAAAAGGTATGCACAACGTGACTTGACCTGATCCGGGAGGGTTAGAGAGGACAGGAAAGAAAGAGAGGCAGGAGAGAAATGAGAAGACTGTTGATTGATGGACGATTCCTGAAATGTCTAGACTTGTTACTGTAGCCCAAGGACATGGACACAGACACATGTACATGGTGCTACCTGGATGCCAAAAGGTCCATACCTGCTTGTCTAACACTACATAAAGTACTTTCAGCACTTAGTTTTCCATTACCATTTTTGCTGATGTGCCTTTATGACTCTTAGGTAAATTAAAGTACACTACCATTCAGAAGTTTGGTTGAGTGTTTTTTATTTTTTGAAAAAAATTAATACTTTGATTCGGCAAGGATTTATTAAATTAATTAAAAGTGTACATTTTAAATGCGTGCATTTTTAGTTACAATAATTATTGTAAATAAATACTGTTGCACTTTCTATTCCTCAAAGTATATAATAGACATTTATTTTAAAAATGAAATAAAATATTTGAAAAAACTATGAAATTACACAACCCCCCATTATTACCCATTTTCATAAATGTACACCAAGTACAAGGTATACAGGGTAAATAAATATCGACCCCCCTTAAACAGAGGGAATGCACTGATCAAAATGGTGCACATATAGGCAAATTTGATATATGCACAAAAATGAAACAGCCTACTTTCTGGGTACATGAACACCCAGATATGTTTGTATAGAGCAAATGTAACCCTGTTCTCTCTGTGTCTTTCTGTGTGTGTCTATGTGGTGCAGTTCTGGCAGTATGGTGAGTGGGTGGAGGTGGTAGTGGATGACAGGCTGCCTGTGAGAGAGGGCCGTCTGCTTTTCAGCTACTCTCGTACCACCAACGAGTTCTGGAGCGCCCTGGTGGAGAAAGCTTATGCCAAGTCAGTTCCAGCATATGTGTCCTTGACTGTGTGGGCGTGTGACTGTTCATTAGTGACACCGCTCACGTGAAGGCCGTTGTTCCTTTTTGTTATTTAAGGACTTATATATATATATATATATGAAAGCAATCTAGCCAATAGAAGCCAATTAGTAATGTTTGTGTATGTGTCTCTCTGTTCTTAAAGGCTGATTGGTTCTTATGGCAGTCTGAAGGGAGGAATCATCTCAGAAGGAATGGAGGATTTTACAGGGGGCATTGCCTACTCCCTCCCGGTGTCTTCTCGGCCCCCTCACATGCTCTGGAGGGCCGTCACTGCTGCCCTGGCTAGGAGCAGCCTGCTCAGCTGCTTCATACATGTACGGACATTATTTCACACAGATTAGCATTTGCATTCACTAGAGCAGTTTGCATCTTCTGAAACCCTCCACCTCCCCAGCTCCACCTGAATATATCTGCTACAGGTTATTGTACAGTATGTGCTAGTTAAATAAACAATTTAATGCAAGGATTCATTAAATTAATTAAAAGTAACATTACAGATGTTTATAATATGGACCACAAATCCAGTTATATGTGTCAATGTTTCAAAATTGAGATTTATACATAATTTGATAGCTGAATAAATAAGCTTTCCATTGATAGGACAATATTTGGCTGAGATATGAGGAATCTGAGACCTCAAAAAAATCACCTTTAAGTTGTCCAAATGATATTCTTAGCAATGCTACTATCTGGAATTACTAAATATCTTCATGGAACATGATCTTTACTTAAAAAAATCTATAAATTTCGACCCATAAAATGTATTTGGCTTTTGCTACAAATATTCCCCAGCGACTTAAGGGTCCGGGGTCACATATGATAAAAGATTTCTATTTTACATATATTTTTTTTTTTTTCAACTTTCTATTCACTGCTGTTTCCACAAAAATATTTTTGCAACACAACCGTTTTTTTAAAACATATCAACAATAGTTTCTGAATTGTTACGTGGCACTGAAGACTGGAACAATGGCTGCTAAGACTTTAGGGATGAGTTTGATTATGGAATAAATAATGCTGTAAAATTTATTACAACAGAAAACATTTCACTTTTCTGCTTTTCTGACCAAACAAATGCCCTTGGTAAACAGAAAATATACATATACAATAAAAAATATGCATGACTGTATACATAATAAACATGCTTACATTGTTTTTTGTGCAAAGGCTACAACTGTAAAGGAGATTGGCACTGTGACATCAGAGGGTCTTATCAAAGGTCATGCATATGCCATCACTGATACGGATAAGGTATGAGTATATGTGTGTTTCAGTATTCTGTACTATAGTAAATTATACATAATTACATGCAACTAATCCTGAACTAAAACCCTATTCCTATTCCTGAGTAGTACATGTTCTTAATTAATATTAAAATATTATTCATTAACTATACTACACTTACAGAGATACTGGAAAATGAAGTGTAACTTTTTTTATTGTGCGGTTGTTCATTTGATATTTATATTTATTGAATTTGGGGTTAATTATGACCTGGACATTTGATACACAGTGAATGATTCACCCAATTAGTGATTTTTAGTAACTTTTGGCAAACATCTCTGTGTGTTAGTACCCTTAAGAGCCTATTATGCATCCCATAGGTTCTCACATGCTCTGTTTGTGTGTGTCTAGGTCCAGAGGGCGTCTGAAGAGGTCTTACTGCTGAGGCTGCGTAACCCCTGGGGGTTTGTGGAGTATTGTGGACCCTGGAGTGACAAGTGAGAGCTCACTTCTTACCTGAGTTGCATCTCAGGGCTGCTAAAGACCGCATTCATGTTTGTTTGTGTGCAGGTGTAAAGACTGGGACGCTATAGATAATGCCCAGAAGGCCAGACTTGAATTGGCGAAAGTTGAAGATGGAGAATTCTGGTAGGTAAATGTATGCTATACACTATTTGCATAACTCACACACAGTCAGAATTGAATCTTGGGATGTGCACCAAAAATATAATATTTGTAGAAACACAAACATGTCAGACAAATTGGGAATATAAAGCGGCTCTGCAGCACGCTTAAAATAGAAACAGTCTGCTCATCAACTGGTACTTCCAGTGTAGACAGCACCATTGATTTTATCAAGGGATCAAGATCATCTCCTCACACACACACACACACACACACACACATCTCTGTCTCTCGCTATTGTTGAGCGAATGCCAAACAGGAATCAATTAAATGCCAAGAATTATATAACACTGCAAACACTACCACTAATAATAACTGCCACTGCAGTCAGCGCATCCCTTAATAGGCCGTTTAGTTAAAGTGATAGTTAACCAAAAAATACAATTCTATCATCATTTAGTTGTTCCGAAGCTGTATAAGCTGTTTTTGTCCTGTTGAACTTTTGATAGTCCGCTTTAGACATTATACTAACTGTAAGT
This sequence comes from Enteromius afrohamiltoni, assembly GCA_034779775.1. Taxonomy (NCBI): domain Eukaryota; kingdom Metazoa; phylum Chordata; class Actinopteri; order Cypriniformes; family Cyprinidae; genus Enteromius; species Enteromius afrohamiltoni. Next base: position 8,451,612 of record JAUYWG010000055.1, read on the forward strand.
AACTACATGTCAACTAATTCTCAATCATTTGCAACTACATAGGGTTAGTAGAATAAGTTGACATATACTTAGTATGTTGTGCATCCATTAAAATAAAGTGTTAGAAGATATTCTAAGCAGACAGTCTACTAGTACTCTAATGACTGCTAGTTGACGTAAGTCGCTTACTGTTAGTAGAATGTCTAAAGGGGACTATCGAAATAAATTTTGGGGTGAACTATACTTTTAAATCTGCCTGTTTTTTTTTTTTTTTAGGATTGGAATAGAAGACTTTTGCCGGCTGTATAATACAGTGGAAATGTGCAGTGTGAATCCAGACTCGATGTCAGGGGAGGCGAGTGATGACAACCCATCCTGGACATTGAGCACACATCAAGGAACCTGGGTCCCTATGTGCTCTGCAGGGGGCAGCCGTCGATTCCCCAGTAATTGCATGTTTATTAACAAATATGCATGATTTCGATATAATATAGATTTATATATATATAATATAATATGGTCACAATTTATTTAAAGATCCATTCATTAAAAATTAACTATGACTATAAACTTCTTACTTTCTCTTATTAATAGTTAGTAAGGTAGTGGTTAAGTTTAGTTATTGGGTAGGATTAGGGATGTAGAATACGGTCCTGCAGAATAAGACATTTGTAAGTACTAATAAACAGCCAATATGCTAGAAATATGCATGCTAATAAACAACTAGTTAATATTGAGAATTGGTCCCTATACTAAAGTGTTACCTATAATGTAATGAGTGCTGTCAAATGATTAGTTGCATCCAAAATAAAAGTTTGGTATGTGCTGTGTATATATACTGTATATTATGTATAATGTTTATATGTTGTTTTTATATGTTAAATATTTTTAAATCATTTAAATTATATGAATATTCATACATAAATGTAAAGGGGGTTTTCAACATATATATTGTGTGTGTGTGCACTTGGATGCATTTTAAATATACACAGTGCACACACGTTATTTAAACAAAAACTTTTTTTGAAAACAATTTATGGTGATTAATCAACAACACTAGGCATTATATAAATCAATTAATATACAGTTCAAAGGTTTGGCATCAGTGAGATATTTGTCAGCAACATCCAGTACATTTATGACTGTACAAAAGATTCCCACAAAAAGCACAACTGTTTCAACAACGAAAAAATATAATGCTGATATAATTTTCAGCTTTATTGATTTGGTCTAAAAATATTTGACTTCCTCTGCTTCCTTAACATGCTCCCTCGTCACTTATTCCTTTTTATTCAATGCTGTAGGATCTTTTTGGAAAAATCCTCAGTTCCAGATGGTTCTGTCCGAGAAAGATGTGGATGATCATGATTATGGAGAGGATGAAGGAGGGGAGGAGGGAGATGGAGAAGATGATGAAGTAGGTCTTGTGGTGGCTCCGGTGAGCAAGACTGAGAAACAGGGGGAGAAAAAGAAGAAGTGCACGATACTGGTGGAGCTTCTCCAGAAATACCGCAGACAAAAAGATAAAGTCAACTTTCTCTACATCGCATTTCACATCTACAAGGTGAGAGATTGTTACATGTTATATAAAACTGATGGTGCAGTTTAAACCAGGCCTAAAACATGTCTGGAGTTAAATAGTAATGTATTATCGTTAGTGTATATGTAAATTGTTTCAAAATATATGCTTTGTGTGTGTATTTATATAATAAATAAACAAAAACATTTATTTTGGATGCGATAAACTTTGGTTAATCATTTGACACTAATCACTTTTGGTGCATGGAGTGATGCATATGACATAATCTTATAGGGGCAGTTTCCCGAACAGGGTTTAAGACTAGTCCTGGATTAAAATAAATGTTAAGAGCTGTAAGAGCTGGAAAAGGCTTGCACTGAGATATCTCAAAATACATTATTGTCATTGTTTGGTCTTAAAATGCTCACAGATAATGCATTTTTGTAAGACATGTCTCTAAAAATTCTTAAATGTCCTAAATTAGCAAAGCTTTAGTCCTGGCTTAATCTAATCCCTATCCGGGAAACCGGCCCATAAAGTTTTAATTGATCCAAAAATAAGCCTGGAGTAAGATTCAGCTTTACCATCGTAGGATTAAATTACAATTTTAAATTATATTGAAATAGAAATATGTGCATTTATATTGTTATATTTTTTTTATCAGCTGGCAGCTATTAAAAAACACACACGCACACACTTTCACATCTTCTCTACGTTTAGTTGCAGGACAAACCAGAAACTCTGGACCAGCAATTCTTCTCCAACAACAGTCCAGTTGCTCGCTCTGGAAAGTACCGTAGCATTAGGAGCGTGTGGCGGAAGGTGCACCTAGAGCCTGGCAGTTATGTCATCGTAGCCTCCACCTACAGGCCCAACCAGCAGGGGGAGTTCTTCCTCCGTGTTTACACCAAAACCAGCAACATACAGGGGTACAAAGAATGAAAGTCATCTCATTTCTATCAGTTCTCCATTGTGATTGTGGCATAGGGCTGTTTGCAGTATGTCTGTTCAGCGGTTAACCATAAAATATTTTCGTATCTGCTTTACAGGTTCAAGGATTTCCCCTGCACCAACAACTACTCTGCGGTACGACATCTTACTGACTGAAACTCTGTGCATGTACACATGGTAAAATTAAACATTTATGTTTCTCTCTGTATGTACATGCGTGCTTGTCTTTCCACAGATGCTAATGTCAAAGCCAGTCTTATCTGAGGATCAGTTTAGAGTGCAGAAGTGGTTTGATGAAAAGGCTGGATCGGTAAGTCACATTTGAGAGTGGAAAAGATTTGTGGGCATCTGATGAAAGGAAACATCTCTAAATATGTCTTCATGTTTTTCCCTTTCCAGGATGACAGAGTGAATGCTGTGCAGTTCATGAACCTGGTGAACTCAGGTCTGGATGTACACATTTAGCACAAGCAGTGATTTTTCACAATATTTCATACTTAAAGGAATAGCTTACCCAAAAATGAAAACTCTGTCATCATTTACTCACACTGAAGTACTTCCAAACCTGTATGAATTTCTTTATTCTGCCGAACACAAAGGAAGATATTTTATAACCAGGCTGTTTTGGGTCACCATTGACTTCCATAGTAGGGAACAAAACTACTAAATAAAGTCAATGGTGACCAAAACAGCCTGGGTACCAACTTTTTTCAGAATATCTTAATTGGAGTTCAGCAGAAATATTCATACAGGTTTGTAACTACTTAAGGGTGAGTAAATAATGACAGGCTTTTCATTTTTGTGTGAACTATTCTTTCAATGTACCACAAATGGCCACAAGGTGGAAGTATTAATTAGCTTTAAAGTTTAGCCAGTGTGCTGAATTCCAGCAGTGCTGCTATACATTCAGCTACTAAGCATGTAAAAGAAAAACAGAACAAAATCAGTAAATACTAGTACTGTGTAAGAAATATAGTTACATAATATAATTGTTTATATAATAGAATGATTTACACTTACAACACTAAAATATTCTAATCAGGGGCCTACATTTTATATTTATATGGAATGGGTCACCATGTGATAATACATGACCCACTAATACATTTGTTTCATACTATGTAGAGTTTAAATCTATTACTCATTTACTGAAATATTGCTCGAGACTTATATACAAATTATAATGAATCTTTATTTGGAGTGCTAATGGTGCACAATGCACATATAATATTAATATTAAGCCTAAAATATGATTTATAATATATTTAGATGGACTCCTCCACACAATTAAAGTTCGTTAAGTACACAGTTAGTTTAGCAAAGTTGAAGTATACCAGTTTAGCATACTAAAAGTACAACTGCCGGGTATTTATATTAAGTACATAATCATATAAATGTATTTGTAGTGTACTTAACATTATGTAAATGTAATTCAAATACATTTAAGGTTTTTTTTTGTTTTGTTTTACTAGGGAGGTTTCACTTGTTTGTGTTTTAATTGTGTTTTAGTGTTGGAAAAAGACTATGAACTTCCACTGGAGACCTGCAGACAGCTCATCTTTGGAGAAGACGTATCCTTTCTTCCACGTAACAATATTTTTAAGAAATTACTAGCAGGGATGCATTAATATGATCAAAAGTGACAGTAAAGACTAAATTAAATTCAATTGTATTTAAAAAAAAAAAAACATGATGGTCTAACGTTTTATTACATAAATCATTCAGAAAAGGATGTATCACACTTTCCACAAAATATTAAGCAGCACGACTGTTTTCAGCATTACTAATAAAAATGTTTCCTGTGCGGCAAAGCAGCTTGTACAAAGGGCTTGTGAAAGTTCATGTGCCACTAAAGAATTGAGTCATTTCCATCACTGGAAAAAATTATATTTGAACATATATTAAAGATAGGACACAGATATTTTAAATTGTACATCACAAGTTTTTACTTGAATTTGTATCAAATCAATGCATGCTTGCTGAGAATAAGAGACAGTAGCGTACTACTTTACTTATAAAAAAAAAAACATGTATTTTTTCCTCCATTCTTGGTTGATATTCTTAACAGTTGTGTGTAGACTGGTGGCAGAGGCCGTCTGAGCAGAGCTCAAGCAGAGAAGCTGCTCACCTCCCTACGCAATCTGCAGGTATCTTAGTTCTCATGCGTGAAAAGGTCACTCTCAGCTTTGGCACGGTGTTGGAAAGAGCAGTGAGGACACTGAGCTGTGACAATTATCAGGTTGTGTTAGGTTACATGGAGCTTGTCTTGCACAGACCAAAAGACCTTGAAACGTTGTTGTTGATCCTGTTTATGAACTCATCTGCCTCAGTGCTCTGTGCCAGTGTCGTATCGGAGCTAAATCCCAAACACTGGCTTCCTTTCAAGAAAACAGAGATAGATGTTTCATTTCACGGTTATTTTCGTCTGCAGTCTATCTTTTTCCAGTTTGATGAGGATTCGTCAGGAACCATGAGTCCGTTTGAACTCAGTTTGGCTCTGAATGCTGCAGGTGATTACAAACATATGCAAACACCACACCCTGAGTTAATATACAAAGGGAAGGTTACAGTCTCTACAGTCCCTCCTTCTGTGTCTGTTTCTGCCCTCAGGTGTGGAGTGTGACAATGTTGTGGTACAGTTGTTGTGGGAGAGGTTTGGCGCTGGTGAACAATACCTGCCTTTCTATGGCTTTGTGTCTTGTGTTGCCAGACTGCAGGTGCTCTTCGGTAAGTCCACCACCAGAGACTCTTCTTCCTATCCATTTTGCAACACTATCCTTATTTTGTAACACAGAAGTATCTGTGAATGCGCAAGACTTCTGAATCATTGTCCACTAGGTACTAAATAACTAGAAGAATAACAAAGCATCCAAACCTCCATTCTTCATCAACAGTTCCAAAAAAAAAAAAAAGCATAGATTTTATAGACTTTTTCCCTTATTGAGCATCAGGACAAATTTGTTTCTGGAATGATTTCTAATTTTTAAAAAAATGCAGCATACCATATTGTTCAGAGATTCGGGGTAATTTTTTTTGTTTAAGAAAGAAAGCAAGCTATACTTATGTTCTGCAGGGATGCGTTCAACTTATCAAAAGGGACGGTTCAAAATTGATAAAGATACAAAAGATGTATATATTAAATAAATGCTGTTTATTTGAACTTTCTATACTTTGAAGGAATCTGTGTCATGTTTCCACAAAATATTAAGCAGCACGATCAGCTTTGCCGTCAAATTTTAAAATATAATTAAATGCAAAACGTTTCCAATAAGATAACCCTTTCTATGAAGCCCATATTTATAATACATTATAAGGGTATTATAAAGTAATCATATTCTTAACTCATTGTATAAGGTGTTTTTTATAAGCCATTATGAATTCATTATAATGCCTTAAGAACACAGGCTTCATAGAAAGGTTTACCGAAGCTTCTTTTAAAAACATTAAACATTAAAAACCTACCAACCCTAAACTTTTAAAGGGTGTATAAAAAGTTTTTTTTTAAATAGCTAAATTTGTGTTCTGAAGATTGAACAAAGGTCTTATTGGTTTTGGGAAGACAGGAGGGAGAGCCACTTAAATATCCAAACAGCCAATCATGCACAGCAATGCAATGCATAACAAACCTTTAAAAAACAATCAGCTAACATTCAAACCAACAATCTGAATGAGGAAGAAACACAATCTAAGTGACTTTGACCATAGAATGATTGTTAGTGCGAGACCGAATGGTTTTAATTTCTCAGAATCGGCTGATCTTCTATGATTTTTGTTATTCGAAGAGGTCAGATGGGAATGACCAGACAGGTTCAAATGGATAGGAAGGTGACAGTAACTGAAATAACCAGGCGTTAGAGCAGCGCTGTGCAGAAGAGCTCCTCTAAACACACAGCGTGTCAGATGTGGCAGTAGATGTTCTACAGCTGCAGCAGGCCACGGGTTCCACTGCTGTCAGCCAAAAATAGGACCCTGAGGCTACAGTGGGCACAAACTCCCCAAAGCTTGTCAGTAGAAGACTGGAAAAACACTGCTTGGTCTAAAGAGTCCATTCCTTTTGTGACATGCAGATGAAGGGGTCAGAGTTTCTCGTAGACAGTCTGAATCCATGGATCCATCCTGCCATCAAGTGGGAGGTCCAGGTCTAGAATCTGTGAGCGTCTTGTTGAACCCATATAATGAAGAATTTGGACATTGTGGGGAAATTTTAAAAGAGAGATTTAGCCCTGCATCACCAGTGGATCCCCTGCAGTGAATGGGTGCCATCAGAATGAGACTCCAAACAGCTGATAAAAACATCACAACAATCACAACAGTTCCAGTGCATCAATGAATATTTTATCAAGCGAATAGCCTAGTTTTTGAAACCCTTATGATGTTTAATTTCAAACCATTGCTTCCTGATGAAATATGAGACCACATCTATAATATTGTTTTCTCCAGTAATGTTTTTCACCGGAGAAAGTGTTATTATGGATTATGGACTCTGAGATATGGATTTTTACAATCATCAAGTAATAGTTTAAAGTTAAAATCACTTGATAAATTTGTCGTGTGCATTACTTATGGATTATGGTTAGGCTATTATCAACTGTTTGGACTGTGATGTGATGCTAATTCTTCAAATTGGTTTTACTTATACATCTTTAAAAAAAAAAATTCAGGAAATGTTTAAGTGACTGGTTCTTTTAAGCACTAGAAGGCCGCTCTTTATGTCACATGCAAGCAAAATAAATAATAAATCAGATATATATGTTTGTATCAATTTCAAAACAGATAAGAAAAAGTGTCTGTTAATGCATAAACACCTACTCATGCTATCAATTATAAGTCTTGTGTTTCTCATTATTGGAACGGTCTTCCTTTTAAAGTGTCCATTGATTATAGCCAGTTTGTTATTTATTATTTTTGTTAGATTGTATTTGTGTTACGGCTATTTATATATGGTTATCACGATCTGTAGTGTGAAGGTAAATATAATCGTGTAGCGCTGCATCTCATCATGCTTTTTATTGGCATGCCTAGACACTGTTGAGATGTTCATGACGTCATTGGCATAGACGCGAGAGTCTGTAAACATGTTAATTGGAAGGATTCAGCTTGCCGATTGTTTCTCCTCAGATCTTTTTGAGTCGGAGACCAACCCAGAGGTGAAGGACAAGGGCATCAACGCTGTAAGATCTTGTTTGTCAAAATCTGCTCATTTCTTTTTAATCTCTACCACAACCATCTGTGAACACCCTCTGACTAATGTTAAAAATATCACTGCATGTCTAGCTATAGTGAAGAAAAATTTGATATAAATGTCGTCCACAAAAAAGCGTCATTTTAAACTTTCACTACCAGTCAAAAGTTTTTGAATGTTTTTTTAAAGTCTCTTCATTGCATTTATTTGATCCAGAATACAGTAATAAAAAACAGTAATATTGTAAAATAATTCTACTGTTTAAAATGACTTTCTATTTGAATGTATTTGAAAATTTAATTTTTTTACTGTTATCCAAGCTACATTTTCTGCTTCCTTCAGTTCTCAGTGTCACGTGATCTTTCAGAAATCATTCTAATATGCTGATTTGCTGCTCAGGAAACATTGGTATTATTGGTATTAATATTTAAAACAGTTGAATACGTTTTTTCAGGATTCTTTGATAAATAGAAAGATCCAAAGATCAGCATTTATCAGAAAAAAAATTATATTTCTGGTCAATGCTGTTCTTCTGAACTTTGTATTCATCAAAAACACCTGAAAAACAAATTCTGCTCAGAATTTTTTTTTTTACGTAATAATAAATGTTTTCTGCAAACCAGAATATTACAATGACTTTTGAAGGATTACTCTGGAGTAATGTTGCTAAAAAATTCAGCTTTAAAATCACAGGAATAAATTACATTTTAAAATACATTTGAGTATGAAGCAGTTATTTTAAATAATACAAATATTTTTTATTATTTTTTTAAGTTTGTGTTTGTGCTTTGGATCAAATGCAGGCTTGGTGAGCAAAAGAGACTTCTATAAAAAGCATAAAAGATTTTACTGTTCAAAAACCTTTGACTGGCAGTGTATATTAACAGTATTAGTAAATAGCTTAGTTTAAAAGCTACAAAAATACCTATTTCAATTTCCTCAATACCTAGAAATGGTGACAGTTAAAGGAATATTTTGACCAAAAAATGAAAATTCTGTCATCATTTGCTCACTCTTGTGTCAACAAGACAACATTTTGAAAAATGTTTTGTACATGGAATTTAAAGATCACCAAAGCAAAATTAGCTAAATCTTTCAAAATATCCATTATGTTCCACAGACGAAAGACATAAAGCCATGCACATTTGCATCAGCATAAGTGTAAATAAATGATGACAAAATTTAGATTTTTGGGAGAACTGTCCCATTACGGTTTCCATGTATTTATCCCATGTATATTTATTAATAATGTGTGCAGCACGTTTCCTGAATGATTTCTCTGGTCTTTGTGCAGTGGCTGCTCAAGCTGTTGGCTGTGTGAGCCTGTCCAGACCCGACACCTCAGCAGGACAGACCTGCTAAGCCAAGACTACTCTGACGTCATCCACCTGGGCCTACGTCTCCTACATCTCATTTGTGATCCGCGGACCTTTGCCCTGCAGTTGCTTCCACCCACTCATCACTCCATCAGTTGGGGTCTATGACCATGTAGGTCATTACTACCTGGATACAAAACAGACTTTTGCATTTAATCTCCCTCGCTCCACCCTAACAAAATGTGTGTGTGTGTCTGTCATCATGTACTCACTCTCACGTCGTTACAAACCCAAATGACTTTATTTCTTTTATGGAGCACAAAAGAAGATATTTAGCAGGATGTCCAAGCTGCCCCTTTACTATATGCAATAAAAGTGAACAGAAACAATCACTATTCACTTTCATCTTTAGAGAAGCTTGGGTATTCTTCTAAATGTCTTCTTTTATGTAACATATCTAGAAGAAACTCATATGCATTTGTAATGAAGGTAAATGTGACTCTATACACATTCATCAATTTCAGTTCAAATATTGATATGTGATTAATCAAAATATCGTGAAATGAGCTACATTTAAATTTTGAGTCACTTTGCTTTAATTACTAGTGACTCTTTATACAGTCATTGTTGTTTTCATATATTTTTTTCATATATCTTAAACATTCGAAGTCGAACAGGACTGTTAATGCATTTAAAAGCAAGGGCTCATTATTATGGTAACATCCTAATTGCATATTTTTTCATTCATACAGCATGAGTCGTACTTCCTCTTCTACTTTTCTCCCCTCTTAGGAACATTTATGTATCTTCGCTTAATGTCTTTAAACGTTTTATGCTTCCAAATATAAAAGCACAAGTCATAATCTTTCATCACGGGGCATTTCTATATTAATTTTTTTCTGTGCGTATACCTACACCTACACAAACACACACTCTCACACACACATATTGTTTAGGAGCGAGATAGTAGCTGTGGGTATTAAAAGCGATGTCTCAGCAGCCCTGCACGCACCGGCTCTATTCTTATCGCTCTGACGCCACGCACAGCGTCATCACGCCATCGCTCCCTCCTCCGCTACGCTCTCCCTGCATCCCTCCATCCAGCTCTCTCTAGTAACTGTCTCATTCTCACAATCTGCTTCCTCCTCCTCGTGTACCTCGCGCTCGCTCGCTCACACATGCGCGTATGCTTGCTCACACACACACACACACTCGTACGCTCTTGTCCTCTCTCCCGCTGCTCCTATTAATAGAAACCTTTGCTCACACAGTGCTTCCTCCCTGCCGTAAGGTGACCGAACAGAGGTTGCCCCCAGCAACAGTCCAAGCGCCTCTGGAAAGGGCTAGAAAAAGCAGGCAAGCACGTCCGTCATTGCTCTCTCAATCACTTCCTCTTCCATAATTTTCCCGGTTACATCTTGTACTTTTTATACCGTAATCCCTTAGTGTATTCGCATCTCTAAAAGCTGCTCTTGACTCGGTTATCCCTTATGGCCTGCCTTGGTCTCTTGTCTGTAAAGTGAGCCAAAATAATTTTCCCAAAAATACCATGGGAAAGCCATGGGAATTTCCAGAAGTCTGCCATCTTTGCACACCAGTGTCCAGTTTTGACTACTTGTTTTTTAAACCAATCACTTCAGCCACAATTGCCATGTGACTAATCACTCTTGATTTGATTGGCTGATGGCGACACAAGAACGTCAGTCACAGTCCCAAATCATTGGAATTTGGCATTAAAATCCGCAGAGAAGAATATATGCATTTTGCGCTAGTAAGAGCCTTCCGAAAAAATTTTTTACCTATAATGAAATAATAGGGATATTCAAGCCCGATCTCATGGCAATTCATACATATTTTACGAGATGGCTAATTTGTGAAATTTTGTATGATTTTGCCAATTCGTATGAATTTGTACGAATGACCTACTCCTAACCCCTCCCCTAAACCTACTAGTCACTGGGGTTTAGACAAATAGTACAAAATCGTACAAGTGAGGTCCTACGACAGGGGTGCCCAACCCTGCTCCTGGCGATCGACTGTCCTGCAAAGTTCAGCTCCAACTCTAATCTTATCAAACACACCTGAAGCAACTAACTTCGCTTTCTAGGATCTCTTGAAAATTAAAGGCATGTGTGTTTGATTACAGTTGGAGCTAAACTTTGCAGGACAGTCGATCGCCAGGAGCAGGGTTGGACACCCCTTTCCTACGAATTAGCACAAATTTGACTCCTCGTAAAATGTGTATAAATTGGAGACTATTAGGAATGTGTCTCTCTATTACTGAAGCCAAGGCATAGCCAACAGTATGATACATTGCAGATACATACAGCTACTGATGCAATGCGATATGATTCACCCGATTACGATTAAGTGTGATTTCTATTCAATTCAACACAGTGTGATTCAAAGCAATATGAAGCAATGGGGAAAAAAACATGATACTATGCAATATAATATGGTACGCTTTCGTTTCTTTGGTTCAGGCAGAGAGCAAAATAATAAATGAAATGACATGTGACTTCTTATGCATTGTTCTCTGTTGTTATACGTCGTTTAGAGATTTAGACTCTAAAGTTTAAAGAGGATAAACCAGTCTACATATAGAAAATGTGTCACAAATGATTGATTGCTTTTTAAATAATAAGAGTGTAGCACACCTACAAATCATTAGAAATAGGTTTTTACCAATTCAGATATGGTAGAAATGATGCATCGCAATACAAATGCCAATTAAAGAATCTGTGAATATTGCTACCCCTAATAAAACTTTTCACCTAAAAAGATGCTTTTTGGGCCTATTTCTCAAAAGCGGAGGTATTCTTTTTTGGATAAACATCTATAGTTGCTAATGTAAACTACAACAAATGCCATTTTTGCTTTTGCATTTGATCCAATATTAAAAGCAAAATAAAAAAAACCATGATAGCATTTTTATGACTTTGCCTAAACAGAAAAAAAAAGATTTTAGGAGATCAGTTTTATTGGTCACAAGAGAAAGATGTCAAATTTGCTGTCACTCCCTCCGCTGTTGTATTACAACGTTTCCCAGTCCTCTGTAATTACATTAAGTGTAGTGTTATAAAAAAAAGATATAAAAGAAAATATTAAAAAACTAAATTCTAGATTTACGATGCCAATAACCGGAAATGCGTCATCACAGCTTGGGAAAATGGCATCTACTTGCAAAAAGTCTTGCAGATAAATAATATGCATTTAGTCCACCGATATAAAAATCCAACTTTACAATTACACCTGAGATCCTAGGAATCAAATACAACCATTAAGTTCAATTAAAGCAAGATTAATAATACTGAATACCACACATTAAAACCACAAAATGTGCCACCGAATACATACCATTCTAAAGCAGTCATAACGTTTTATCAGTGATTTGGCTTAAAATAGAAGTATTAAGTATTCAAAAACAGAAGGTTAGTGTTTTCCTGTGGATAGAACGAAAGTGTCTGCCAAAAACACAGCAGACCAAGGTTATTCACACAGACACAGTAGCTTTCTTACAAATACTGAACTTGGCTTAAAAATAGCTGAGAAACATTCATCGGCTTATTGTTATGTAGATGGAAATTCATTTGTTGCGATTCATTATTGTTAACAAAGTAACAATATTATTATGTAGGATAAATATTAAGCTCAAAAAAAGAGCTTCTCCCTCTTTCTGAGATGAGAAATCTGCCTCTGACGCAACGACTGATGTTTTGAACCTATTCTATCAGATGTGCGCATCTATTAAAAAGTTTCCCCACCTGAAGGCGTCCAAGCCAAGATGACAGATGGCCAGAAATATCAAATATGTGTGGAGTTTCCTTTCTGAGAAACGCAGATTAAAATAACTGAAGAATTGGAATGGGGTTTCTAGCGGATAGAACATTTAACTTTGATTGAATCTAATTACTAAGGAGGAAATAGGCACAGCAGCTTGCCGAACATGTGTTTGTGTGACATAGACTGATTCAGAATCGCAGGGTTGAATGAATAAATTCCTCCAACCTTTTCCCCACCTCCCTCCATCTGTGTTCATGTTATCATTCTTTTCTCCGTCACCCCTCGCTCCGTTCCCCCCATTGGTGCGCCGCAGTGACATGTTTTGCCTCTATTTCTTGCCGACACTTGGTAATTTGGTACAGTTCTATGGGGGTGGCTACAGGAATAGCTCCAGAGTTGTAGTGCATGCGTGTGTGGGAGCGTTTTCCAGAGTGGAAGCTCCTTAAAGAAGGTGCCCTTTTTTTACAAGTAGACTGGAGAACACAATACAAGATGTAATTATAGATATTTACATGGATTTACGGGGCAACTGTGTCATATTTTAGCTTTAACGCCCTGAGAATGTGCATCAGTCGGATGGTCGCTTTTGCTCAAAGTCGAAATGAAGAGAGCGTTTGGGAGTCAGTGCTTACGAACAACAACAATATGGGTAAAATGTCAACTCTTTGGGTGCGAGTGCATCACACACTGACTAATGCGTCACTCAAACTGCATTTGACTGTTTGCCCCCACACTGACTACTTAGTTAAATGTGTTCACTTTTACGTCAACTCATTAAGGGCTGACGCATTAATGAAACTGGGGTGAAATTATTCTGCACTTCAGAGTTTTTTATGTATGTAAAAAAAAGCAAGGATGGTTAGGAATTTGTGTGCCCACTGCAATGAGGTGGCATGTCGGGCAAGAGGAAGAGAGTAAAATGGTTACATGATATCTGGCAATGTCTCTATTCACAGCCCTGTTCTAATAGCTAACTCTCTTCTTCTGTATTTATTCAATAACAACTATTGTAATTGCTCATAATTGTACTGTTAAAGGTGCGTTAATGCTATATAATTATAGACTGAGGTGCCTTTAGTTCAGTGTAATGACAAAAGTGCAGTGTTGCCTAAATCGCCCAGTTATCCAAACTGTATGCATACTCCCAGAGGAACATGATCTAGAAATTCTGGCTTTTCGTGTTGTAGATGCATCGTCCCAGACTATATATTTCATGAAATGTTTGTGTATAAACCAGGTGCTCGAAGCTTCAGATCTCAGAGGAGTGAATTTTCTGTACCTTCTATCAGTCAAAAAAAAACAGGTCTTTCATTTAAGAAATGCCTCCCAGGTTTTGTGTTAATACTAAAGAAACTAAGACCAGTGCGCAGTTTATGTTACCCTATGCAGCTATCTTTCTCTAAACAAGTGTTTATAATTTCACCTCACCCCCTAGTAAACATTTGTCATTTACTCAGCTGTCATCTCCCAAATTTATAACCGCTCATGCCTAATTAAAAATGGGATTATGTGATCTCTCTCCATGTGTGATGAACATAGAGTGGGACGTTTACTACAGTATTTGGTTCCAAAGCATTTCACTTAAAGAGGTTGTCCATGCAAAAATGAAACTCGTGTCGTTATTTACTACTCGCTCTCAAGTCATTCCAAAACTGTTTCTTCTGCGTAGGACAAAATATTTTAGAAATAACATTGGGAACTAAACAACACTGAACTCCCTTGACATTGAAATGTCTTGTTTTATGTTGCACAGAAGAAAGAAGATCATACAGATGGCGTGAATTAATAAAAATTAGTGATGTCAAACGATAAATTGTGATTAATCACATCCAAATCAGAAAAAGTCTTTGTTTACTTGTGTGTGCTGTGTATATTTATAATTACACAGTATAATATATTAATATAATATAATATATAGTATATATAAATACACACACATGCATGTTTAGAATTGAAAATAAGTTATGCATATATTTTATTATTATTATCATTATATATGTTATAATTAAATTATGTGAGTATAAATATATACATGGGAATACATGTAAATATTTGCAAAAGGTATACTGTATGTGTGTGTATTTAAAAAATATAAATAATAAATATGCACAGTACACACTTATATTATTTTAATAATTTTGTTTATTTTGGACGCCATTAATCATTTTAGAGCACTAATAAAAATTTAAAAATAAAATAAAGGGGATTTTTTTTTTAAACTGGCCCTATTTAACTTAAAATTGCCACACAATTCATTTAATATATCAAATTAATAATTAATTATAGTTATTAAATTTAGATTAAATATTAGATATAACTTTACTGCTATTATTTATTCATATAATATAACAGTTTATTATTATTATTATTTATTATTACTGCTCTTCATTTCAACAAAATCATAACACATGCAATTCTGTTTACAGACAATAAGTAGTTGGGGGGCGAGCAGGGAGCTTGGCGGGCTCCGAGCCCTAGCGGTATGAATCCTAGCGAAGGCAGAGCTCGGTGTCTGGATCGAACCCTGCTTGCTCCCCTTTAGGATGCGAACGGCGGAGAAGAGGGGGAGGATTGATGATTAGAACAAGATACAGAAGGAAGGAAATGGGCTTTATTTATAGTGCGAGTGTTAGGACCGGATTGGCTAACGAGAGGTAATGATAATGATTGATAATGCAGCGCCAACTGTGTCTGACTATTCGTTTGCACTCCTCCCGAAATTAGTTTAGCAACATCACATATTTTTAAATATAATACATAAGGGTTCTTGGTAATTATTTGATTTGCTGGTGAAAATATAGAAAATAGAATATTACTTACGAATATGTAAAATATACAAACAATTGTGAATTTCTGGCCTGTTTACTTCATGATGCTCCGCCCTTTTTTAATACAACACAATGCTGTTTTCTTCTACAAGCACGCCACAGACCAAAAGAACACAGAATCCAAAATTAAGTGCAGTTCTAAAATAACAAACAGATTTTTTCTGCCGAACACAAGTGAAGATATTTTGAAAAAAGTTAGTAACCAGGCTGTTTTGGGTCACCATTGACTTCCATAGTGGGAAAAAAATACTATATAAGTCAATGGTGACCCAAAACAGCCTGGTTGCTTTTTTCCAAATAACCTTTTTTTGATTTTGGCAGAACAAAGAAATTCATGCAGATTTGGAACTACTCAAAGGTGAGTGAATGATGACAGAATTTTCATTTTTGGGTGAACTATTCCTTTAAGAGGTTAAAGATGTTTCTTACATTTGATAGACAAACATGTGTTTGTTTAGGTGTTTCTTCAGAGAAATGAAAGCTACTTAAAGGAGCAGTTCACCCAAAAATAAAAAATTCCTATAGATTATTTACTTATCATTTACTTTCTTCAGTGGAGCACAGAAATTCTAAAGAATCTTTATCCATAAAACAACATTTGTCCATTCGTTTCTTTGCATGGAAGAGAAAACACCAAGATTTGCAGGTTTTGAGTAATTCGTTTTTAACAAACTGTACATTTAAAGGTGCAACATTTTGCACTAATTTGTCAGTTGTCAATAATGTAGAAGTTTATAAATCACTCGAAATGTAAATATTTTAAAGGCATGTTCAGATTAAAAAAAGATAAATGTAATAACTATATTAGCCTGCACACAAATGCACAATAAAGCTGATAGATATTTTGAAGATTGTTGGCAAGCAAACGGCTGACAGTAGCCATTGACACCTTCCTTTTCAGATATGTTAAAAATACCCAGTATAATATAAAGAAACACCTGTTTTATTTGGAGTCCCACAGCAACCCTACACTCTTACCTCAATCGCAATAACCGCCAATCTCGCAAGTGTTTCAGAAAACAAGGTTCATGTAGACTCGACCGTGGGTGAGCGGTGGGGGGGTGGAAGTGATGACGGAGAAGAAGAGTGGAGGGGGGTGGGGGGGGGGGGGTTGGGGATTCAGAAAGGGACAGTTTGTCTTCCACCTGACGTGTGCAGTGTGCACAGACAGCACTCCTGGACCCCCCTTCCTCCTATCTCCATCATTCCCTCCCACCTGCTCTTTCAATCTCTCTTCCCTCACAACCTCCCCCAGAAAAATAGGGCAACTGTTGCATAAGCATTGGAGGAGTGGGGGAGATGGATGCGAGGAGCAGGAGAGAGAATGTGGGGGTTGAAAGAAAGAAATGCTGGAGACTGATGGATATGCAGAGAGGAGGTAGAGAAAGAGTGCAATCTCTCTCTCTCTCTGATCCAGCGCTGTGCCTCTCTGTCTGGCATGTGGCCTGCTGAAAGTAGGCTATGTTTGACGCGCTTGAGGTTTACGCTGTCTGAGTCACACTACGCTGCTGAATACTAAACCCACTGATTGCATTTCAGTAATGCTTTAGCCCGCCGGATTGCACAGTCTTGCATGGAACAAAATGGCAATTCATGTTCTTCCATACAATGGAGCGCCAGAGATAGCTGGATTAAGACAGACAATTGGCGATGGTGAATTTAAATTACAGTGTGACGTTCTCGGCAGATTTCAAAACTCACTTATCAGTGTTTATTTTCTAAAACACATTCCTGCAGTCTGATTTTGATTGGAATGCGAAAAACAAGTAAAAAAAAAATTCCATCGGGTCGCCGGTTATCAAAGACAGCACGCAGTTTCCTTTTCCTTCGCAGTTTCCTCGACCGCTCTGAGACAGCTATCCTGACAGGAAGTCATGAATGTAATGGAGAAGTGTAGTTGGTCACATAACTCCGTCACTGGTCTGCGGTCTAATATTGGGCAATGTAGTCATCAAAAATACTTGACTAAGTGGGTCAGGATCACCCAGGACCACTTTGGGATATTTATGAAGTACCACAAATTGACATAGAATCATTTTAGGTTCGCTTTTAGGAAAGAGTTCTTCAAAGAAGAGCATTACAATAAACTGTTTTTGTGAAATGTTCCTCATGGAACCACAGATGCCAATATTTCAAATATTAGATCCTCAGTTTTACACGTTTGTGCCTTCAGCCACGTGAGGTTTGTCAAAGCGGCATGTTGAAATCTAAACAAGTTATCATCTAAACGAATGCAGATGAAGGGGAGCCAATCACAAAGCTCAGTTTCCTACAAAAATGTGGATTCCACATCTTCTCGCTCACATTCTTTCAGTGCACAGACGTACACGCGTGGCGAGCCTGGACGGTAAGAGCGCAGGGGAGGCAGAGCAATGACCTCATGCTGTCTGCCCCTCCAGATGTTTCCAGACACGACTGAGAGTTTCCCCATTTCTGAGACAGAAGAAAACGGGAGAGTAAAAGTGACTCGTTTCATGATGAACGCAGCTAATATAAACTACAGATATCCAAAAGAATCAATACTACTGTAATGTTAACGTTAAAGTATGTAGCTGGCTAGCGGTTACTTCAGTTTTGAGGTGGTTTAAAGTGGTTAGTTTAAGAAAGTCTGGCTAAGCTGGTTTAGATCGTCTAATAAGTAGCCATCCATAAAAACGTGTCTCTCAACAGGGGGTCAGAGCATATTAGGCGGCCTAAGAAAACATTTTTAAGAGGGCCTGCTGTTAAAGTACCCCTATTAATTTCACACAGCTCTAAGAGAATGAAAACATCCTTCAAAGTTTTCAATCTGAAAGTGCATTGTGTATAAAGTTATTGTCTCTCAAATAAAAGTCTCGAATCTGAATAATTTCAAAACTACTCCCAAGCCGTTTCAAGTTGACGTCAATATGAAGCATTGGCATATTGCCCGCCCACTAGGAAACTTGATTTTCGTGTTGGTCTGAATAAAAATGCAAATTCATTCTTTGCCACTAGGTCCCGTTTTGAAGTGTTAAAAGCTGACAAAAACTGCTTTAAATGAAATCAACCGATCACCACAGGTGAGTGTCACGCAAAGAAAGGGTTTGGAAAATGAATTGTTAAACTCATCGATTGGGAATCGTTAAACAAACCAATTTTTGACCTTGCATGCATGTCAACCTGTTGTTGGGGACTCCCAAAACCAAACTATTAACCTCATAACCTATAATCTGGACACTTTAAAGAATTGTTCATCCAATAATTAGCATTATTTACTCATGTTGTTCCAAACCTGTATAACTTTCTTTGTTATGTTCAACTCAAAAGAAGATATTTTGAAGAACCAAACCCTTGTTGGTCCGCATTGATTTCCATATTAGGGAAAGAAATACTACAATAAAAATCTAAATATAAAAAAATCTAAATCTAAATATAATTTTAATTCACATAAATAAGTAACATCTAGTAAACATCTGGAAAATCCTATAAATTCTTTGGTGAAAACAAGAAAAATAAAATGCTTCTCCTACAGACCACATAAAACCTCAATATTCAAGTTCGTATTCTCAGCATCCACGTATACATCACTGTTTCCTTACTCATTAGCACTCACTTCATGCTTTATAAGGCACGTATTGTTTTTTTAGGATACTAAAATGTCCGCCGGGTAGCCAGAGTCTGTGTAAACAAAGCCCCATGTTAATGGAGGTTGCGGCAGGAGACAGTCACTTTCAGTTCAACTGCAGATGTTCCGGCTCTTTGCGACTGTGTCTGTGCAAACATGGCAGTCCAAGCCCAAAAAGTAAACTCTACGAAGTTGATGCAGTGAAGGTCCAGAACAATAAACCAGAAGCAATACGAGTCAAATTCACATCGATTGTGCCAGTTCTCTTTGAGAACGTGCAGAGTTTTATGAGACTGCTAATTTTGATTTGTGGTGCTGGGAAGTTAGAGAAAGAGGTTATGCAACGGCAAGGGGGTGCCAAGAGGGGTGTCAACAACACAGAGGGATGGTGGGATGGGCCTAGCTGTTGCCTGGTTACAAATATTTTGGGCAGGGAACTAGGCAAACATGTCCCGCCTCCCCAGGAAACAAGACACTCTCGTGATTGCTGCAGGGGTTCAGGCTGTACAAAGAACAGAGAGACGAAAACGGGTAAACAAAACATACAGCGTTCCCTGCATTATGGAACATTTTTTTGGAGCAGGATGGTGAGGGTTAATCCAAGAAAACAAACAAACCAAAGCAAACAATGTGGCTCTGAAGTAGTGCCAAAACAGGAAAATGGTTTAAAGCTTTATTTTTGCATAAAGCCAAATGAATGCATGAGAACAACCGAAAGCTTGGAGCGAAGTTGGGCAGTTTGAACCGAAATGCAAATAAACACATTTTCCTATTCATTGTTCTGCCAGTGCCACACAAACTTCAGTCACCTAAGAAACAACAAAACATGATTATTATCTCTCTCTGCAAGTCAGTTAATGATTACTAACAATATCAACATGCTAAATGACCTGCCTATATGTCGTCTTGTAAGTTTACCAAATATTTTAAAAGAATTTATTTTATGTCCATATATTATGTATATAGCAGCTAATATATTTTTAAAAAGTAAAAATATAGATGCACAAACTATTTCAAATTGAAAAAATTATAAAAAAAAATAAAAACAAAGAGGCTGAACATTTTGGCCTGTATGCTCTCCTGCTTATTTTATGATTTTGGAAACGCCATTATTTATGATTTTTTTACACTTATGTTTCTGTATCATCATAGCTTTAATGACTTGCAGTTTCAGTCAAGTCATTTTTATTAATATTCGGTTTTGTCAGTTTTTCAGTTCACCTATACAGCACAAACTACATCTCTTAAATCAGACATTTCAAATCCTGGTCTCTGTGACCCACTGGTATGTACTTCTCAGTTCAGTTCTTAACAAGATGATGATCTGAAAAAAGTCTGTTAAATAAGGACGTACAAAAAGAGCAACGTTGTGGTTCCCACATGAGTTTTACTAATCAAGTATTGTATTGTAGCATAAGGTGATGGGGACAGCAGAAAGAATATTCTAAACATCATACACAATATACAACACTTAAAGTCTCTTAAATTGATATTTATTATAATTACCAGCATGTGATTATTAGTTATTAGTTAGTTATCTTGTAGATATTTTTAAAGCAATTTAGCAATTCTATGTTGTATTTATACACACACACAAAGACAGCTTGATTATATATAAAATTTATAAGAACTTGCATTAAATGCCAGAGTATCAAAACGTTTTTTTGCATGAAATTATACTAGTTACACATTATTCCGAAAGGTCTTAAGCATGTTTAAATAATTGAAAAAACTTAAATCAGTGCATTCAGTTAATTCAGTACGAAAATAAAATCAATTCTTTAGTCTTATTATAGCGTTATAACTCTTAAACTTGGTTTGTTATGGCTTGGTTGTTGTTTTATACAACACTAACTTAACGACTTTAAAACAAAGACGCCTAACGTTAAATTCACGACCACATGGTAAAGATAAATAGTTACTTAAACAAACTAGCCACAGCCTTTGGGTTTTATGCAAACCTAAACTGACCTAACAGAAACAGTCAAACTAGTTGGCAAAAGATCCGTAAAAGATAAAGAAAGTACGACTTTCGATTGGGAAACTTATTGTACGTTACTTTCTTTTCTAGCAGCCTGTCTTGGCTAACAAGACCGTAGGAGACTACAGGCACTCTCTAAGTTAAACACTACGAGCAGTATGTCTCTATAATCGAGTATGCGAAAGACGTGATTATGATACAGTGCAGATCTGTAATTGTATGTATTTTTTTAGCAACACGAGTCTGTTCGCTACTGCTCTTTGCAACGTTGCAAAGTCATGGAAGTTAGACGGGACGATTAGCACGCTGGCTACATATGGCTTAAAGGGACTTACTGCAAAAATAAACGGCAACTATAGTTAGTCTTTGTGTGGTCTAAATATTTAAAACCGAAATACTCGCCTCTAAGAACTCGTAAAAGCCAAAAGAATGTAAACATGAAAGCGCACTTTCCCTCGTCTGTGAAACCTCATAGGCAACATTAAACCACTGTGACGCCCCTTTAAGGGTTACCACGGAAACCGGTTGCTACGCAGCAAAAACAAAAAAAGTACCAATCGTCGTGACGTCCTTGCGTCAGACGTGCGGGGACGGCGTTTCCACGGCGACGAGACGTTGTATACACACGCAGGGTTGGTTGTAAACGTCCCGGGATTGTTTGCTTTAAGAATCCGTTTAGTTTATTTTGTATTAAACCACAAAATGCGAGACGGTTAAAAGAAGTTTGTTTATTCTCGCATTGTTTCCCTTCGTCTGTACATTGCTTGACTAGGATGGAAACGTAGAGCAACGGAACTTAAAGAGACATTTCACCCAAACTAAAAAAGTCATAATTTACTTACTAATGTTGTTCCAACACATGTATGCTTTTTTTACATATCGTTAAGCAAAAAGACAGAGTTAAAGTGACTTACAGTCTTAGTCAGCGTTCACTTTCACTACAATAAAGAAGTGAATGGTGACTGTTAACTTAGTCTGTCTAGCATTAACGTTACCATTATTTTGAGGTCTGGTGAAGAAGTAACAGTGATAACGTTACATGTTTAGTAAGCATGAGCTGTAGTCTAGTCATTTTTTTCCTTGACATCAACTAATATATGAAATATGCAAAAAATGTCTAACACCCTCAAACACCAGCTACACTGTGTTAAAGCCAACTATAGATATGCTGCTCCCTATATAGTTTGTCTTTAAGCTTCCCACATACATTTTCTCTGACGTAAACACCGGTTTTTAATGTTCTGGCGGGTATTGGTAAAATGTTTGCCGCACATCGAAGTACTCCGCATTAGTCATTCCTGTTCAGTCGTTATAATGTCTGCTACTGGACACGGCGTTCTCCGCCGGTGACGTTCAGACGCTGCTGACTAATTGTTGTTATCCCCACCCTTCCCCACCGTCGAGGTGTACCAACACCGGCGTGCAAACGTTTTATCTCGCCAAATGTTACTTCCCGAGTTTTTTTTTTACCTTAACAAGCAGCAATTCATTTCCTTGCACACGGAGCAATGAATCACCTTTGTTCCTACATGAATTGAAATGTGACAGTATGTGACACTCACTATGACTTCCGTCACTACAGCCCACTGCCCGACTTGGAACTTGTACATGGCTTCTTGTAAATGGCGAGGGTATCAGCCATGATAATGCGCGCTTTGTTTAACAGAACAATAACGCGAGTGCGAAACTGACACATCCCGTTGATCTCCGTACATAGTATTTCAGTCGTTTTAAGCATTTGGTTTTCCCAATTATTCAGTAATTGCCTTAAAACTGGCATTTAATAAATAAATACATTACATTTAGAACCGATTTTGGTGCATGTGGTGTGCAGATGTATATAAAGTGAATAATAATAACAAAGAGCTACATGCAGAGTTCCCAAACTTACCCACAATAGACAACGGGTAATGTAAATCTCTGCTCCGACCGGTTTTCAAGACTGTTAGCGACGAGGAAAGCTTCGGTGTATCGGGGATTCCGTGGGGCGTGTCGGTGAGAAAGTTTACAGTGGAGTCAAAACAACTGAAAGCGGGTTTCCTCCTGTGCTAAACCGCTACCTCAGCAAAATATTCTTCTTTAATTAGCTTTACGATTGCTCACGTGTTTTCTCTTGCTCTGTATTTAAAGATATGTCTGAACCATACACCCACTTAAATTTTAAACTTAAGTGCTGTTGCCTTCCAGTAGTAAGAAAAAGTGCAAATTTAAAAGTGCAAAGTTAAAACACGCAGACAGTGCGACATTCTTTGCAATTTATCGACCATAAAATGAAAATACCGTACTAAAATCGAGCAAAAATGGTAAATTATTCAACTAAACCAAATGAATCAAATGGATTATGACATGATTTTTGTAAAGTTTACAGTTTTTCATATAGAGAAATGTCGCCACGTTCCTTCATTTAAGCAATATTCTTTATTTTATAGTGTTCGCATCTGGTGTTTTAATCTCTTCTCTTCTATATTATAACAAAAATGGTTTGTTTGAACTTGATAGCGGTATGAAAATTACATAAGGCTTTTTTTTACGTAAAACTATTTGCAAACCGTGTCGTTTCTAAATATTGTTCGTGAAAACCATGTAACAATTAAAAATATCTTGTGGAAGTAATAGTAAACGTACCTATTCTTGACCGCGATCGAGCTGTCTCTTTCTGTGGGTGAGGGAATCCCTTACACGTCATATTGCTTAGATACCGAAAACAAAAACAGTGCTTTTGGACCATATATGGGCACCTACGTCAGCGGAACACCAGTAAAAGGAGGAGCCAGGACTCCCTACTTTACAATGCGTTCTCAGGCTTCATTCACAAGACGAAGCGCTGCTGCCGAAACACCGAACATCTTCTACTCCCGTTTGTAATAAACACATTCCGGATTATTTTATGGATTTATAAATGCACATTTCACGGATTGTACTACGGCCTGGGAAGTGTTATTCAGAGAGAGCTTGGATTTTAGAAGTTTCCTCCAGCAGGAAACTGGATTGATGTCTTAATGCAACTGTTTTGGAAAGAGACTAAGGGCATCTTGACGAAGACTCCAAGCAAAACTTGTTACGGTAGGTGACTTTAATATAATACAAATATTTAATTGAATTGCATCCACTTTTCTCTCTTCGCATGCGAATAGTTGATGTTTATGCGAAAATGCGCTTCAGTGTGACTTCTGTTGGGTGACAGGTGATATCCCGTTCTCGCCGGGCACAGTAGGTGTTTCGGCTTCTTTCGGCTCCACCGGGGAGATGTTTCAGGGGTTCCCCGGAGACCCCGACACCGGCTCCCGTGGAAGCTCATCTCCTTCTCTTGAATCTCAGTACCTGTCGTCCGTGGAATCCTTCGGGAGTCCGCCCACCACCAGCGCACCGCAAGTAAGTCACAGTATTTATTCGCATTTAAAAATCGCGTTTGTCCGTACAAACGGTTTCGCTAAGCAGCAGGACAGCTGCGAGATTTGCTTGTTTCTGTTAGTGAAGCGCAGCGACGTTGCTAATGGAGTGCATTTGAGTTCGTTCGAGTGCGTTTAAATGCGTAGAGCTGGAATGAAATTAACAGAATACTGACAAGTTAGCACGCGCGCGGAATCAGGCCGGTAGCAACGTGGTGGGTTTACAGCACGCCGCGAAACAGATGACAAAGCTGTGGAACTCTCCGACGTCCGCACTCGAAGCTCCGCCCTGCGCTCGCTTCTCAGGCTCCGGCGTGACGTCAATGCGTTCTATTTTGGAGTGTTACGTTGCGTTGCTAGGGGGAACACCGGGGGTGTGACGGGGGCGGAGGATCAGGGACGGGAGGGGCCATTAAAGGCTGCTTATTGGCTACGGCGTGCTGCGTGCGCTTTTGGCTAACACGCTTTATATGAATATTAATGAAACATGGAACTCACACTGTCATCGCTGGGCTTTCTTTTTCTAAAAAAGAAACGTGCCAGTTTCGATTTTTCTTCTAAATATGTTATATTAGCTGTTCACAGATAAAAGTAAAATATCCACAACCTTTATTTGCTTTTATCTGAGCATCCGTTTGTAATTTGTTGAAATCGTTAAGCAGCTTTAAAACAGAAAACTCTGATAAGGGTCCATGTCTTTTTATATATATTTGTTGCTTTTCGTTATCCTTACTCTTTGTTCTGTTTTCATGATCTTTAGTCTGTTATCTTTGCATGGAGGAAAATACAGCTTTACAGCAAGTGGTATTTCACTATCATTAATATATTATTATAGTCTTTGTTAATATTTCGAATTTTATTTTTAGTTTTTCAGTTGTTATTTTTATTTTATTTACGGTTTAAGTAAATCTGTTTTGTAATTAGTTTATTTCATTGTAATTTGTTTTCAGTACTTCTAGCTAAAGTGACAGTTTACCCCCCAAAAAGGGGAAGATTCATTCTGTCATCAGTTACTCTCCCTAATGCTGTTCCAAATCCTGTATGAGTTTCTTTTTTCGGTTGAATATAAAAGAAGATATTTTGAAGAATGTGGGTAACCAAAGAGTTTCTAGTCCCCATTGACTTACATAGATTGGAAACAAAGAATTGTGGAAGTCAATGGCTACCATCAACTGTCTGTTTAAACACATTCTTCAAAATAACTTCTGTCATATTCAGCCGAAGAAAAGAAACTCATACAAGTTTGGAACAACTTTATGGTGAGAAAATGATGACAGATTAATGATTTTGGGCAAACTATCCCTTTAGACTAAACAAAAATCAGAAGTGCTTCCTTGACTTAAACATTAATTTTGCT
This sequence comes from Enteromius afrohamiltoni, assembly GCA_034779775.1. Lineage (NCBI taxonomy): Eukaryota > Metazoa > Chordata > Actinopteri > Cypriniformes > Cyprinidae > Enteromius > Enteromius afrohamiltoni. The sequence goes on from JAUYWG010000055.1 coordinate 8,477,483, forward strand.
AAAAGTAACCGAAATGTATTTTTTTTGGTTTACAGCAAGCTGGCGGTGCCCATATAGTTATATAGTGTTTATGTTTTTTGGTTTCCAGGAGTGTGTATCAGCCACTGGCGGGGTAGGGGTGGGTGGAGGGTCAACTGGCACCGGGGCAGGGGTGGACATGCCCAGCTCATTTGTGCCCACAGTTACGGCCATCACCACCAGCCAGGATCTGCAGTGGATGGTGCAGCCCACTCTCATCTCCTCCGTAGCACAAGGACAAAGCGGCCCGGGCTCTAGCACCATGACGCAGCCTGTTGCTTTGGATCCTTATGACCTGCCAGGCCCAAGCTTTTCATCTGGTGGAGGCTTCACCCCACCAAGCTCTGATACTCCTGGCCCAGTGAGACAATCTCGAAGCCGTCGCCGTGCACGGGATGAATCGGTGAGTGAGGACCATGACGCGGCATGGTTAGTCATCTGACATTTTGATTAAAAAAGAAATTAAAAAATGAAATTCGTTCTGTTCCCAGCTGACCCCTGAGGAGGAGGAGAAAAGACGTGTGAGACGAGAGAGAAATAAACTGGCCGCGGCTAAGTGTAGGAACCGACGGCGTGAGCTCACAGACAGGTTACAGTCGGTGAGCGATGCTGTACTCACATATAATTACAATACTGCACCCATAATAACAGATGAATGCAAAGGCATCCTAATTACCAGATTCATAACATTCCAATCTGCACATAACAATCATTTTTACAATGATAGTTTGTAAATGATTCCAACACACACATATGCATTATGCCTAATTGTAATTAGAACAAGGAGTGCAGAAACCCACCGTAATTATACAGAGTTGGCAATTAAGAAAACGGCATTTTCTCCAAGTTTATTTTGTTGTCTCGCACTGAAACTATAGCAACGTGTATTTCTAAAGTAGCTCTGTGTCTGAACTACTGTAATAAAAGGCAACCCTTGTCTCTGTCCTCATATAATCTCTGTCCCCTTATGTCCTCCTCTTGTCTCTCCAACCCAAGGAGACTGACATATTGGAGGAGGAGAAAGCCGAGCTAGAGGCCGAAATATCCGAGCTGCAGAAGGAGAAGGAGCGCCTGGAGTTTGTCCTGGTCGCCCACCAACCAGGCTGCAAAATTCCATATCAGGACCAGCCCCCCGCGCCGCTGCCACAGACGTCCCCGCAGATGCCTTCTGTCTCCGTGGTGGGCTTGACTGTGAAGGAGGACACTTTCTACCTGCCGCCCGCCTACTCGTCCCACCACCACCACGTCCCGGCTTCACAGCCCACGCAGACACAGCCGGCCCCAGCACAACAGCAGCAAGGGATGATGCAGGAGGTAGCATTTTCTAGTTCTTTCTATGGGCAGGGCCAGCCGGCGCCGGACGGCCCGTGCCTTGTTGCCGACGGTGGCGGTAACCCTGACGCCGGCAGCTACATCCCCTCATACACATCTTCATTTGTGTTCACCTACCCAGAGGGAGCCTGTGGGGCCAGCGCTAACCAGCGAACCAGCAGCAGCGATCAGTCCTCTGATTCCCTGAACTCACCCTCGCTTCTTGCACTTTGAGAGCTCTGCGTCTCTCTGCCTCTGCTTGCCTGTCGACAGCAGCACACGCACATGCACAAATGCAAACACCTTTCAGACGTTGTACTGATCTTTTACATTAAAGCCTTTCCGATTCGAAACCTTTCGAGGCCCAGATGCGTTAGCGTCTGAGTGACTTCATCGAATGATGTAAGTGTATATTAATTCACAATGAATTCAGGCTTAATATCAAGATGAGTCAGTAGCCCATGCGCACACACACAATCACACACACACTTAAATTGTCATAGACATTCAAATCCGTTTGACATAACAATGAAAGCACATCAGCGCACTCCCCCTTGCTTTAATCTTTTCTCGCTTTCTGGCTTACATTGGTGTACCATCTCCCTCCTTCTCTCTCTATCCACGCCAGGGGCCTGCTGTGTATTTGTCTAAGCAAAAAGAAAAGGGGGCACAGAACTGCTTTGTGGGTTTTGTTTCGCCTTTTGGGCTACCTTGCTACGCTTTCTTTCTCCATCCAGTTCATCCACACCCCTTCCTGTGACAAAAGGACATGACCACACACTCTCTAGCTACAGTACCTATCTCTCTCTTTTTTTTTTTCTCCCTCCGTTGTCCATCTCCACATCTGTTTCTCCTCTCTCCTGTCTCTATGTACCTCTGGTTCTCTCTGAAGTCTTCGGCCCCTGAGAGCCCGTTGGACCCTGAAAGCCCATGGAACCTCGAGTGAGTGCCAGCCCACACCCCAACATCACAAATTCCCTTCGCATGGACCGGCCCACAGTGGAACCTCAGACATTTAAAAAAAATCCAAACGAACCAGCCATCTCGGATGCCACCTCACACTGGCTAAAGTAACGGGACTCTTTATTTCTCCTCAGCACTGAGGATATCTTTTGGGATGAGCGGAGCAGACACACCGGCTAGACTCCAGCGGAGGATTTTTTAAGAGCCCTCGGAACGTGGAGGTATGAGATGGTGAGAGTATTCGCATGACCATACTCCACCTGGTCCTCTGAGAGCTTTCGCACCGTTGTTCGTCCCTTCCCCCTTTCTTGAGGAGTTTGTTTGTTTGTTTGTTTCATTCTGTGTTTCAATGATAGTATTAACTATGATCTCAAAAGTGGCTTACCTGATGATAACATACAAGAGTGGCTCGACACTCTGTGTTTGAAGAGCATTATAATGAGCAACCAAAAAACATAAAAAGGAAAAAAAAAAAGAAAAAAAAGGACAACCTCTTTGTTTTGGATGAGTGGCCTCTGTGCTTCTTAAAGTCCTTGACATGGTCTTTGAGCTGTGGTTGCGCTTTAGCACAGCTCTAGGCTTTGATTGTGAATGGAAGCCACAGAGTACTACATCTCCAGTTGATTTCTTTCTTTAAGGGGGTTGTCGTTGATGTTGTTGCTGTTGTTGTTAAAATGGAAAAAAGCACAAACGGAAGGAACACAAAGCGGTGGCCTACCTAAAGGACGGGATGTGCTTTTGAATATGAACCGTTTACTTTCCTGTGAATGTTTTTGATGTTTTGAGTTACTGATTTTTCATGATGCTTTTTCTCTTTTGCTCTTGACTGTGCCGTTGCTGCCAAATGGAAGAATTCTGTGGGGCTGAAAGCTGCTCCTTCTATCTGTTACTGTTGTCTTACTGCAGTTATCATGGTTATTATTATTATTATTATTATTTCATAGTTATCTCATGTTGGCAACTAAAAAGGCATGTTGTGCACTATGAACCTTTTTTATGTCTAAAACTATATAAATATATATATATATATAAAATATATATAAACATGTATGCATATATATACATATTCAGTGTGTATATATATATACAATGATTGTAATGTAATGTATGAATGTTCAGAAAATGTTATTTTTGTCAATGAAGACAGAAGGGAGAGCTTAATGCACTTAGTTTTGGTTAAGCATAGATATTTTTCTAAAAGAACAAAAAGTATATTATAATAAACAATAACAGCCCGCCTTTCCCTTAATATGAAAAGCATTGTCACTGCCTTTCATTCGAAACGTGTAATATGTATGATGACTGTATTGAAACTGTGGTGCATATAGTGTTATATATGTATCACAGATTTGCGCTGTGCTTGATTTGTCAATGAGGTTGGTTCCACAGCCCTTGTTCATCAACCCCTGTGGACAAAACACACTGGACGCAAAATATCTATAAATGCATAAATAAATCAGTCCAAAAAAAGAAGTAATGAATTGAGTGTCTCAATGTATTCCAGATGAGCATCTGATATTGAGCTTGTTCTCAAGCAGTGGTGTTGCATTGATTTATCATGTCCAGTGTGTGTGTGTGTGTGTGTGTGTGATATTCAGGGCTTGATGGACAACTTTCAACCAGCCCTGATTAATGGACATTTACAGACATGATCAGAACCGTATGCGTGTCAATGTCATACACAGATGGGAAGTATTTTACAAATCAGATGAGGTCCATTGTTCCTATTGACTTTGGCTTCGTCGTGTGGAGTATTTTATGGGGTGGAAATGATAATATTTGTACAGTTGTTTCAATCGAAATGCCTTTTCATGCTACATTTATACACACAGGTGCACCATTGTCTAGCTGGTTGAATTTAGACCCAGAGCATCACATTTACGCTGAAACGGAGGCAACTGCGTGAGCTTTTCCAAAAGAGCCATTTGATGACGCTCTCGTTCGGCAATGAATTAAGGCATCTCGAACAGTGACGTAACGAAGCCAGAGCTGTGTAGGACTTTATATGATTTTAGAAAGCACGTTGTCAAACAGCTCCGAGCTCCGTTACGTTGATATCAATTCAACTTTTCTTCAAAAGACGTTATTTTGTGTCGCAACAGTTTTATGTTGTTTTGATTTTCCGCTGTTGGTGCTTTTGTCACTCCTACGCCAAAACATTTTGTTACTGTATCTGACTCTGATATGATAGCATAAGGAGATGTTGGTTACAGTATCAGTGACTCTGTGGTCTTCCACTTTGCAAAAACTCCTTGTTTCGATTGAACTGCACAGTCATGTCCGTGCTATGATCGTCCTGGGTATTTTCAAAATCACAGTGGAATGCAATATTTCAGATACTCTAGGAGAACCATGTAGCAAATCAACTGAATTGTATGGCAAAAGTCATTCCTTATGCTACAGTGTCACAGTGAAGAATAGACAAATTTGTTTTGTCTTTCCAGTTTATTTTAGGTAACATTTACTCTGCTCAGACCTCAGTGGCGGGATGGTTATGCATTATGAGGATGTAAAATGTTTGTACCTCTCTGGTTTAGTCAGTGTCATTTGATAGGTGAACCGTTTCACTTTCTAATGCGCGTTTGAAGATTGCCTTCGGTACAACATGAGTGAAATATTAGTCTCATATTACAACCACTTGTTCAAAAATGGAAAAAGAAAGAGGGCTGACCTGTTTCTCGTAGTTTGCTTTTTTGAAGGGGAAACGAAAGTCAGGCGTAATAAGAATCATCACTCTAGGACATAATATTTCTGAAATGATATGGTGCTTTTTCAATACCGTTTGTCTTTGTATATTCTTGATGATAGAGGTTCTGGGAGATTTGAGGTTATGGGTTTAGGACACTCGTGATTTTAGAGTGTTTTCCTCGCCATGACTGCTCCAAGTTCTCATATTGAACAGCATATTTAATACATACTAAACAACCATTGTGAATTATATAATCTGCCATTTTACATTCTTTCTCTTTTCACCCTTTGTCCATTTCATTCGACTTTATGCTATATTTCTAGCCCTTTAATGAATGGAGAAGGGCATTTCATATTGTTACATAGACTGTGAAATCTTGTTGTACTGTCCTATCTTAATATCTTTGTATGACGTCCATTTATTTCTTGTAAAGGAAATGTCTACAAAATAAATATATTCACAAAGACTTTCTAGCTGTTCTTTTTCCAAGCATGCTTTAGTACACATAGGACCCAGTGTGCTATATTAATATAAAGGAATTTCATGCATTTACTATGCAGAAGTGTTTTACTTGTATTTTGACTTGTGCATGGTTGAAGGAAAATTTACTTGGATGTTGTCTGTTTTTCTTCTGATTTTTCCCCCCCCCCCAATGTAGTAGACTTTCCATGTCGATGAAAAGGTCAAGTTCAAAGAAATGAATTATGCATATTTTATAAATAACTGTTAAATATGTTACAAATAATATTTTAAATAAAGTTTGCACACGAGTAATGGGAGATAAATGAGGGTTCAAGACGTCTGAAAACATGGAGATGACATTAATAAGAGTTTACCGCCCTCTAGTGGTTAAAATAGAATTAGCGCGTTGCATTGTACAATTAACCAGACCTTATTTTAAAAAGTTATTTTCACCCAAAAAGTCAAAACCAGCATCATTTGTTTAGAATGATATTGTTATAAGGCAGCAATACCTCTTTTCACGGATGAAAACGAAAAGGTAAGAATGTCACCGTTCACTTGTATGGCATCTCTTTTCCATTATAAAAGGTGACTGAGCCTGTCATGGAAAATTCCGTTTAAAACCAAACGTTCAATTGTTATGGTGCCGGTAAATACACACAAAATGACACACTGGCGCAGCAGAACGTTGAACAAGACATGTTTTGGAGGCAGAGATTGCTCGGTTCGCTCGGAACATTCGGGTCACCGTCGATTTGTTCCGAAGACGGAGAGGATGTTACGTCACAAGATTTCCGCAACGCGTTGGTTTTTTCCCTGGGAAGATGGCGACGGTCACAACAGGTAAGAGAAAGAAATGACCCTAATGTATGGAATATGGTCACTGTACTGGTCCGCAAAGACGCTCAAATCAACGTGTTACTCTCCGTGGGAGGAAATTCAGAGGAGGCTGTCTTGCGGAGGTTTCGGCTTGGTTTTCACGAAGAGCTAAAGCGCAATACTGCGGCTTGGTTCAATGAAAACAGGCCACGCTCTGCGTTACTATTGTGTCGTTATGACATAATATTGTTATTTATATGCTATTTATATCTCCAGGGCGTGATTAGATGTATCATAGTGTCGACTAGAGGGAAATACCTTCGCATTGTGTCATTTGGTGAAAGTGAGATTAAGTCTTGCGGCATGCGTGCTTGTATAGCAGTTCCTTAAAGTGACTGTGGGATAAAGTATGTGTAAATTAAGACCTGTTTTATACTGGTTTACCGCACTAAACTAGTCTCCCAGCCTGGTCAGGTTGGTCTGTAGGTGGATTTTCAACTGTGAGGCCTGTTTGCTGACCAGCTGAACTTGACCGGCGTTTTAAAATCAGCTTGGAACAGTAAACCATTTAGTTTTTTCCCTTTATAAAGGCGCTGTAATAAACCTCAGAATATTGTGTCTTTGTGTTCATTAGTAATATGATGGCAGCACCGAGCGATATCGGGGAGAATATTAAATGGATATATTCACGTAGACATCTTAAGGATTATTTTTCTTTTGTGAATTCGTTTCAACTGGATAGTTTTGCTCATCTCGTGAACAGCCTCGAGCAGGAGAATTCAGTTGCTGACACGAGACTCATGACTTTAAAAATAACACTCCAGCAGCTGCTCTGACCGACCATGTGTTCTCTCTTTGTCATGCGTGTCCCGTATGCTGATATGTTGGTTCTGCAACACTTTTTTTTTGTTGTTTTTGGGTCTGTTTTAACCTTTATGTGGTTGGTTTTTCCTAAAGATATGAAAACGCACTGTGTCATACAATTAATGTAAAATATATAAACATAAATTCTGATCTATGGAGATATAGTTATCACCGTGAATGAGAAAAACTCATTTTCAATTTATTTACATATTTTTAAACAAAACTGCTTAATTTTATCTGCACTTTCCTCTGAGATCGTGAACATGGACATCTTAGAGCTCACAGCAGATCACAGTATCCTCAGATGCTAAACAATCTCTATATAAAGAGATAAAATTATGGTCTTGACCACAGTATGTGTAACATTGCTGACAGCTTTTACAGTCGCTTTGTGACACACATGCGTGTTTGGCTCTTTGGTTCAAAATTTATGGTGGTATTCAGAATGCAAGTAACATTTTTGTTTATTTTTTTTAGCCACCTCAGAATGGATCCAGTTCTTCAAAGATGCTGGGATCCCTCCTGGACTGGCTGTCAACTACGCAGTGTCGTTTGTTGATAACAGGTAAAACCAAATCATTGTTTTTTTCTGATCTGTTCCAGGCGACATGTAAACATTTAATTGGATTGCGCATGGGAAATATTATAATAATGTATGACAGGCGAAACAAGCTGTTGTTTTTGCAGAATAAAACTCGAACTGTATATTTGCTTTGTGTGTGTGTCCAAAGATCATATCTGCAATTTGCAAACCAATTTATTTAGACGCTGCTTTCAGATTCATTAATCAGAATCGTTTCATTCTGACTGAAGCAAAGGGTGTCACTGTATTTAACGTTGTCTTAATAGAAGTGAACTGGTTAATCTGCTTCAGTACAGGATTGGTCTCGGTCTGCTTATGTGTGCTTTACTCGCTGGATGTCTTCTCACTATTTCAAACGGTCAGAATCTGGCCCTTTCTGAAACGTGAACGGACCACATTCTAAACAAAATGTTACTCTTGTACCGCACGATTAACTATTTTTCTGTGTTCAGGATTCAGAAAAGCATGCTCATGGACCTCAGTAAGGAAATAATGATGGACTTGGGAATTACAGTCGTTGGGGACATCATAGCCATTCTCAAACATGCAAAGCATGTGTATAGACAGGTAATGTTTGTTTTAAAGCCATAGGTCACCCAGAAATGAAAACTGTTCCAAACCAGTAAGACCTTCATTCGTCTTTAGGACACAAATGAAGATATTTTTGATGAAATGAAATCCGAGAGATCTCTGACTCTGCATAGACAGCGATACAATTGTGACATCGGTGGTTGAGCCTTCACTTTACCAAGCTAGAAGAAAACTTTTTGTGCGCAAAGAAAACAAAAGTAACAACTTCTTTCAACAATTCTTTTCCTCCCAATTATGTCTTCTGCCATTATCGAGAATAATGTCGTTTTCTTTGGGCACAAAAAATATTTTCATAGCTTTGTAAAATTGTGCTTGAACCTTTGATGTTACATGGAATATTTAAAAAAAAAAAAAGTCCTTTCTGATTCTTGGAACAGTTCGGGTGCATTGCTGTCTTATAGATGGTCAGAAAGCTCTCGAAATTATCTTAATTTGTGTTCTGAAGAAGAATAAAGGTCTTACAGGTTTGGAAAGCCATGAGGTTGAGTAATTAATGACAGAACTTAGATTTTTTTGGTGAACTAACCTTTTAACTGATGATTATTGAACAATTTCATCCGCATGTCCTCCATGCCACACCCTGTGTTGCATTCAGTATGTTCTTCTTGGGTTTTCTTGTCTTTTATGCATAGACTTGCATTGATATGCTTCATTATTCTAAATGTGAAATAATGATCTTTTATCTTCTTAATGCAGGATATGTGCAAAACAACAACCGAGGCCATTTCGTCTGGACAGACTAGTGTACAGGCTGAACTGAGACGTACTGCTAACACTCGTAAGTAACTCAAGTAATAAATTGTTTAGCGCATAGATGCAGTTCTTTTCTCCTGGTTGCTCATACAGGGAGCGATTTATCTTTGTTTGAGTGGGCTGAAGCTGTAGCTCTGGTAATGTTCATGTTCCCTTGACAGCTGCCACACGCATGATTGCCAATGCTCTGAGCCGGGACTCCCCACCAAGCACGCCTGCTCGGCGCCCTGACAACCGAATTTCAGTGACGGTCTCCAACGCCAGTGCCAAAACAGGTACTTCTGATTAGGTTAACAAGCAGTGATGTTACGTCATGTTTTTTACTAAATGCAGCTAGTCATTGGTTTCTCAGGGCACTTATTGCATATAAAATGCATACATGTAACACATAAACTGTTTTTTTTAGGGTTGGAAATATTTTTTTAAATTACAACAAAGTCCATAATATGTGATGGCAAAGCAGTCATTACTTGTCTCCAGGGTCACATGATCCTTCAGAAATCATTCTAATATTCTGATTCGCTGCTTAATAAATATTTCCTATTATTATCAATGTTTAAATCAATTATGCTGCTTAATATTTATGTGAAAACTGCTGCATGTTTTCAGGATCGATAGAAACGAAGTCGGAACAGTTTCATGGGAAAAATTATTTTTTAATTATTTATTCATTCAGATTTTTTCATATATTTTGTACATTCCTGCTTTCTAAACGTATTAATTTCTAAAAGAAATGAATATAAAAAAAACCTTACTGACCCTGAATGTTTGAACAGTAGAGTACATGTTTGGATTAACTATTTCTTAAATGAAACGCAGTGCCCAGCAAGCCAGCAGAAGAAAATGGGTTGCAAGTGAAGCACCGGCGAGTCACAAGAGAAATGGAGGGGAAATATATCATAAACATGCCAAAAGGCACAACAGCTCGCACTCGGCGCATCCTGGCACAGCAGGCAAAGAAAGGTGCCCTGAGATAGTAGATTTTGAGTCTTCAAGCTAATGTTGATTGCAGTAATTTGAACTGTTGAAATTAGAACAGACAAGACTGATCTTATAATCTTCCCTACTGTGCCACAGCTAAGGTTTTAAAGCGTACTTCAGTGTTTGATAGACTTGGGGCAGAGTCAAAGGCAGACGCCAAACCAGCCAATAAGGTGAGAAATTGCATTGTATTGATTTTGTCCATCAGATGAAAAAGACTGCAAAAACCCAGACACTGAACATAGAACCAAAATTAATGAATGCTGTAAAAGTATTTTTGTTGTTTGTGATGACATTAATACATTAACTGATGCTAATTTATTGTAAAGTGTTGATATTTTTCACGTCACTTTTTTTTTTTTTTTCCCCGTACAGCAGCCAACAGGTGTGTTTAGCCGACTGGGTGAAGCAGAGGAAGATGAAGACAATGGAGGAAAGACAGACGGTGTTGCAGATGCTTTCGAGGACAATGACAGCGACGGTGAGGGCTCAGTGCTACAGTATGCCGGCGTCCTCAAACGACCCACACCCCCTTCTAAAAAAGAGACTGTAACCGCCAAATCGAAACCCCTCACTCTGCGTCGACTAGGTGCAAAGTACAAACTCCCCTTATCTGAAGGCACACCACCAATCTCCTCCTCTACCTCCTCCTCCAACCAAGAGGGGACACCCAAACTGGGTGTACTGCAGAGACTGGGCAAGGTCCCGTCAGTCAACCCTACCTCCTCGACCCCTCTAGTCAGTCAGCCCGCAGACACCCAGGACAGCCGTGTTACGAGTAGCAGGAGCAAAGCCCAGGGCAGCTTTGCTCTGGCCAGCCCTAAGGTCAGTAGTAGCACAGGTGACACTCACGGGGCTCAGATGGACGTTGGGGCAGTCAGTGTATTCGAGAGACTGGGCGCCCGGAAAACCTAATACTCAAAAAAACTGAAAGGCACCCTTTTTTTTTATCCAGTTTGCCCCTTTTATAACTTAAAACCCACCTGAATTTCCATTTGAGTGAGTGGAGAAACTCTAGGACCACCCTTGATGGATTAGGAACTCAATATGCTGTACCTCATGGAGTGTTATGAATTGATGATACTAGTGGAAAAAAGGGACAGCTGCAATATCTGTTTAATGTCAGTGTGGACATACCTGTTCTCGTAATGTTTGGTTATAGGAATCATGCCCTATCCCCCATCCTACTTTTATAGCTGCTCTCCTGGGCCTCTGTGAGTGAAAATTTTTTTCCAGTTTAAAGGGGTTTATAATGAAGGTTTTATAATGCATGGCGCCCAGCATCAAATGCTAGAAATGTCAAGGTTTTTTTTTCCCACTACCGTAGCCAAAAGACTTAAGTGAAAGCATGTGCTATGTTTACCACAAACACCTCAGCTTACCGATTCCTCCATGAAGTAAGCTCACGTTCTTACCTCCTAGTTTTTAAAGGGATAGTTCACAAAAAAAATGTAAAATTGCCATCATATACTCACCCTCATGTCATTCCGAACATTTATGATTTTCTTTCTTCTATGGAATTTTTTTTTTTTTTTTTTTTTTTAATGGATGTCAGTGGACACCAAAATGAATTTGGTTATCAAAATCCTCAAGATATCATTTGTATTCTCCAGAAGAAAATAATCATATCGTTTCGGACAAAAGGGAGTAACCGTTTACTCTCTTCATTTTTTGGGGTGAGCCATCACTTTTTTTCACTGGATTTTTATAATAAAAAGAGCCTTTTGTTGGCTTTAAACTGCACACATGAGCATTTCCATTAATGCGCCTTAACCTGTGGTCACACTAGACTTTTAGAAATAAAAAAACGACATTTAACAAATACATTTAAAATGAGAGAACCTACATTCGCTTTAAACTTTGCTGGTGACAGTAGAAAAACTCTGAAATGCCCCAAAATGCAATTGTTTCATATGAGCTTGCATGTCCTGTCTCCTGTATATAAATGAACTTGAAAAGTGTGACCACCCCTTTGTGACCACAACTGCAACCTTGCTCAAAGACCCAATCTCGTACTCACATTCTGTGTTAAAGAGTCTGCTCTTAAATTTCTGCATTCAAAATGCCATCCAATGGAACTTTGTGTTAAGTGTTACTTGGACAAGCAGAGCAAATATAGCATTGGCGATAGCATGCTGTTGCCAAGCAACCCACGTGGAGGTGGACCCTTGTGTATTGTGAGTTTTCACCCCTTTGTACTGTTCACTACAGTAACCATTAATCATGCCGTTGTTTTAGGAATTCACCTATGCTCTGTGTTTTGTCATGTTTTTATAAATATTATCATTTTAAGCATCTCCAATGCAGAATTTCATTACATTACATTATGTTTAGGTATATTAAGAGAGAGAAAACATTTTAACTGGGTAAGTTTATACAATATTGATAAAGATTATTTGTCTTGGGAATGGATTGATTATAAAAAGATAAAACAAATCTTGACTTGCTTTAATTTTTTTATTGACTTTATGCAATTTTATATCATGTGCATTGTTGTTTACATATTACAACTGGGTTTAGGAGCATATTCTAGCTATGTTTTATCATTTTTATAGATAAAATTGCATGTAGTTTTGTAATTAATCGAAACTGTATTTAATCTGCGCTCCTCTCTCTACGTAAGCTTTAAAATGGCTAGACTGAAAAAGATGGCCCTTTTTCCGTTTGTGTAGCAGAGCACAAGCAAGTTGACAAATGAAGGTCTCGAACCATTTGTACGAACCAGCATTTATATCCTGCATTCTTACAGTTGAGACTTTTACGGCATAATTAGTTTGATAAAGGAGGTCACTATACAGAGATAATGAAATGATATTTTAGTTCTCATTCCAAACTGATGAGCTCGCAAAGAAACATTGCACTGAGCTGCATTTAATGCATGCTCTAGTAAATGACGCAGATGGTGAGGACTACATAAGCCCTTATGTCTCCAGTGTTGCAGTACACTGAGCGATTTGTAAGAGGATCTTAGTTCATCACTGTTCAACATTTGCCTCTTCATGCTGACTCTGTTTATTTTTTCTATTAGGCTGTGTTATAAATTTAGCTTAGATACAGTATGTGTTTGCATTACAATTTATAATCTTTTATGTTTTTATGAACATGAAAGCAAAGTAGCTTTTTAAACACTTTTGGATAACGCTATCTCTTGCATTTTATTAATGATCTGTATCGTAACAAACCTGCGTCATCAGCCTCATGCAAACTGGCATAGTGTCTCTTCAGCTTCAGCAGATTTAAGGGGAAATTTCACTCAAAAATGAACATTGGTAGAAATTTTTAATGGATTGGGGTTACTTTTGTGATGTTTTCATCAGATGTTTTGACACCCGTTTCTAACGGTACCCATTCGCTACAGTGGATCCATTGGTGAGCAAGTAATGTGATGCAACATTTTTACAAATATCTTCAGATGAAAACTAATTCACGTCTTGCCCCGGGAAAATAAATAATTCAAGCTCCCTGGGAGACAATTTCCACCTTGATCTGGAAGCTAATTTAAAGACATACCACCCATACCAAATGATCATATCATATCAAAGTGGTCCAGCTATTTATTTTTTTAGGGGTTTGAGCCAATTGTAAACCCTATTGAAATTGTTAGGATTTTTATTAGGGGTTCGAGCACGAAGGCACACAGAACCGGCCCAATCAGCCTAACGGGCGTTACAGTGCAAAGCCAAATATTTCAGACATTTTTGGCCATAGTTTGCCATAGATTCAAATGTCACATCATTGCAATCCTTGAAATAGCCCAAACAAAAGTGTACAGGTGAGTTTTTTGCTGTACGATGCACCATTTTTACGCAAAATCTTTCAGATCAAACTTTAGTAAAATTGCGGGGGAAAAAAAGAATTGTGAAACTCTGCCACTTGGTGGCGCTATGAGACAGAAAGACATATTTTCAGCTCTAACTAGGCAAACGTTGGTCCAATCGGTTTAAAATTAGGTATGCAGCAACCTGGACCAAACTTGCACAAGGCTTTATGAGGACATTGGCGTATCTCAAAAAACATGGGCGCCATCGGCAAATTAGGTATTATCACTTATTAGACAAGGTTAACGGAGGTCGATCGGAATTAAAATCAATGGGCATGTTTAACTCATGGTCCTGAAGGTCTGTAAGAATTTTGAAAGAAATCGGCCACTAGTTGTTAACGAAGTATTTGGCTCTGTAATCACGTGGTGTTTCACTCCAGTGAAAGTTTAGCTCCAACTCTAATCAAACACACCTGATGCAACTAATTACGCTTTTTAGGATCACTTTAAAATTAAAGGCATGTTTGTTTGATTAGAGTTGGAGCTAAACTTTGCAGGACAGTTGATTGCCAGGAGCAAGGTTGGGCACCCCTAATAATACAATTTAGAATTTTGTCCTTTGGTTAGTTATAATTGGTTTATTTAAAAATGGGGCGTGGCCGTATCAATCCAGAGGCCTATGAAATGTAAACAAAAACTCAAATCTTGGTTAAAACATGTGACCCTAGCAAGCATGCAAAGTTTCATAGAGCTCATACTATAGGTAGCATTATAACCATTAAAAAGGCCTCAAAAACACTATTTCCAGAGTAAATTACCTTAAATCCCTCATATATTCACTTTTAGACTATATCTTCATAAAATATCATAGATCTCCTCCTCTCCTTTGCCTCTAGGAGTAATGATGTCAATCAAACAGTTTTGACAAAAAACTGATGGCAGCAGAAGACCACTAATGGGGTTTATTAATAACTAAAACAGTTTTTACTGATGAGACATTATAAAATCACTATTATAACATTTAAAATCACATTTAGTTAAAGTTTACCATTTTGCTCATAAGGTTTTTACCATTTTGCCAGATAATCATTACAATGAAACGTGAAAATAACCTATGAACTCTTTAAAAAAGAATTTATTTAAAATATCTAAAACTGCAACATAATGTGTGTGAACGTATGCCAGAGTATGTGTGTCTGTGTGATTGTATTAATATAATATTTTAACCATTTAATTTCTCTGTGTGTATGTGTGTAAGCATGCTTACTGAGTATTAACTGTCATTTCTTTGTGTTTCTGTGTGTAAGCATGCTTACTACCATTTCATTTCTGATTTTGTGTGTGTGTGTCTGTGTTTGAATCAATATAATAGTTTAACCGTTTAAATTCTGTGTATTTTATTAATTTTTGGCTTCGCGAAGTTTGGAGATTTACCGCTCCTCTTTAATGCAATCGTGATCCACCAGTAGCAGCAGCATCTCACGATTAATTCCTTCCCATAATGCCTCGCGCTAGTGCTCGTTGGCGCTGTCTGTGGTGCTGAAGCTGCTCTCGCCGGCGGCAAGAGTCCTTCTGCTCCAGCATCACCTCCGTGCAAAGGCGTTACGCGCTGGTCAAAGAGAGACAGCCGCGATCACCCATTTAAGTGTGTTCCTTTTAACGCGTTTAAATAGTCGGGAATATTTAGTGCATTTAGCTTCCCCCTGGAACATACTCTTTTTTTTGTTTGTTTTTCGGTTCCCGTTTGGCTCGCATCCTTTATGCACAGCACGCTGCTCCAGCCCTTAAAGAGAACACAGGCATCCGTGTCGGAACAGCATGGCTTCCTGAGCGAGATGGAAGCGAAGCAGCACTCGATCAAGAGCCTGAAAAGCTATCCGGAGGCTGGGGGCCGGAGTTTGGCGGCGGCTGCGGGTGGGGACGTTGGAGGTGGAGGGTATCGCGTCGGAGGCGCGGAGATGGAGATGGAGGCGAAAATACAGAAAGCTATCGACTTCAAACTGGAGGGTCACCGATGCTACAAGGAGAAGAAATTCCGGGAAGCTATTGGGAAGTATCACAGGGCGCTGCTGCAGTTGAAAGGGATCCATGTCGTCGACGGGACCACCGGATCCGAGGTGAACCTCCTGAACCAAGCCGCGGCCAAGCTGACGGAAGAGCAGCGGCGAGCGGTGGAGAGCACCGAGATCGAATGCTACGACAGTCTGACAGGTGAGCCGCTGCCATTGTTCTGAAGGAGCCACTGTGAGATGCTACCGATAAGGTGAAGCTGTAAGAGGCTATGGGCCAGGTTCCTAAGAATAAGCTTTCAAATAAATACACTTATTCCACAGCTAGAAAACGATTGTGTTTTTGTAAAGACAACACTAAAACAATCAATCAAGCCATTGTTTGTGCTTAACGACCAGTTTGGCCTTCGTTGTTCCCGAGGCAGTGGGATTCAGCCAGTGTCATAATAAAGCAAGTTCATTTAATGTCACGTTATGATTATTTGAGAGCACGAGAGGATTAAACGTAGCACGCGAACGACTAGTGCGTAGCCTGCTAGTAAGCGCTAATCACACAATTTCATTTTTTTAACTTGCCTTTCAAGCTCTAGGTGATGTGAGGTAAAGGTTGGAGTATTGGTATCAACAAGGATAACTAGCATGCTTAATACAGTTGCTACAATATAGCTTCGTTTGTAAACCCGGAAGAGGAGAGGAAAGGGTTCCGTCGGGACTTGGGTTGTTTTTCCAAAAGCGGGTTTCAGTCGCTGTGAAAATAACGTGTCGTGTCAACGTTATTTGAAAAGACCTGCACGCGTTGTTCTGCCATATACTAAATGTCATATCTCTGACATAAAAGCTGAACACTACCAACATGCTTTTGTTTGTGTTTTATATAGACCTATAATGTTATATAAAAAAAGACAGATTCGGCACATTAACTATCATATAATTCCGGTATTTGTAGTCTGTATGTAAAAACGTTTTATCAACTCGTTCGAAACACAACTGCTTAAAATGTGTAGCTTATGGAAATTTTGCATGATATGGCTTCTAAATCAAAGTCTAATAAGTATAATTTTATGATGGGTATGTGTAGTCATTACATTCTCCAAGCTTTTATTGTGTCTGCAGTCTTTAAATGACAAACCCTTTGATAGTGCAATGCATACCGTTTCCCAAATGCCATTTGATGTGAACTCTGTTAGTTTTGTTGTCGATAAACAGGGGATAACATAAAAAGGATCACAGATGCCAACTGTGTTTCCTCTTTGGAAGAATATTGGTTAATACGCAAGCACATCTGCTTGAGCTGGATGGGTGTAATGCCTGGTGTTCATGGCCCTTGATGTCTCTGGTGGTCTCGCATGGTGGTCGATTTGAGGTTAGGCTTGAATGTCACAAATGTGGCAAACACTTCAGGCCCTCTGGGGGAAGCATTAAGGCGTGAAAGGGGGTATGGTACATTTCACCAGTGTGGCCACCGCAGCAAAATTTCCATTTGTTTGAATTCCCTCCCACAACCACCTTCCTTTGTTTGTCCTCCTGCAGTCATGATGATGGGGGGTGAGCTGGAAATATATATAGAGAACTTTTATAAAGATGTAGTTTATAGTTACGTACAGCGTTTAGGGCCTCTGAGGGTTGAGATGCATGGAGGATGCAGACGGAGTGTTTTGTCTGGGTTTTGTCAACACTGTACTTTCTTTTCGTCTGGTTTGGATGACTTTAGAAATGAGTGACCCAGGTTCTCATCTGGTACTTGTTCCGTAACACATCCGTGACTTTTAATGCAAAAAACTGCTTGCTGTATTGTTCCTACAAGGCGTTCTGCTTCCAGCAATCACGTGACAAGTAGCCCATTGCTTTTGTGCTGTCACTGGCCTCAGCGATTGTACTAGGACGGTGTGGGTTGCCAAGTATAAGGGGTGAAACGGAGGGAGAGAGCAAACAGAATAGCCTACTGTGTGATGTGCAAATCTGAATGATGCTGTTGTGTGTGTGTGTGCATGAGGTAAAAGGTCTTCTAAACTGGGTTTGTTCTGCATTGTAACTTCAGCCAGCCACAGCAACTTCTGCAGCACTCTTTTACAAAGCCTGCTGAGTCGTCTCTAGCGAACACACCAAGCCTTGGCTCAGCAAGGTGTCATAAGTCAGTCTTGACAGAACCAAGAGACCATACAATATGCTATGTCTGAAGTTCAACTGAAAGAGGAAGATGTTGTAAAAAAGTATAGGCGAAAACCTTTTGTATTGTTTACATAAACACATATTAAGAAATACATGTGCCAAGTACAATTACCTGAATCTGTCTTTACAGCAAGATGAATGGTTTATTTGCCATCTTAATTCATAACTCCATAAGCCGTGCATTCCCATGAGGACAGGACAGCATTTCTAACTGGGTTATGCCTACATTTGGCCAAAACTTTTTTTTTTTTTGGTAGTGTAGTTACGTAAGATACAGAGAAACTCTTTTCAGCACACATCTTAAACTAGCTCTTGGTTGCCTTTTAATCTCAGTGAAGCTATAAAATATGAAAAATAATGTATACGGTGTCATATATAGTTATTAGTTTACATCATCAGCCAAGGGTGTTCATTAGACTAACATGCTCTTCAGTAGTGTACGGTTAGAAGAATGTGCATTTGTTTAATGTGCTGTGATTTATATTGCATTCTGTCAAACCACCGTTCGTTCAAGGCAGTGCCAGATATAAGCGCTGAAACTGAGAGCTTGTGAAGTCACTGTGGCATAAAATCAACACTATGTAATTTTAGCACATTTCAAGCTGTACGATCAGAGACAATATTGCTAATGCAAACAGAATAAAGCTGTTTGGAAGAGCTTTTTTATTTTATTATTACTTAGAAACACAGCTGTTGTGCTTTTATTAAGCTCATATCTCAGCACATTTTCATTTTTATCTGTATTTTATTATGTTTGCCAGTAAAAAAAAAAAAGGAAGCATCTTTTAACAAAAAACCTTTTCTTGAAAAGCAAAACTGCATAATTATTAATAAGTAAATTATTAATATTAATATTATTAATAATTAATAATAACTATTTTTCTTTTTTTTTAAGTTCAGAGAATAAGTTTGGGTTCCGTTATAATATTAAATCTCTAATGCTCACCAAGACTGCATTTATTTGATCAAAATACTGACAAAAATACCACCAAAAATATTATTTTTTTTGGAAACTGAAATTTTCTTTTTATGAAAACGTATTATTACTATTTTAAATCTTTATTGTTACTTTTGATCACTTTAATGTCGGATCACTTCTATATATCAATTATGCATAAAAATCCAAGTGGATGTTTAAAATATATATGTTTTTAAATGTATTTAATGGTAAAGATATATATTCAATTGTATTGATTTAAGTTGTTTTAACAATGCTTTTTGTGTGTGTTCCATTTAATAGTGTACCAGTTAGTTTTTTTTATTACTTACATAAATAAAAAAGGTAGAGTATTATTTTTATCAGGAGACTTGGGGAAATCATGTGAATCATGTGTCTTTATAACCTTTTGTTCTCACATTACAAGAGAAAGCGACAGTCAATGAACTTCTCAACCATGATGTCCAATTAGAAGAGGCCGTATTAAAATGAAATCAAGCCTTTCTCACTGTATTCCTCTCTCTCCTTGCCTGGCTGACTCTGGAGAGTCCAGATAGGGTTTGCATTACATTCATCAACTCAAGGAAAAGTCCTTATTGCTGTCCCAAGAGCCAAACGCTTAAAAAGGAAAGAAATATTAAAGGCGCTCTTTTCATCTGCCAGATCTCTCTGTCTGGAAGACTTTCTGATGTGCATTAGGTATGAATGCAAGGTGAAGAGTACCAGAAATGTGACAGAGCGAGGTGTCTGTTAATTATGGTGGTGGTTGGCCAGCAGAGGCAGCTGGTGCCAGGTCCGCAGATGGCATGGCATCGCCATAGGGTTCCTCTGGGCACAGGCTTTACTTACTGTACAGTACACTGTATTATTTTATAGAGGCCTGGGGGGATGAAGGAGAAAATAAGAGAGATCACAAAGTACTAGATCAGACAAGGTTTGGCAGGGTGTGTGTGTTCGTGGATATTCAGAGAGATTGTATTTCTGTTTAACTCCTCTGGGTCTGTAGAACCTGGATATGTTGTTTAGATCGCTCTACACTGTAATGCTGAAGCTTTAGGTCATTTTTCATTGTAAAAAAATGAGGAATGGCCACCAAAGCCAAGAATGCATTTACAAGAACTGCTGTCACTGCAGTTAGGAGGTCTTCAGTCAACCACTGAAGCTAGTATACACATTTTGATGGCTCGCTTTGAAAACATATTTCTAATAAAGATTTGCTTGTCTAACTTCAGAAGAGCAAACTTGTAATAACTGTAATATTTCTGCAACTACACACATGTATCAACCCTCAGAATGGTGTGTGTGTAAGTACAAATATGTTACAGGACATTGGAACAACACTTGTTTCACTTCACTTAGTACTTGTGTAACAGGAATTATATAACTACATTTTGTAAGAACAGTATTTCTAAGAGTAATTGGAACATTTTGATCCAGGGTGTGGAGATGGGCAGGTTTAGGAATGTGTAAAGTGGGAGGAGTTGGTGCATTACATTAATACCAGTGTACTAACATGGTAACTCAGGAACTGTACACTTAATATAAAGTATAACATTCTGGACACCAACCACAATCTGTAAGTGAAGGCTAAGTTACTGGCCGCTGCTGTGTAACATCAGAGTAATTACATCAGCGATTCTCAATCACAGTCCTAGCGCCCTACCACTCTGCACAGTCTGTATATTTCTCGTCGCTTCAACGTTTGTTCTATTTAAACATATGTGCCCTGCGAAGTGGACATCACCGGATATTCCGCAGTGATTCCAGTTTGAAGTGAATTTATAAGTTCGATTCAAAGTGTATTGAAGTGTGCGATACGTACTCACTTATGTACAGCGCAAGTCCATGAATTAATGTTCCGAAGTGGAGTAAACTCTGAAGTAAACAGATTTCCCATGTCGATTGGAGCACAGTTCATGCACAGAGCTTGCTTCTGACGAGCTGATTATGTCAAAATTTCGTACTTTGGCAGCTGTAAGTGGATGGAATGACCATCATCATCTTCTGACCACATATCGTCAAGAACTCAAACCCAATCTCCGTCTCATGCTCACCACCTACAATGACTCCTTGGGATTAAAGAAATTCATGCAATTGGCTTTATGCTGCTCTTTCCGCCTTCAATCCTACCAAAGCTATCCTCTGAGCACAGCAGGAGAGGATTGTCTCCCTGCCCGCTAGATATGGTCCTTTAACACTTCAAGTTGGTCAATGTCACACAGAGGAGATTTATTGGTTCCAGAGGGCTTAACATCTGAGGTGGTTTTAGGGCACCCATGGTTGGCGTGGCATGATACCATCCTCTCTTAGCGGACTAGGAAAAAAATAGAGCTTCCACTCGGTGTTCCAGCACCATTACAGATCTACTCCACCTCGTTTGAAAGTCCCCTAGAGAAGCAGTCCATTAACATCCCTGAATTCTATGCCCCCCTTAGAGATTTTTTAGAGTGTTTTGCCCCAAGTGCCCATGGGACTGCACCATTGATCTGCTCCCTGGTGCTCCAGTGCCCAAAGGATGGATTTATCCCTTCACACTCCTGGAAAGTAAGGCCATGGAAGAGTATATCGAGGAAGCTCTCCAACAGGAGTACACTCGTGCTTCCATGTTGCGAAGATCCCGGCTCTGTAAACACCAACTTTTCCTCAAAGCCAAAAAGTGCACCTTTCACCAGCTCTCAGTTCAGTTCCTTGGCTACCATCAATAGTACTGGGGTGCGTATGGATATGGGGAAGGTGGACGCAGTCAAAAGTTGGCCCGTTCCATTCACCATTAAGGAACTACAAAGATTCCTAGGGTTCGCCAATTTCTACCGCCGTTTCATCAATAATTATAGCATCCTGGCCAGTCCTCTTACCTCCCTACTAAAAAATAAACCCAAAATCTTTGTCCTGGACCCCTGAGGCCTTTTCAAACCCTGAAGCATGCTTTCACTACTGCTCCACTCCACTCCTAATTCCCAGCTCCCTTTCATGGTTGAAGTTGACACCTTCACTACAGGCATAGGGGCCATCCTGTCACAGCAGCAAGGGAAACTTCCGCAACACTTTCCATGCACCTACTTTTCCAAAAAGCTCAGTCTGGCAGAGATGAACCATGACATTGCAAACCTGGAACTGGCTGGAGGGGTCTGTTCACTCCTTTCTAGTACTCACAGACCACAAAAACCTTCAATATCATTGTAAAGCTAAGAGACTGAACCCACGGCAGGCCTGGTGGGCCTTGTTCTTTACCAGATTCCAGTTCACAATCTCATATCGTCCTGGTGCCAAAAATGTGCGTGCTGATGCCACACCAATGAGGAAGAGGGTGAAGTCCGTGAACCCATTCTTCCAACTCCACTCGTCAGTCCCATTCAGTGGACATACCCTCCAGCCACCTCTGAGCCAGCTCCCGAGACTCCGCTTGACTGCCTGCGTCATCTCCGTTTTGTACCCCAAGCAGAAATGACATCACTCATCCACTCCTCATAACTCACTGGGCATTGGTCACCCTGGGCCCAACAGAACTCTCTCACTCCTACAAGATTGTTTTGGTGGCCTGGGATGGAGAAGGATGTGCAGAGGTACGTGAGAGGGTGTCAGGAATGCACAATGTCTAAGTCCACGTCATCTTCCCTCTGGGAAACTCCCGACTTCCCATCCCTAACCGCCCCTGGTCACACCTAGGAGTTAACTTCATCACTGACCTCCCCCTCTCAGATGGAAATACTTGCATTCTGGTCATCATCGATCATTTCTCCAAATTCTGTCAACTAATACCTCTCAAAGGTTTGCCTACAGCCTTAGAAACAGCTGGATACATATTCAACCAAGTATTCTGTACGTATGCTTTCCCTGAAGATATTGTCTCCAATTGAGGCCTGCAATTCATCTCCACGGTATGGAAAGCATTCTTCAAGCTCCTAGGTGTGACCATAAGCCTTACCTCAGGTTACCATCCCCAAGCCAACAGGCAAACTGAGCGTAAGATCCAGGAGGTGGGGCGGTTCCTCCGTACCTTCTGCCACGGCCACCAAGACACCTGGAAGTAGTTCCTGAGCTGGGCCAAATACGCTCAAAACTCCCTTCGCCGGGCATTCACTGGAGTCGCACCTTTCCAATGCGTACTCGGTTTTCAGCCCCCACTATTTCCCTGGTCTGGAGAGCCATCGGACATCTCAGCTGTCAAATACTGGAACCTGGGAGAGTGATAGAGTCTGAGATGAGCCCCTTCATGATCATGGAGCAGATCAATCATGTCAATTACCTCCTTAGTACAAGATTTTCACGTCTCACTGTTAAAACCTCACCATGATCCTGTTTCTGCTTCCAAAGAGCCTGGCCACGTTGAAGAACCCCCTCCTCCAGTAGATCCGGCTCTTCTAAATGAATTCCATGCCACCCATCCTGATAGGCCAGCACCCAGAGGTAGAGGGAGACAACCCTCGAGAGGAGGCTTTGGAGGGGGCCCTGGAGGATGACACAAACACGCCAGGTTCTGCAGCCGGCCAATCACAATGCTCACTCTCTCCCGAATACTGATCACCTGTCCCTAATCATCCCCTATATCAGCACTAGTACAAAGCCACACACCACACTGCAGTCACTGTCCGAGCTCGTTTCTACCGAAGTGGACTGACTATTGAGATTCTCTGCAATAGTTAATCTTATCGCTATACTTACCCTGTGCTTACCTCCTTGTGCTCCTCAGTCTATGTGTTTCTCCCAGGCTCCCAGATTCTTCCTGTGTCTCTCCTTCATTCCTGGATCCCATGTTGTATGTGGTGTGTGGTTGTCTCCCCTAGATCCTGTGTGTCCATCATCTCAGTGCTTCTACCTGCAAAGAAAGGATACCATTATCAACCAGTATTTCCCTCTGATAAACTGTCTATATCAAGAATACTTACCCATTACCCCTGTTTTCCTCTGCTGTCGATCTCTTCTGCTGTAAATAAACATTTTCTGTGCACTTACCGTTTATGTCCCGTCTGCTTCTTAACAAGATCATGCTGCTTTCTCCTTATAAGCAGTGTTGAAATCAGTTGTGCTGCTTAATATTTTTGTGGAAGCTGTAAAGAAATAGAAAATTCAAAAGGACCGAAGAACTGAAATTGAAATGTTTTGGCACATTATAAACATCCCACTTTTGATTAATGCTGAATTAAAATAATTTATTTAAAATTAATTAATTAATGAATTCATTAATTAATTAAACAAAAACTTAAATATTATTGACTTCAGCAAATAGCTGTAGATATGTCGCACTTATTCATGCTCTTATGATACCTTTGTTTTCAAGCTTATCTAACAGGACATGTTACAAAGCACTTTCATACTGCTGTAGTTTTATATCCTGCAATGCTGGAGAATTAGTGTTGAAACCTATTGTAAGCAGATCATAAAAACAGAAAACTCTCCCTTAAGGACCCCAGCCACTCCTGGCAATGTCTTGTGATGCTGAGTCATGTACTGATGGTTGTTTGTGTGTGAGAGAGAGAGAGAGAGAGAGAGAGGGGGAGGAAGCACACCCTTTTGCGTCAACACAACGCTAGTCCTCCCTCAAGAAAATCTCTCTAAGGGCCACTTAAGATTTCTCCTGACCTGAAACACTTCTGTGTAAAGGCCACGTTGTAAACGGTTTAACGGAGTGATGTAGAAGCCGCAAAATTAAAGGCATAGTTCAAATAAAAATACAAATTCTGTCATTGTTTGCTCACCCTCAGTATTTTCTTGGTAATGTGGGTTAATGCAGGATGCTTTTTCCCACACAGTGCTGTTGGTTTGGGAAAGCTCTGCACCTAGAAAGCCTGCATGTGAGGGTGCACATGCTTATGTGTGAATGTGTTTTAAATAAAATAGGTTTGAGCTCCAGATGGTTGTGGTGATGCTGACAGCAGCACACAGCTCCAGATGCAGCCTTTTTGTGCAGGGTTTAAAATGAATGAAAAGCCTGGAAAAGTATGTTGTTGCTTTTATATATCACCGAGAAACAGGATTTTCCTGTTGGTGAATTAATGTTTGATGTAAAAATCTTTGATATCAGAGAAACTGAATATTCTGTCATCATATATTCACCCTCATTTAGTTCCAAACCTGTGTGAATGTCTTTCCTCTGATTTTACTGGCTTTCCAATACTGTTTTACAGGCTGCTCTTTTCATCAGTTAGACTGAATGGAGACTAAAGCTTTCAAGCTTTAAAAAGGGCAAAAAATAAGCAAACAAAAAACTGTTGAACGTCATGAAAGTGGTTCAAAACTAGTCTGCAGTCATACAACTGCTTTAGGTATTATTGTTCGTAAATAGCATATTCAAATGCTTCATATCATTACGGTTGAACCACTGATCTCAGATGGACTATTTTAACAATGTTCTTACTAACCTTTTAGGCATTCAGTGTGTCAGTTCCACTAACTATGCAGGGACACAAAGCTTTCAGATTTCATCAAAAATATCTTAATTTGTGTTTTGGAAATGGCTGAAAGTCTTGATATGACAAGAGGGTTTCAATTACAGCCTGTTTCTCATAGAAAATGATCTCATGGCTTCAGAAGACTTGAAATATGGTGCACGATTCAATTGGAATTATATATTTTAAGATTTATTTTATACTGATTTGTGTCCTTTTTGCAGCTTGAACACTTCAGTCTCCATTTATTATAACTGCATGTAAAACAACCCAATCTCAGTTAGAAAACACTAATATTTTTACATTTTGGGATATTTTTAGCAAATTTGGCTGGTTTGAGTTGTGAAAACCTATAAATATACACTCCTAAACCTAGCTCTCAGTGAGGTGCAAGCAGACTTTATGAAAACATACAAATGAGTTAATATGAATTCGTCACCAAAATATAAAATGCTGTTTACTATTCAAGTGTGGGAAAACAACATATTGTATAAGCTTCAGGATTTTTTTCTTTTGCATTCCAGGAAAGAGATGAAGTCATAAGGTTGAGGAGCAGTAATGTAAATGATGACAAAACTTTAGCTGAACTACTTCTTCAATGGAAAGTTGCTGTGGCCTATAGCTATTTTCAGTGGACTTGACAAGATGTCACTCACTGTAATCCAAACTGCCAAGCACAATGTCACACCAAGAATATTTTAAGATCATTGGAAGCTAGCCAGCATGATGTTGATAGAAATGCATTTATTTCTAGAATTCTACTTCCACATAACAGTGAACGTGCAGGATGGTACTGATTCCTGCAGCATGAACTGTCAACAGAGTTTGTGGAGGAGCCAATGTTCCCCTGCTTAGTCGAAAAAGCAAAAAGCTGTTGTCGTCTGGTGGTGTTTGTCCTCTGAGCGGGAGCTGTGTGCGACCGCTGTAGGGGGCCCTACTGCTGATGCACCGTTAGCCATTTCCAGGACGCAGAGTCATTCAGGAAAAGTCGGCTGCCCTCTTCATTAACTTCAACACAATGGATCAGCGACACCCGCCTGGAGATGACCAAATGAAAACCTCCCTGTGTTGTGGTCATGGACTCTCAAATCCATGATTCATAAAATTGCAGTGTCATTGATGTGGTACATTGGTAAACGTAACTTAAAGTTTGCATTAAATGGTGCTTACAGTAAAATAACTTTGTACCAAAAATTAATTTCTTTGTATTTTACTAAAATAAATAAATAAATATTGTTTAACCCCCCCCCCACCACACACACACATTACTTTATATTATTTTTCAGTGTACAAAATGATGTATATACCCAGATTTTAGCACTATGTGAAAAGTTTGTCCGAAAAATCATTAGTGAGAAAAGAAAAGCATTAAGTGACCTCTCTATAGGATCTATATCATTAAGCTCTTTCCGCCGTTATGCATATTCATCAAATCTCTGTTAATGCCAGTGTCTAAGTGGAGTCACATCGGTGATGTTTCCATCCAGTCATAATGGTTTACTGAAACCTCTGGTGCTAAGTGCATCGCTTAAGAGCTCTGACTGGGAATCCAGTCTGCTCATCATCCTCTAGCCTCAGCATCAAAATTCAATCACAGAATATAAAAAAAACCAATCCATGCACATTTTAAATCACAGGCACATGATCAAGTGTCCACACAGGGATGTTTTGATTACTGTCAGCATGTGCATATGGTGTGGAGGGCTTTATGGGAGGGAGCTGCAGGGATACCCCATTAATATTGCATCTTCTCCTCTTAAACATGCTCAACGATTCTCTCTTTGCTGAAGTTCTGCAGCTTGTGAGCAGATCTGACTGAGCAATCTAGTCCTTTTCTCTCCGCAATCCATGTTGCACTGTGGGTAATCCGTGTTGATAGGACAGTAGGCATTGATGACCGAGGGCTTAGAGGGAGGAAGAGGGAAACACTGCGGTCTGTACGCTGTCTGTTGCTACGTTAGATCAATGGCAAGTGTTTTTTTTATTTATAATTAGGGTAGAAAGCACATACTAGAGAGGTTTTACACGCCCCAATAAACAAAGAAAAAGAATACACCCCTGTGGAGAAGATGAGTCATACATTTATTTATTTTTTTTTGGTCAATTTTCCAGGGAGAGAAAGACTATTGAATGTGCGCTTTGTCAGCTAGAGATGTCAAAAGTGGTTGTAATTTTCTTCATTAATGTGAAATGAGGTTTTCAGATGGTTGTTGTTTTCTTATTAGGTTTAAAACTGCAAAGTCATATTTGCTGCCCCCCCTCCCCGGCGTACATGAGCACGACAAGTCATTCTGTGATTACAGATGGTCAGAGGGAGAGAAAGACAAGAGGGGGAAGGGGTGGTAGGCAAAATATGGTGAGTGGGCCTCATCGAGTCCCTTTAGAGAACAGCTCAGCGTTGAGTGAGCGACTGCAGGCTTCACCATCACCCACTTCAGCAGTCAGTAGCACTCCACCCTCTTAATAAAGGTGCTCCCTCCAAAACCCACCCCTTCTGGGAGTAATATCATATTCATTTTCTCCATAGAGATTTTTAAGGGTATCACTGTTTCAACACAGACCTGGCAGCTCTGAGATAAGACCTTAAGATCTTTAGAACCCACATTATTATAATTTTAATGAAATGGGGTGGTCGGGGACACTAAGGACGCCAAAGGGGAAACGCGGTCGTGTTTGATTATCCCCTTTGGTTGTTATATACTGTCGTCTTAGAAATAGCTGCGATTTCTCAGGAACCCTTTTCCCGAGATATCTGTCGGGTAGCATGCCTGTTTTGTGTGAAATTTTGCTTGCAGCACCTACAGTACAACCTTTTTTAAAAAAGTACTACATTCACGGTTAATGTGAATATAATAAGAACAAAGAAAAAAACTGGAAGATGATTTAGTAGGCGATAAGATGAATGAATAAGGATAAAATGACTACGCAGTTACCAAACTCGGAAAGGAAATGAGATTCATGCAATATGAATAGGTCATTTACTTCTAATCAGAAATAGTGAGCTAAAGATGAGAAGCAGAGGGGGGGACGGATGGGTAGAAAAAGAGCCATCGGTGGCGGTTAAGTCTCAGGGCCTCATGATTTAGGGCAGCCTTCCTCTTAGCGTCCTTCAAGCCACAGTGCACTGACTGACAAGGCCGTTATCAACAGGCTTCAGTGCAGGGGAGAGGAACTAGCACTTAGCAGTAACTAATGTTTGAATTATACATGTGAGCTCAGGGTCCCTCAGCCTTGTTAAATAAGACTGAAAACCAGCTCAAGCGCATCTGTTATTGTTGCTTTTAATGCAGGCTGTTACTGCTTCCTGTTGTGGCTGATGTGTTTTGTTTGCCGAGGGTTGTGCGGCTGCCTTATTAAAAACTGCATGAAGCGAGGAGGTTATACTGCTGTGTTTTATGTGATATTGATATATCATGCGATATAAAGTGTAAACAAACAAATGCATCACGCTTAATTGGAAAAAATGAGTCATGTGTTTATCTTTGCACTGAAAACTGTGAACATAATACCACGTAATGTCATATGTGGTCACTAGATGTGACTACATGAGATGGAGAGGAGGATGGAGTTGGCTGGTATATGTAGTGTCAGCCTCAGTATATTGTTGATCTGACAAGCTTTATTGTGATTGGCTGTCTCAATCTATCTATCTAGTTTTATCATTCTATTGTTGTTTGTTCTATCCATCCAGCCATCTAGTACAAGTCACAAGTTTAGTTTTTGTACAGAACAAAAACAAACAGATCTTTGCTGTTGGTGTTAAGCGGTGGTGTAGGTGGAGCGGAGAATCAAGACGAGGTCGGTGTTCGGGTGAGTAAGGACACGGTGGGAGGGGAGGTGTCATTCAGACTGATGGGTCCCTGCATCAACCATTAAGTATCAAGAGAACTAATTACCATCAGAGTGACAGCAGGGTAATCACCACAAACCAACACCGCTTTAAATTAGCTCCACTCCCCTACCTGATGCCGACAGCCCTGCACCTGTCAAAGGAGCAGCGCCCCTGAGAGAGCTA
The DNA here is from genome assembly GCA_034779775.1 of Enteromius afrohamiltoni. Classification (NCBI taxonomy): domain Eukaryota; kingdom Metazoa; phylum Chordata; class Actinopteri; order Cypriniformes; family Cyprinidae; genus Enteromius; species Enteromius afrohamiltoni. The sequence goes on from JAUYWG010000055.1 coordinate 8,506,793, forward strand.
AAGGGACAGGAAAAAAAAGAACAGAGAGGGAGAGAAGTTAATAAGGGGTGTAGAAAGAGAGAGGGAGTGATCCGGTCTGCTGGAGATGGATGTTCCGGGAGGAGGCCGTTTGAAATCGATTGCCCTCAAGTTCTCACTCCCTATACTCTGCTTCACCTTTTTGCTATTTTCTGTGCTTCACAAACCACAATCCATTCTCTTCCTGCTTTGCTAATTTATATTCCTTTCCAACTTTTGTATATACTAACCAGTAGCTTTTTAGGGGAAAAAAAAACGTTTTTTCTTATGTGAAGGTGTAAATATGAGGGGAATCCTGAACATTTGTTAACCACTCTTACCTAGTGCTTTTCTTTCTCTCCCACACACACACACACACACACACACGACAGCTGTTCCCACACCTGTTCAGTTTTAGGAAAACTCAAACCATTGAACTCCAAAATCATCTTAATGGGATAGTTCTCCTAAAAATAAACATTTTAGTCAACTTCCTTTTGTTCCAAACCATTAGGACTTCTGTGAAACCTAAAAGAAGATGTTTAGCAGAATGTTCACGCCGTTCTTTTTTCTTGTAACAGAAGTGAACTGTGAACTGCCAAGCTCCAAAAGACACCATGAAAATAATCTATGTGACGAGTGTACTATGTGTGTTTTAATTTAGATATTTTTGTGATGGGTACAGAACAAAATTTGTTGTTGGTTGTTTGGTCACACACGTACACACACTCAAAAAAAATCTTCTTTGTGTTTGTTAATGCATTACAGTTGTGACCCTGGACCACAAAACCAGTTTATAAGCTGCACGGGTATATTTGTAGAAATAGCCAACAATACATTGTATGGATCAAAATTATTTTTTTATGCTAAAAACAATATGGAGTCACAATTATTCTGTTGTTGTTTTATGTTAATTGTGTTATTGACAATATTGTTCAAAAGTGTGTGGTTGGCAAGATATTATTCTCAACAAGGCTGCATTTATTTGATGAAAAATAAATAAAAACAGTAAATATATTAATGGTACAAATTTATTTTAATTTATTAAATATAAAAAAAAAACAATCTGTGATGGATTTTTAGGGTCATTTGATTACCAGAACATATTCAAAATAACAGCATTTATTTCAAATGGAAATCTTATATGACACATACTATCACTTTTGGTGCGTTTAATGCGTCCTTGCTACATAAAAGTATTAATTTAAGATAGAATATTTTAAGCTAAGGCATAAATAAAGATTTTAGTTTTGCCAATGCAGTTCATTACTCATACTTACTAAATTCTGAACATGCAAATGAGACATAACAGAATTTTTGCTAACCAAGTGAAAAAAATGTTGAACGCAATTACAGTTTCAGCAAAAATGTGAAATGACAGAGTGCTCATTTCGTGGTTCATCTGGGTTCTTAGCACAAAAATCAATCTTTTGAAAGCTAATGAACCACACAAGAGACGTCTCATATGTTAATATCAGATTTGTTGTGCTTTTAGCCTTATCAAGCGTGGCAAATCTATCAGACCCCCCCTTAGTATAGTTGGATCATCTTAAGATGAACCCTGTTAGTCTCTGCCTTGCTCGGATGATCAGCTCTAACATTCTAGCTGTCCTCTTGTCAGTTATGTTCTCATATGACTATGATGCAGCATAAAGTGCATCGGGTCCATTAATATGTGATGCCATCATTATTACACGCATAGAGCCACTCAACAGACACTTAAGTGCAGTATCCACAATACCACGCCTTATCCATTTGTGTGATGAATCAGTCTGCAGGATTTGTGTGTGTTTGTGTATGTGAGAGCCTGTAGGTGTGTTGTGGAGAGAGGGAGAGAAAGACCAGGATATCACAAGAGTTAGGAGCCATTAGAGCATTATTGCTTGAAACTGAATACACTGAGAGCTTGCCAGGGTTCCAGTTGCCCAGAATGAAGATGGACAGGACGCTCGATGAGCACGATTGTGGTGGCGTGCTAAAAGGCTATCGTGCTATCTGCCATCCCAGACCAAATGAGACAGGCTAGCCTAGTTAATCACAAACAAAAAAACAGATCAAAAAGTTAGGATGCATGAAATGTCGCTAGATCTCTTAATAAATTGCTGTTTTGTCTTAGAAGGAAAGTCAATATAAACCAAACACCAAGTGTTATTGTACTGCAAGACAATTTGTCTTTCCTGAAACTGTATACAGGTGTTACCTTTTATTGGGAAAAGGAGAAACCAGAGGGAAATTATAACAAATGAATGGGATGGTTGGAGAGAAAGTCGGCAAATTTCAGATATAATGAACTCATTTATATTAGATTATTCCTCTCACAGCTTTTCATTTGTCACCTAATCATCGTTAATCTCACTCCTGCTCGTGTTAGTTGGTCCTTCTGTTTTTATAACCTTCATTAGGTTGAGCAGACCATGTTTTTCTCCCCCTTTCCTCCGCTGACTATATGTGTCTGACTTAACAGCTGTTTGAGAAGTCAGCAGATGTTTGCTTTAGCGTATGTCTGTACAGCAGCACACTGCCTTCCTTTTATCAGCCATCTCATTTTTCTGGTGCTTATGTCATCATTCTCCCAGCATGCCCCCAGACCCAAGGGCTTTGATAATGCTGTTGTGGAATACAAAGGTTTCTGGATGTCTTTGACGGTTGATAGTTTTTCATGTAGTACATTATGTTCTCATCAGAATTCCTTTACTTTTTATTTTATCTATGATTTTACTTCATTAAATGATTTATTTAGTAGTTGACCCAAAGGGAAACTACCTTTTCTGTTAACTGTAACTCATTTTTCATTTATGTTGTGTTTGTTTACTGCCAATGTGTCACTTTGAAAGGTGTGTAGAAAAATCCATCTTGTAGAGTTAGAATTTGTGGTGGACTGGATTTTTCTTTGTCTTTGTCACCTCTGACATCTTGCCTTGTGCTGCTAGCCCTGACTCATGACTTCCACAGAGGTGTCAGCGACAGGCTGATGGTTGGAGGAGCGTAACAGGAAAGGACAGAGAGGGAGGCTGTGGATATAAAGCAGCAGCTTTTGTCAGTGTATTTGGTGGTCAGCAGGCTCTCAACTGCACAGACAGACATTAACCTTGGCAGGGGTCAGACTTCTGCCAGTCAGAACGGGTGCCGCACTGATGCAGTACACAGGTATTGAGTTAGATAAAATTTTGAAGATACAGTGAGTGGGTCACAGATTTTCACTGTGATTTCATTTTACTTTGATGATTGCTGATGGTGAGAATTAAGAGTTGGAATTAAACACTAAACAACCTAAATAGCATAATATTAATACATACCAAACAAATACATTAAATACCAGAAATAAATGAAATAACACATTTTCAGTCTTACTTCATTCAGCTGGTGCATAATAATGAAACAACTGAATTCAGTTCATAATTAGAAAACTGTAGAGAAGTGAGCTTATGCTACAGCTTAAATGATGGATTGAATTGCAGACAGATTCCAGACACATGCCACATACACACACCACAACCAGTAAGCTTAAATTGAAATATAAAATTGAGTTTCCCAGCCCCTGCCATCAGTGTCCAGCTATGTCATCTGCTGTTGGAATAAATAACCCCGATTGGACGAACGAGGGGTTGACAACATGCACCAGCTGCCTAGCAGGCACCGCAGTAATTCATTTGCCGTGCAGATGTTCTTTCAGGGCCAATGCATCTAATTAGCTGCAGCTTTTTTTGAACCAAAGACCTCCATATTTAATTCATTCAATGAAATATGGATGTGGAAATTTTTTCATATTATTATCTGTCATTAGCCATTATAATTTTAAAATCCTGGAATCTTTTTGTTCAAAGTGAAAGATTAGCATTAAACAGTCATGCATTACTCCTATTAAGTAATTATATATATATATATATATATAAAAACTTTAAACCAAATAAATTACACACACACACACACACCCTTTAAACATTAATCTCTTGTTTTTCGATAAAGCATGCACATTTTCAGACAAATCCAATGCTTGTAATCATCAGTTGTAGATTAGGATATGTCTCGTTTGGTTTATTTTCTCTTTTAGACAGCAGATAAAACAATTACTTCATCTGTGTCACTCAGCCTAGAGTGGCTAAAAGATGCAATTAGTCCTTCACTTGTGCTAATGTGGTTATCCGAGACCAATAGCATTAAAAACTGCTGCTCTCAGACCTTCAGTGCAACTGATGACTGCGAGAAAACATACTGTCCCTTTTTTTATTTTGTCTTTCAGTCCAGGGTTTCGTAGTCTAGTATATTTCATGGCTGTTTTTACTCCCTTGTCCCTAGCTCTTCATTGATTTATTCATTTTAGCTGTTTTATTGTTTTGTCCTGTCTTTTTGACTGTACTAATTCCTCTCCTTCTCTTTCTCTTTCACACTCTCTGGTTCTTTACAGCGTGCTTGCTGCAGTCGGAGCTGGTGAATTATGAGCGGGTTAAGGAATACTGTTTGAAGGTACTCGGACACCAGCAGGATCACTTTAAGGCCATGTACCGTGCTGGGATTGCCTTCTACCACCTGGGAGACTACGAGTGTGCCCTGCGTTACCTACGCGATGCCAAGTTTCGTGAACCCACAGGTGGACATTAGTATTGTTTTAATATCATCCACAGTAGTGCTTCTCAGATGTTCCAGATTGACCTAAGCAATAACTAAAGTGTTATGTCTATAGTTTGAAATCATTTGTTTTTCACTTAGTGAATGTAGACCACAAAAAAAAAAAGAAAAATATATTGTGTACCAACATTTATTAATTTTTATACTTCTTAAAATATTCAATTTTACTGTAAAAGGGCACATTTATTAATACATGAATTCATTATCAATGTTTTATTATAAAAATATTATTATACTATTATTTGTAATATTATTGCTTTTTATAACAACAAGTTTTTAATAAATGTATTAATATAAACCCAGTATTATTTTATTGCATTATTCTTGCAAAACTATATCATTTATTAATATTTTGAATGAGCTGTTATTGTTATTGGGTTTAACATTCACATCTGCTTTTGTCCTTTTTATTTGTCTTTTATTTCTATATATTTTGGATTAATTTTGATTAAAATCATTTATTAAGAACTAAGTATTTTATTTAAGGTTTTGTGAACACAATATATGTGTGTATATTTATTATGTATATATAAATAAACACACATGCATGTATTTAAGAAAAATATGTTTATACATTAAATATATTTTATATAAAGGAAATTATATGAATATAAATGTACTTGATGTGTCTCAATATATAAACATAATAAATAAACACAGTACACATAAAAAAAAAGAAATTATTGCCTATATATATAATATATATAAATATATATATATTTTTTTTATTATTTATTATTATTTATTTATTTTTCAATTAACAAGGAAATTGCTACAATGCAACTCATGTTCTATACTTCCTCTTCTCTCTATCCAGACACAAATGTGCTGCGATACATCCAGCTGACAGAGATGAAGATGAGCAAGACCGGTCACCAGATGCGTGAGAGTGGGAAAGAGTCATTGGGTTAATTCGGCCTGACCCTACCCCCTCTCCATGCCACACCCCAACCCTGATAGAAAACCTCTCTTCTCGAGTCTCTCCCCTTTTTCCCACAATTTCCCCCATCCCTTGGACAACCAGGATACATGTGCTGCGCCCCTCTCTAAAAGCGGACTCGAAACGGGCACAGTTACAGCACAGCACCCTGCGACTGTCTTTTCTCGCTCTGAGATTTCTCTGTCCCTTTAAATCCAGCGTCCCCGGCGCTTTTCATTTCCCAGGTATTGAGAAATTGACTGATGAACAAAGAACAGGGAGACGGAAAAAGAAGAAATATTCTGTTATAATGATATAAACAATGGGGCTCCGGCATTACAATTTAAAATTACACGAACGAATGAGGATATGTTTTGAGTGGCAGAATTGAATCTGTTGGTAGAGAACAGAGTGAAGCACACGAATCAAAGCCACGCTGTTACTTAAGCGCAGAAGATAAAGGTCAATGATTAGGCTAGTGACCTTTGAACTCCCTCTGATCCATTGAGAAGCACTCTTATCGACTCAATACAGAAGAGAAGCGGAGAGGTCGATGTTCAATTCACGCTCACCTGCCAACGCCTGTTACTTTCTGTCTCCTTTTTCTCTCTCTTGAATTTGGGCATATCTCAACTCAATTTCAATTCAAGGGCTAATTCAAGTGTTTGTGATTTGTCCTTTGATATCGATTTAGTTTTGCCTCTCGGTTTGCTGTACTATAGTGGTTTGAGCAAGTTGTTATCTATCCCTTTCTCAAAAGTACAACATCCTCTGTACTAATGTTAGCAGGTGTTTTGTGAACCTTGTTGTCCATTGCCCATGTATTGGACCGTCTCATAATAACCCCTCCCCCTTAAGAGAAGAGCGCATCCTGATGATGTCACAACGTTTATGCAGCCTGTTGGAATATTATTAACTAATGGAGCCATATTGAAAACTCCTGTGTTTCTACGAGAAACGGGAAGAAGTGAGGTCTGCTAAACCTACATAATATACCTACCCCAAAATATCAGTGTTACAAAACAAAAATGCTCTGTCGACTCTGAGAATTGTAATTTTGACAACCGTTAAGCGTTACTCGTTTTTTCTCTGCTTAATGTTATGCTTTTTTGAGCTTCGTTATGGAAACTGCTGTTGTTTTGTTCACTGAAGCAGCATCTCCAACGGATTCATTTGAATGTGCAGATGGCTTTGAGGAGATGGGGACAGACAGATGAAATTATCCATCTGACCTAATATAAGAGATTTAATTGTGTCAGTGGGACTCTGGGGATGTTGTGCCATGGTTTCAGATGAGAAGACGCACTGATGAGAATCAGAACACATAGCAGACCGTTCAACCACATCTCTTTGTTGCAGCGACACTTGAGGAATATGGTCATCAAATAAGGTGCATTCAGTTACTTTTTCTTAAATTAAAAAAAAAAGTTTCGTACATACAGTAAATAGAAAATTTTTAATAATAAATACTCACATGCTATCAAGACTCTAGTCATATCTTCTGATTTATTCCACACGGAGTGGGGGAGGCCTCATGGGGCATGTCTAATAGTGATAAAGACGATATCAATAATAATAATAATTATTCATTCACTATTATATAGTACTTTCTAAGTGCTCTGAATAAAAATGGACAGCGGTTAATACACAAGCTTTATACATCCACACCAGTAGGTGTCAGTATATGCTTCTCTGGGAAACGTGAACGAAAACTTCATGTGTACACTCTTTAATGCTCAAAATCAATTCCTGATAGTGTAGTCATGAACGATTGGTTAGAGAATCAAGTGATATCTTTCTGTACTGTTCTAACCCAATCTCATGAGGAAACGTAACTATTTTACAAAGTGCCGATTTCACATGAATTTTTACGATTGGCAAAGAGCGCAAGATTTTTACACAAATGTAAAACATTAATGTCCATCCCTTGTCCCACCCAAAAACTGACCTTGAGTGGGACACAAGATGATCGCGTGAAAAAATACAAATAAAAAAATTATAAGAATTAAAGACCAACATGTGAAATAGTTACGAATTGCCATGACAGTGCTTTGGCTGCTCTGACGCTTTCCTCCTTTCCAGTTCTGTCTCTTGTCTCAGTTTCGTGGCAGTTCTCTCTCCGCCTTACCTTTGATATGTTCTTTTGATTTCTGTAAATGGTAAAGGTCATTTTGTCTATAACAGAGCAATGCTGACAACACTGATGTCCTGTAAAAAATCTCGGTCATCACCTTTGCTTCTTTCAGCAGTGGTCCGTATGTCCCCATGTGCTGGATCTCTTTCTACACAGATGGAGAGACAACAAATCTGACTTGTCAACAGACAACGACAAAAGCACAAACTGGTTTATGGACAAGCAAATAAACTTACTGTACTTTACTTTTTCTTGGATGTCACTTGAGGTATGTGTTTGTTGAACGTCAAAGTAGACTTGTGCGGTTTAAAGACATATTAAAATGGTTGTCGAAAGCTTTATTAAATTGTTTTATCGATATGTGAGAGAGCAAATGAGAAGGACAAATAAAAGAGATTTATGGAAAAATATATTTATCATTGTGAGGGGCAGCTCTGTACCTGTGTATACGTTCAGTTTTCCTCTTGTATCTAGGCTTATTTGTGATGTCTTAGCCTTGTTTTTTGTCTGATTGCCAGTCTGAGGATTCAGGGTTTGCCCTTTGAACCTCCAGAAAGAAAGGTCGTCTGGGGTGGGTCTGCAGAGAATGACAAGAGGGGTTTCGCAGATGAGGAAGAAGGGGTGAGGGTACCCTACTGTCCCGAAAGAGAGAGAAAATCCACTGGTTTCTTTTTCTTTTTTTCTCGCCTGTTCTGGAGAGAGAGAGAGAGACTTTGACCCTCTGGTTGTTCTGGTTTCTATAATGTTAATGCATTACTGCGGTCATTCATTGCCTCTTTGGGAAGTACTGTACTTACTTCCACCGGACATCAGAAGACCTGCGAACTGGTTATGTTTACCTGCAAGTCCAGGAATGCACTATTGATTGGTATTTGAAGTCTACAAATAAAGTTTAAAAAGAGAAACTGTAAGAGTATTATTGTTTGTTTTTTCAATGCAAAATCTAATGTCATTGAGTATGGAAATCCTATGAAATGTTCCTTTTTTATTTAAAGATTTTAATTAGAAACAATAAATGACCATACTGTACTTCTAACCCTCACAGCTCTCCTGTGGAGTTTAGTTCCAACCCTAAATAAACAAACCTGAACCTTGAGTAATCAATGTCTTAAAATATACCAGAAACTTCCAGGCAAGTGTGTTGGAGCTACTCTCTACAGAACACTGGGCCTCAGGATTGTACACCCTGATCTAGCAGACACAATACTCAAATTAAAACGTAAAATGTCTTGAAACGTCTTTAAACATTTTCTGCATCTTGCACGTGACATGCCATTCCAAAAATGTGGTGCCCAAGTTAAAATGAGTTCCGTTAAAAAATGATTTTTTATGCTTGCTGCAATGAGTCATGCACTTCATTTTTACCAAAGCTTTAAGCCGAAATGTTTGAATGCACAAAAGCATAAATGACAAATAAAAGCTGAAGTGTTGAATGGCTCCTTGCATCAGAAGGCTCACGATATGGTGCCTGAGTGAGTCACAACTTTTATGGCATTTTTAAAATCCATTTTGGAGTCCTTCCCACTCATTTTATGTTGACGTATGTAAAACAGCAGACTGGACATTTTTTTGGTGTGTTCTACAAAAGAAGTATAATCATACAGGAACAACATGAGGGTGAGTAAATGATGCCAGGATGTACATTTTTGGGTAAACTATTAATTTAGTCATTGTGTTGAATCCATACCCATTAGGTTTCTCTCTTCGCAGTGCTGAGCACCAGCAGCCAAGCATCCAGAGATTCAGTGTTTGTTTGAATCCTCCAAAGATTCTGAAGTGTAGCCGCCGGTCTTTCCCTCCTCCCTGTCTCTCTTCCTCAGAGGGACATGGTGTGATCACCACTGACTACCTTCCATAAAGACGTCCAAGGCTGCACATGTAAAAGGTGAGAGAAAAACACAAAATGTACACACATTAATTAAAACAGAAGATAAATAATAGGGGTCGAATCCCAGTTTTAACACACCTATTATGAACATATTGGCTGTTTATGAGTAAGTATGCATCCCTAATCCCAATACCTAAACTTAACTGCCTTAATAACTATGAAAATATGCAAATTAGCAGTTTATTGAGGTATATTGAAGTCGTAGTTAATGGTTTGTTGATAGTGTGACCAGGAAATCTATAGAAGCGATCACAGAGTAAGCAAGATAGTAAATTGCATAATGCTACACTGACAAAATTATTTTTAATATCAGAATTGGGGGGGTTATGATTAAAGGTGGCCAATTTGTATATAAGGAATTGGAAGCATTTGTTATAATGCTTAAAACAACACTATTAAATCAATCAGAAAATAAACAAACGAATCTAATACTGTATGTACTGCGCATGCAGAGGTCAAAATATGATCTGTGTGTAATTCTTATGACACGCTCCCTCACATATCTGTCATGTCCACCATTTTCCCTTTTTTTCTTTGTTGCATTTTATAGCATTGCCATGGAAGTGAAGTGCGGTTGCTAAGTAACTGGCCCGGCGTCTGGAAGCGTAAAGAGAGGCTGCCGCTGCTTTCACAGACACGAGCAAAGCTATGTCGCGTTTGAGTGTGTGTAGCTACATGTGTAGCGAGCAGCGGCGAGTCTGGTGTTATTGTACGAAACTAGCTTCAGTCAGCCTTTTATAGCTGCTGCACCGGAGGCAGTCAGCCACAGTTTACAGCCCGCTATCTTTATCGAGCAGTTTGAAGGGATTATAATGAAACATTTAGAATAATTTCAGAATTTTTAAAGAAATGTTTTGTTTACATACACTTAATTCTCTCCGTGGAGTTGAATACCTCAGTGTGGTATCTTCCCATTGTCCTCGGAGAACAATCGCTGATGTAAACAGAGCAGTGTCACGTGCGCGATGAAGCCAGAGATGTCGTGCTGCTGTCAACAGCTTTGCTCTTAAAGAGGAATTCTATAATGTTTCTTTGGTTTTGCTTTAAAGGTTTTCGACATTATTTTTTACTTTATTAAAAAACACAAAAAAACAAGCGAAAGTGATAATAAAGCTGTTATCTGTGCGCCTACCTGAACACAAAAACACAAAACAACATTCACTCTTGGAATCCATTGCGTCATAATTGTTCCAACTCCCGGCGGGACTTTGTCGACATCTAGTGTGCGTTTTTAATTTTTTTGATTTGTTGGTTTATTGTTATTGGAATAAAACGATGGAGTTGGCTTAAATGCTTTCAAGTTTTTGGAAAGAATCACATCCTCGCCCCAACAGATCTGCAATAAGACCAGTAACATTAAAGTACGTAAAATAAAATGTGACCGTGGACTGATTTAAGAGCTCATGCATAAATGCAATAAATTAGTTATTGTTGCAAAATAAATGAACAAAAAAATACTTAGTATAAATAATTAATTTAAAATTATATTTATACTACCACTGCTAATATCCTTTTTTTAACAGGACATTGTGTAATTATAAAAAACAGGAGCCAGTAATTATTATCAAAACAGACACATGACTGCTTGTAACAATTATTTTAATAAATACTCTTAGTGTTCCTCACACAGGAAATAAGGGGGTGGGGTTGTTCAACCCCTGCACAGAGACTTACCCCATACAAATAATAACAATAAGAACACAAACCACATGCACGCACACCCATCCTCTCGCACACACTCACATAACAGGCATACTCATTGGTGGACAGTCCAAAAAAATACTGTCTACTACCAGGTTTAACGGTTCAGCACAACAAATTTGAAAACCCTCCAGTGTGCGTTTCTCAGCACCATTCAGTCCGCCAAAAGAACATCCTGTATTTCCTGCACAAGTGTAATGTCATTAAAGATCTCATCACGTCTCTTTCCATGTGCCCTGACATGACAGTGTCCTTCACGATGCTCTTTGTGGTGACGCATGGTCAGATCTGGTGTATACATACTGTTCCTTTCTCTTCGGTTGAATTGTTCAGTAGGTGGAGGAAGAACATCACTTTAAGGATGTAAGGAGGTGTCTGTCTGGTACATTTAAACATAGCAGGTAGTACATGTTTGCTTTTTATTGCCAATTGTTACAAAAACCCTAATTTTCCCATTCATGAGGAGAACATGGGCTTATGACGAAAGGGGGAAGTAAATGGTTTGACCTGAAACACTCTTGAACAGAATGAGTGGAATAGGGCAGTTTAGGACTGATGGACATGCACAGTAACAAGCACTTTCCACAAATAGGGTACGGAGGCTTAACCTTCAAAAAATGTACAAAAACCCTTAAAAAATTGTACTCATTTCCTGTAAGATTTGGAACTATGCCACCAAAATATAGGGACAAAGGTTTGGGCCACTACTTTTTTAAGGAAATTAATATTTTTATTCAGCATAAGTAAATCAAAAGGGACAGTAAATACTTTTACACTGATAAAAAAAAGGAAATATTTGAAATATTAAGCAACACAATTGTTTTTAACATCGATAGTAAAAATAAATGTTTCTTGAGCACCAAATCAGCATTTTGGAATGATTTCTGAAGGCTGGACCGATGGCTGCTTAAAATTCAGCATCGCTTCACATGAATAAATTACATTTTAAAACATATTCATATAAAAACTATTATTTTATATATATATCACAATATTACTTTTTTTTTAATTATATCAAATAAGTTAGCCTTGGTGAAGATAAGAGACATTCAAGAACATAAAAAATATTTCCAAACTTTCGAAATTTTGAACACCGAAATTTGGAATCACTAAATAGAGCTTATATAAAGTTCACCTGGACTGATTTAATTTTGATATGTTCTTGCAATAAACATCAGAATAAATACACATAATATATAAAATCTTTAAAAACAATGTTGCTAACGTGGCTATTAATACGGGCAGATATGGTAATTACTTCACGTACACATCTCCCATAAATTGACAAATATTAATTTGAAAGTTGAGCTGGTCAAATGCAATTTGAGAACATGCAATTAAATGCGTATTACATCATTAAAGGGTTGTACACAAAATGCGAGACAGGTAAATACGACTTTTGTAGTAATTAAAATATATTAATGAATTAAATATCAATTTATTTGTTATATGTATAATGTGTACATTTATAATTTAGCATTATATTTGTTGGATACATCAAAAAAATCAAGGCCTCTGAGGTGGGACAGACCAAAATGACTATTTTAGGGAAAATACAAACATTTGAAGTTTTTGTTCTTTCTTAATTAGCTGCTTTTCATGATAAGTTCACCAAAAAATTTAAATGATGTCTCTAATGCTTTAAATGAAAAATAGTACCCTATCCTTGGAAAGTGCCAAGTACTTTCGCACATGGAGAGAAAGCATCTGCTCATGTTTCTTTTCGCTTTGGACTGCTCTCACATTCTGATTAGGTCATGCAGAGAGTAGTTTGAGATGTTTTTTCGAAAAAAGAAAAATATAAAATTCTCATGGTACACCTATTTTTATATCATTTCAATATATTACAATGAATGCGACTTGCAAAAGAGCAATTAGCTGCATACGCATTTCTCCTGAATGTAAATACAGAAAGCATCGCTGAACTTTATAATGTACACACTGGAGGGGGAAAAAAAATATATATATATAATTTTTTTCCAGGCCAAAAAACAGGTTGTACCCATGGAGACCATGATGAAGAAGAAGAGGCGAGAGAGACTGGCCCTATGATAGATAACAGAGATATGGACAAACAAGGAAGGTCACATACAGACAGTAGTTAAACTGCCCTCTCCTGCTCACTATAGGCCGGTGTTTAACCAACCGATCGCAGCCGTTATGAGGCCCATTAAACTAACAGAGAACGAGTCACTGCGGACAGGCTGAGATAAACAAATCAAGGTCATTTATCTCTTAACCTGTCCAGAAGGCGTCTGTCTAGCTACTGCAGAGGGCAGCTTTTCCATTGGAGCTGCCAGAGAGCGTGGTCTGACGGGCATGGGGCAAACTGTGGGGAAACCTCTTACAACAGCCACAGAGTGGTGGTTCAGGGTGCATCAGCCCGGACAGTGGGGGTCTTTTTATGAGAAATGTTGTCCGCATAGAGTGGCCTGTGGGTGTTGTCCGCACAGGGGGATGGTGCTGTCCTGGCTCTGGCCCTCCATGTCCATGTCGAGAAGGCTTTGATGGGCAACACCCGCTCCGGCGCTCACCCCGCTGTCACCCGAGCCCAGAGGGCTGTCGCAGCTGCTACCTGGAGACGAACTGAGCGTCTGAGACAGAGATGATAGTTTCCAGGGGTCCGGACGTGCACGAGCCGGGGTGGGTCGGGGGCGAGGAGCAAACTCTAGGGTTTTGGGACGCTCGAGTGTGCCTGTATGGCTCTCTGGCTCTGGCACGGGGATAGGGATAGGGATGGGAGGAGGAGGTTTGCGCCGATGGGCTGGGGGGAACACCTTGGACGGGTCAGGCAGGCGTGGAATGTCAAGAGTTTCACGAGAACCTAGAGGAGAACATATGAACGGCAGTGAAATTTTAATTCACAAACAAGATTAACTACTACTAAGATTAATGGGAATTACTTTCATTTAAAATAAATCCTAGTGGTTATAAAATATTTTCTGTTGTACCTGTATATGGTGTGATGGTTAGGGCTTGCGAGGGGGGGAAGGGCATACTTCCATCAGAAGGGGTGCGGCGATGGCCCACGACCGTCTGCGCTCGAGGACGGATGGCCCCATCAGAGGGCGTGCGGCGGTGACCGCGGTTTAATGCCATGGCTGCAGAGACATGGGTGGGTGTGAGGGACTGATTGGGCTCTCGTTTGAAGCTCTCCGCCCTCAGGTCCAGCAGAGGGTTCAATGACGGCGCAGGAGAGACCACCGGGTGACCACTACTAGGGGTCGGAGCAAAGTCATCAGGATCAGAGGGCAACAGGGATTTGGTGGAGTTGCAGTCAGAAAGGGAGGACAAAGAGAGGAGGGTAACGGAGGGAGACGGGTCCATGCTGGGCAGGGTGGAGTCGTGATGGCGGTTCTGAGACAGGGAGAGTGACAGTGTGCGGCTGGGTGGAGAGGTGCTGCGTCTGAACCGGCCCGTACGCTGGAACAGACCCTCCTTCTTCTTCCTCTGCTCCTCTCGCACGTCCTGCTCATCTTGACTCATCTGAACACACATGAATGAATAATGTCACATCAGTTCAACAGACAGAGCTCTCCAATTTCATCCAAAATATCTTCATTTGTGTTCCGAGGATGAACGGGTTTGGTGAGTAATAAATGACATCATTTTCTTATCTGCTCCTTATTGTTCTTTTCCACTTTCCCAGTCTCATAATAAACATACCTGTTGTCGTCCCAGCTGGAAGATGTCAGAGCCCAGGCCCACAGCGGCCAGTAAGGATGCACATCCTAGCAGCAGCAGGTCACTCTTCTTCCTCTGGCTGCAGCGCCGAACCGAATCCTGTGGGCCTATTCCCGGCCCTACACCCGCTGAGCCTAAACCCACCTCCTCCATCGCTCCATTGCTACCCAGCTCAGGAGCCAGGCGTCCCGGGGAGCTGTCATCAAACTCACAGTGCTCCTCTACACAGAAGATAAGGGTAGCGAATTAATAATAAATAAAGAAAAACAAATCGCTCCTATTATTTCAGATTATATTTTTGTAACATTCAAATCAGTGGCAGGTTTATTATAAGTCTATAAGCAGGAAAGGACTTAGACTCACCCATTTCATTTAGGCTTGAGAATCCAGCTGTCATAGGAGCATGTTTTGGGGACTTCCCCAGATTCGGAGCACTAGAGGACCACACCTTACCCTCCCCAAGTGACTTCAACCTAAAAAAGGGGATCGGCTTGATTACATGTCAATTAAAAAATCAAGTGCAGCTGTACAAATTGTGAAATATACATATTAAAATGTTTTGTTAAAATTAAGAATAGTAACCGTTTTATTTAATTGACCCACTCTAACATTAACTAGCATTCTTTACTCAAAGAATAATAACTTCTGTATCAAATGCAGCTACTGTTCGCTGTTAATGTTAATGCATTAACTAAGATCATCACATTATCATTACATATTGGTCATCATGACGTTTAAAACCTGTTTCCTTTATAATTATTTGTTCAGATCTGTTTCTATGAAACAAGTTATTAAACTAGTTATACTGTATTATGTCAAAGCTTTTTTCAATATGAGTGTGTGCTATGCGTATATAAACACATGCATGTATATATTTCAGAAAAAAAATATGTTTGTATATACTGAATTAATATAAAATATAATACACAAATATATAAATGTACCTACATACATAAATATGTTCAAAATACATACTGTAAAAAAACGAAGTGCACATATAGTATGTAAACTAAATGAAATAAATACTAGTTACATTAAAAAAAGAAATAGAAATACAACTTCTTTAAAGATATATTTTTTGGTCTACCTGTCTTCTCCACCGACTCTCTCACGCTGATGTGTGGAGCTGGGTCCCCATGTTCGGCCCTTCTTCTTGGTCCCTAGGTCCTCTTTCTTACACACCGCCGTCCGGCCCCACGTCTTCCTTCCATCACTTGGTGTCACTAGACCACACAGCAATTCAAACACATTTCAGAAAATACTCAATTTTCTCTTTGTTTCTGCATACTACATATTGCTACCTAACTCAGCATAAAGTATGGATTCCATAGAAACACAAGTATGTAAGCTGAGACAGTCTCAATGCACTTAACAGACACATTTAGCTCTTGTGTCTTGTGTACATCAATTCATCCATACTAGGGTACTTCAGCAAAGTAGTCAGGTCCTTATTTGTTCTCTTGTATAAAAACAAAATATTTAAGCTTTGACTTACAGCGTATTGCTCTGAGGCGAGGAATGACCCCTGGGCTGGCTGGAGGAGTGGTGCTCTCACTACCCTGACCTTTCCTCTTGTCCACGCTGGGTGACGCTTGCACCGTGATCTTATGTTCAAAACCTAAAACAGACAGACGAAGTCAGGAATGATTCTACATATGATTAAATAGACTCTTGCTTTTATGATAAAACATTTTATTGGACAACGGCACTAATTCGAAACGGGGAAAATTAATTTTATCCTACACGTACACAAGCAATGCTGGTCAAAATTTGGAATAATTAAAATAACAGCAAAATAGTCTCTTATGCTCAGCAAGGCTCCAATTATATACAGTTATACCAGCAATGTTGTGAAAATGTAAAATAACTATTAAAACTATTTTCTATTAAAATAGATTTGATTTATTCCTGTGAAAGAAAGTGAATTTTCAGCAGGCTACTACATGATCGGAAATTATTCTAATATGCTGATTTTAGTTTTCAATTTTAGTTGCAGGCCCAAGGCTTTGGAATAGCCTTCCATCTGAGATTAGAGAGTCTACATCCATAAATGCTTCAAATCTGGGGTAAAAACGGATTTCTTGTCATTAGCGTTCGAAGAGTCGGGCTAGTGTTTGTGATTTATTTTTCTGATTTTTCTGTTGTATGTTTTGTTTATTGTACAGCACTCAATTATTAACAGTTATTACTTGTTTCTAACTACAAATAATGGTTCTCTTTATTATAAAGCTTATTATAAAGCTTTTGTAGCATGTCTTTACTGTCCTGTCACTTTTAATCAATTAAATGCATTCCTGCTGTATTAAGGAATTGATTAAAGAGTTTCCACAAAATTCCACAAAACTCATTAATTACATAATATAATATATTAAAATTGTAATTAAATTTCACTATACAACTATTTATATGACTACTAAAATATAACCGCAGCTTTTGAACAGCATTAAAGAACAGTAATTATTCCAAACTTTTGACCGGTAGTGTATGTTGCTGTTCCACCCACCAGATGGCAGACTGATGCAATTGCTGTCCCTGCCGAGTTTGAGTAGTCGGCTCTTTTTGAAGTGGCCTTTCCGTTTCTTCACGTGTGGTTTCTCTTGATACATCTGATGTATGATGATGTTGAGCTCTCTCTCCACAATGTCGATCTCCCTCTCAGCTAACTCCTGCTCACGTCTCCTCAGATGCTCCTCTTGCTCCCTCTGCTCCTCAGCTGCCCGCGCCAGAGCTTCCTCCCAGGATCGCAGCTCCTAATGAACAGTCGATTATTTAGACCTCTAATCCACTAAGCCTGCAAGTTATTGCTTATATTGTTGCAACTGTAATTTCCCTAAGCATAACTGATTAGATTTCCCCACGCATTAGGTTCTCTTTGGTTCACAATACTTGCGTGTTAACATACATTGTACACTGCCTAATCTAAATTCTAACTTTATTAGATTTTAAATGTATAAAATATATGTCAATGTGCATTACCATTTACATTATATATCTATAACTTTTATTCAGTAAAGATACAAATTACATTTTATATATAGATATATATACATTTTTAAAATATTTTTATGCAGCATTTTAAATTTATCAAAGGTGAGAGTAAAATTTTTAACATTGTTTAAAAGTGGCTTCAAATTGTAAATAAATACTGTTCCTTTGGACTTTCTATTCATAAAGGAATACTGAGAAAAACAAAGCATGTTTTTTAATAAATATA
>JAUYWG010000055.1:8525758-8558574 GCA_034779775.1 Enteromius afrohamiltoni
ATTTTCTAGAAATAAATAATAAATAATATTATTAATTAAATTATTAATAAATAATAATAGTAATAAAAAATATAATAATAATTTTAAATAATAACAATTTTAATAATATTTTTTGTATTTTATATATATATATATATAGAGAGAGAGAGAGAGAGAGAGAGAGAGAGTACTGTCAAACGATTAATCGCATTCACAATAAATGTTTTTGTTTGCATAATGTACGTGTGTCCTGTGCATATTTATTATATATATATATATATATATATATATATATATGTCTAAAAACATATGCTTACAGTATATATGTTTCAAATATTTACATTTATTCATAATTTATATTACAAATAAATATATTTAATATATAAACATATTTTTCTAAATCAATATACACAGTACACATACATATATTATGTAAACAAATAATTTGATTTTGAATGTGATTTATCGCCGTTAATCATTCCCCAGCACTATAATATATATAAGTTTTCAGCTTGTCTCCTTGAGTTGTACTACATATCAAACATAAATCGATTTATGATGCTAACCTTCTCTTTTGCTCGCAATTCATCAAACATCTGCTGGATCTCCAGCCTCCAGTCTTCTTGCAGGGAATGGAAAGACTCAAGGGGCATCTGAAACATGGCTGACTGTTCAATGTCCACAAGCCTTTTCAAGATACTCCCAAAAGAAGGACGTCCATGTGGGTTAGGACACCAACACTCTACAGAGAGAGAGAAACAGATAAATAATGATGCCATGAAATAAAGACTGGATAACTCAAAGATCAGTGTTCCATGCAGTTCAACCAAAACTGTTCTTACCTCCCAGCAGCTGTGCAAAGGCCTCAGGGCAGGTGGAGGGGATGGGAAGGGTCAACTTGTTCATGGCAACTCCATAGGCCACAGCCAAAGCATCAATTTCACGGTATGGCACCTCACCAGTCAGCAGCTCCCAGAGTAACACTCCAAAACTGACATGAAAAAGACCATAATCAGCCACAAAAGCACTAGTTAGACCGCAAAGGACAGTCCAAAGGAGGACCGAAACTCACCTCCACACGTCGCTGCTTTTGGAGAACAGGGACAGCTTGATGACCTCTGGAGCCATCCAGGCATACGTGCCTGCTGCGCTCATCTTCGTGGTGCGATGCCATTCCCGAGCAAGCCCGAAGTCTGTGATCTTCAGAGTCTTCCCGCTCAGGTCGTCTCTCTCCACAGGCTCCAGAATCAGAACTGAGGGAGGAGTAAAACAAAGAACAGAGAACCGTGAAACCAAAGAAGGTGGAGATAAATGGAGCGAATTTTGGCTTTTTGTTGATATTTCTGAATAATGGAAAGAGGAAACAATACGAACTTCTTCATGTAATATCTAGTAATTAGTCTCAGTGGCACTCACTAGAAGTCAAACTAGATTATTTGGCACACGGATGCTTTACACAAAGTTTAGCCCAACAATATCCTTGATTCCACCTAAGATAAAACTCAAGCGCAAACATGTGTGACACACATCTGAGTCATATGAAAATGGCACAATGTGAGAACCAGTGTAGTCCTTGTGTACGCAAAAACAAAACTGCATCTGAAAAAATCATCATAGATCAGATTATCAAATTCATTTCAGCCTATATAATATGAACTATTCATTCTTTTCCACATTCCCATTCTCATTGTTTTGCATATAGGTAATTAATTGGTATTCGCAACTCATTTTATTTCCGTCTGTGATGTATTTCTGAGTGAAACAGGATGTTCAATGGGAACAAAAATCCAGGGTGGGATTTAAAGCAACATTGAATCATGGAAAGTGAGACTACTACCATAATAGAGTATGTTTGGATGTTGGATGTTGTGCGAATTCGTACAAATTAGCCACCTCATAAAAAATACTAATTGGTTGTGAGATAGCGTTGGTATTTTTCTTACATAAAGCTATCGTTTCAGCTTCATTTGATGCCACAGAGATGGATTTGATTTCTAAACATGTACACATTTTGCATGTATAAGTAGCCCTTTAAAAGCCATTTGTCCATTCAAACTTTATGGAAGACTTACTTGAAAGGAAGTAGCCAATTTATGCAGAAATTTTTCATATCCCAAAAATCCCTAAACAAAACATAGCAAGGCAAAACTAGAGGAAATGTATAATATATCTAAAAAAAAAAGTTTTTTTTTTCCTATGGTGGTCAATGGTGACCCAAAACAGCCCGGTTCCAAACTTTTTCTTTTGTTCTGCAGAGCAAAGAAATTCATACAATTTTGAAACTACTCGTAAATGATGACAGAATTTTCCTTATTTGGGTGTTACACAACCACGCCACAATGATAAAGATCCACCAGTAGTTTTCTTCCAGTAGACTTCTTGACTTTTAGAGCGAGTTGAAGGTCTATCAAATATTTATCAACCAGTAGCATGTATGTGGGCAACACAGAGCCCCAAAGAGAAACAAGATCTCGTACACACACACACACACACGCACATGTAAAGTGCAAACTCATCTATCCACAACACAAACTTAGCTTTATATCACAAGCGAGACACATGGCTGGCATTAACCTATACACACATACACATAACAGGCACCAGTAAACTGCATGTGGACAACAATGTCAGTATTTCACAGAAGTGGCATTAAAGGACAGCGTGATCCTTGCATTGTTACTCATTGAATTCAGATCTATGTTTACTGAAACTACCAAAAACCACACACTCAGTTTATTAGAAGAAGAATTATAGAAGTCAATAGGTACACAAGACAAAAAAGGTTGGGAAACACTAGTCACGCCACATGAGATTATACAGTTGCCATAAAGACTTAAAAGAGCTCAGCTACAGTCTAGTTCACATCCACAAACATGAGTCACACCGGATAGAATAAACCATTAATACTTAAGGAACTAAAGCTTTCTGTACAGTACTATACATCATATGCATGTACATATTACATTTATATGTACATAATGTGAGATGTATACTGTATGAGAGCTATGAGAGTCTGTTCTGTCCCTCCTCCCTGTATTTCCTCCTGTGTTTCCGTGTGCGGGCAGGCTATGGAAATGTTTGGAGTGTCAATAATCAGCTGGACTGGTTTGAGTGGGGTGGGGACGGGTGGAGTGCATTATCACCGCACATATGCAAACGGGAGCAGAGAGAGAGAGAGACACAGGAAGAGAACACAGCTGAGTTTTTGTTTGACCAGCACATCACAAGCTCTGGTTAAACAGGTGGAAGCTTTCTGTCTGTCTCGCCAGATTATTACATTCATTACACTTAATACATTAAAAACCGCATATGATATTATATTAAAATGATATAATATGAAATACACATTTAATCTGTAATCTTTGTAGATTGAAAATGAATCATGATCTTCAATTACAATGATGCTACATACTTTTCTATTAAATAACAAGGATTATATTTATCATTGCGCATATGCATTTACAATATACAATGCCTTTAAATATAAAAACTTTTAACTTTTACTTTTTTTAGAGATGCATTAATTCCTGCAATATTAGATGAAAGATGTTATATAAGATATAAGATATTATATGACAAAATATAGCAAAAACACTGGATGTGAATGATCACTAATATTATACAATAGGACATGTTTTCGGCTAAAAAAAAATTTTCTTAGATGGTAGATAAATTGCCAAGGCAAAGCAGTGACTCTCCATAGTAATGGATTTTATACTGTACGTTCTATCGCCCTATACCAACCCTACCCCTTACTACTGGCAAATCTTGAATTTCATAATTCACTGTTTAGTATGCTTTTTAAGCCTTTTGTTTTATGGGGACACAGGAAGTGTCCTCACAAACTATGTTTACATTGTAGTACCCATGTCATTATTCACATTTGTGTATAAACCACAAATGCCAGCACACACACACACACACACACACATTGGGTTTACATGTTTTATGAGGACATTCCATAGTTGTAATGTTTTTTATACTGTATAGACTGTAAGTGGTATTGTCCTACACTGACCCTACACCTAATCCTACCCTTTACAGGAAACTGTGCACTTTTAGAATTTCAAAAACTTAATTCTGTTTGATTTCTAAGCTTGTTTCCTCATTAAATATCCCCACAAGGTCAAAATTTACTGTTATTACTATCTTTGTGGGGACAATTGGTCCCTATAAGGTGATAAATACCAGGTGCACACACACACACACACATATACATACATATATATATATATATATATATATATATATATACACACACACACACGCACATATATATGCATTATGTGTGTGTGTATATATATATATACACATATAATACTTTTTTGGCATACTTTTATATTAACTTTTATGTTAAGATATTTAAACTTAAGTTAATGAACACAAACATACTGATGAAGACCATGTGTGTGTGATTTGATAACCTTATTGGCTAAATGCCAGATCTGTTTAACTTATTTACCTCCTCAAGACTGAAAGAAACGTATTGTAAATTGCAACAACTAAAACAGATTTCTTTTCTATTAAGCAACATGTTAATTAACGCATTATTCAATGGTAACCAATGAGACCTTATTGTAAAGTGTTTCCAATATTTTTAGTGAACTTGTTAAGACATAATTTGATCTTTCTCTTTGTCCATTTGTGTGAGTGTTTGTTTCTGCCTCTGGTGTGACTGGAGATTAGGAGAATAGGAGATGGTTGCTTACAGTGTTAATAAGGCATTGTTATATGCCATGTCACCCTGAGGGACAGTTGCCACCAGAGGGTTATGAGGGGGTGAATGTGTGTGTGCAAGTCACCGAGAAAGAATATATAGATTGTGTGAATATATGCGTGGAGAGGGAGTCTGTTCATGTGAGTGAATAAAGAGGCACAAAACACATTAGTTGAACAATCGAGGGTGTGTCAGTAATGTTAAATGTGTGTGTGTGTACACTGCATATATGTACATGTTTGTTCCAATTAACTTCCAATTAAGTTGTGGTTCTTCACCAAAGGCTACTGCCGGACATTCAGGGCATGCATGGAAGTGTGTTTATGTGTTGGGATGATATATGAGAGGACCGTCACACAGGTTTTACAACTTGTTACTGTCTAACATCAAACGCTCTCAAACCAACCACCGCATGCACATGACATCAACCATAACTTTCATTCATAACATTGATATTTACACTTAATTCACAGTTTCAGATGAATTAACCTGATAATGACTGATCATTCACAACATCACAAAGTCATTTTTTGTTTTATCAAATTTGGAATGCACACAGAAATGTATACATATGAGAAATAAGATACTATGGATGTTTGGGGGTTTTTTTTAGATAATTTTGTGGTTATATAAAATGTGCGTTATATATAAAGAGAGAAAGAGAGATCCAGGAATAAATCTTCTGTCTTTTCAAAACAAAACTTAATTAGCATTTTCTTTATATATATATATTTATATATCAATTTGCAGCTACTTTAAACTAAGCCTGATGATGATAAAGTGCAGTATGGTGTCAGGGCACAAACATCTGTCATGCTGCAGCCCTTGTTTAACTGTTTGTCATTACAACAAGCAATTCGACCCTTAACCTTTTGTGATCGATTGGAGACTAGACCATTTGTCTCTTCGGCAATTCATGAGAACAGAACATCATCCAGTCTTCACACAGCAGTTTAAAGTCAAGAGGGCGATAAAAATTTGAACAGTCACTGCTTTGTAACGAAGCAATAAAGAAGTCGTGTTATTGTGCTAAAAGTTTTTACTAGCTTTTTATAATAACTGGTAAATCAAACACGCGTGGCACAGTCCTAAACTTTGCCTCATTTGTCAGGCGCACAGTGCAAGAAAGAGACAAGCTGTCTGTGAAACACATTCTCTCACCCACACAGCGCTGTCCTCTTTGTCTCCCTATGGTTCACTGAAAAGGTCTGTGTCTCAATCAATCGCTGAGTCGCCCACTCTTCAATATCTCCTTATCTCAAAGCACGAATTCCCCCTCAGTGCGATATATAGTGAACACTCAATAGGGAGCACAAAAGGAGAAATGAAACTGTCCTCTGAAGGCAGGAACAGCTGGTACTGTAGCTGAATCAGGTCCCTTGTCCCCCCCTCTCCCCCACTTCCCGATTTTACCTGCTGTTTCAGCCCAGGTTCACTACATTACACTGCTGAGAGAGAGATTTTTTACAGTCCCGTGTGCTGACATAGCAGTTTGAATCCTTTATTTTGTATTTCTCAGGGGTTCTTATTTTCTGGCCTGCATCTATAGAGAAAAGGAGTGGGCAATGTATCGGATATTTGCAACGGTTCTGGTGGTGATGTACAGCACAGAGACAATGTGAATAGTAGAAGCAGGCATTCTTGCTATTAAAGGGCTATTAAAGGGATTGTTCACCCAATTAACTACTCACTCTCATTCGAAGCACTTAAGACCTTTAAAAGTTCATCTTCAAAACATAAACCAAGACAGTTTTGATGAAATCCAAGAGCATTCTGACCCTGCATAGATAGCAACACAACTACTACTTTCAAGGCCCATCTATATCTATTTAGAACATATCTAAATTGCGTCCTATGCTCTCAACCTCAAATGCAGAAATGTTAATTCATGCATTTATGACCTCAAGATTAGATTATTGTAATGCTTTACTGTGTGGTTGTTCTGCACGTTTGGTAAATAGACTACAGCTGGTTCAAAATGCAGCAGCTAGAGTCCTTACTAGAACCAGGAAGTATGAGCATATTAGCCCGGTTCTGTCAACACTGCACTGGCTCCCTATCAAACATCATATAGATTTTAAAATCTTGTTAATTACTTATAAAGCCCTGAATGGCTTAACTCCTCGTACTTGAGCGAGCTCTTATCACATTATAGTCCTCCGTGTCTGCTGCATTCTCAAAACTCTGGCCATTTGATAATACCTAGAATATTAAATCTATTATTTAATAACATTTGTGATTTCTAGTGATTATCATCGTTTTGACTACATGACCGTCTCTGCATTTGATAAAGTTTAATCTGGTCAATATACATTACCATAATTCTGTTGTCATACTTGATAATGTTCAGTGCTTTGCTATAATCTGTATTGTTAAAAGAGCTAGATAAATAAGTGACTTGACTTGAAGGCTCAAAAAGTTAGTAAGGACATCATTAAAATTAAGCACATAATAATGCCTTATTCTACATGACCTTATTCTATATTCCCAATACCTTAACAACTACAAGTATGGTTACAAAAACAAAAAAAGAGAGAAAGGTTCATTTTCAGACATCAAATATTAAATAATAAAATAATATAAAATGTAGAAATCATACTATATCTATATCACCCACTCCAATATACAGTAAAAGATCTATACACTCAGCTTTAAAAACATATCTCCTGGAAATACATTTATTTGTGCACTAATAACTTTCTTATCTAGCTGGTTTTAGCATAATAACGTACGCAGCTATCAAAGCAGAATTTCACTGAAAAGGTTATTGACTAAGAGTGCTGTTGGCAAGCATGGCTATAAACCAATCAAAAGATTCATGACTAAACTAGGTGGGGATTGTTTGGACCAATCCGTGAGTGTGGGCCCCTTCTCCTTCCTATCCTCAGCAGTCTCTGGGAGACTGTGTTTCCTCTTTATCACTGTGCCCTACAGACAATCCCTCACATCCCCCTCTCTCTCTCTCATTCTCTCCATCTCTCTCACCCCAGCCTACCTCCCTCTATTCCTGTATGAATCAGATTCCAGCTGTCGCCTGGCGAAGCATCCATTCTTACACTCAACCAAAGGGGGAAAGAAAGAGAGAGATGGATGATGATGGGAATGGGAGAACAGAGCATAAAGGAAAGAAGCAAGGACAAGAGGAATTGGGGCATATCATCAGTGTGTGTGTTTGTATAAGTATGCATTTGTATTCTTGTGCTTGTGGCTTTGTGTGCTTTATATGTGGGAGTGCTAAACATAGGGAGTGACATGGATATTTCAGACAGCGAACGGCCTCAGAATGTGGCAGCAAAAGAAAAGAAGAGCTATATATAGAAGTATGTTAGGGCTTTATAGTGTCTAATGACACTCATCATACTGATGGTCCAATTCATTTCACAAAGCAATGTTTCAAGTGCTCTTTTCCAGTAGCTTCAATGCATTTCATGTGCTTATTTTGTATATTGCATACACGAAAAGCTCCAGATCATAGCCAACTTTTAAAATTAGAGATCATAAATATAGTCAGGGTGGAGAATGAACTCTACTATGAATCAGAAACATACCACATAACCAGTGTAGGCTGATTCCTGAACGAATAACTAAAATGAGTTAGTTCTTTTTAGTGAATCAGAAACGTACAATGTAGTCCGATTCCCAAATGAATGAGTCTGATGAGTTGGTTCTTCTTGTGAGAACCAAATCATACCAAACAAAACAAAAACATACAGATCAACTACTTTTGTTCGATTCCTGAATAAAGGACTCTGAGTTGGTTCTTTTTAGTGAATTAAAAACATACAATGCCAACAGTGTAGTGCGATTCCCAAATGAATCATTCTAATGAGTCAGTTCCTTTAGTGAATCAATACCATACAACACAAGCATGTAGTCTGACTCCCAACAAATGATTCCAATAAGTGATTTCTTTTTAGTAAATCAAACAATTTTTTTTGCTAGATTGTATTTACTTAAAACATCTGCCTGTGCTGCTTTGTTAATGGAACTGTTAAAGAATCAGAATCGATCAGAGGATTCACATTACTTCCCCGTTCCCATCCCTAGCAAAGCGCTCACTAACACAAGAGAAAGAATTTAAGAAACTGAATTTAAATGTGCAAAGGGTTTCAGTTTAGTAGAGTGTGTTTGGTTTTACAAAGACCTTGTGTCACTGATACCTTCGGTTGGCTGAAGAAGCAACACCAACGGCTCATTGAGCTTTAATCAGTTCCAGCACGGCACAATGTTGCCCTCCAGGAGAGATATTATTATGGCTTTGTACCCATATGATCTTCTGCATGATGACTTTCAGACATTAGATGCTGCTGCTTTGTTGCCTGCGCTTTTAAAAAAGTCTCGCATTCTCGTTTAGAGTCAAATTTCTACCTCTATTCGAAGGTCAATATTAGACTGGCTATAATGTCAATAGATAACAGTGTAATTAGAACGTGTGCTGTACCGATGGCGGCCTTGTTCTCTAGACATACATTGAATCTCTTTTAGGGACATTTGGAATGCAAACCACCAACCAGGAACTGCATGAAAATTTGCCTTAATTTGGACGAGAGAACTGCAGCTGAACTCTAGAACAGAACCATTTCTTCCTTTCTGCTGTTTTAAGCAAAACATAAGGAGTTTGAATTGGTACTGACATTCTCTTCAGCTGTAGTAGCGTTTAATGAGTTGTTGTAATAGGACACCAGTGGTGGTAACCGCTCGGTCTCCCTCTCCCACAGGGTTAAATGTACCTGCGGACGCCGGCTTGTCCCTGTTTCAGCTGTGCTGCTGTCAGACCTCTTTGAGGTAAATGTCACCTGAGGCACATGCAAAGAGACACTCCATGACACAAGCAGCACCTGACAGTCAGCAAAGCACCTGCCTGCCAGAGCTACTCCACTTGTGTTTTGTTACACTTGTATGGCACAATTTTGTTTCTTGGCTCTTCATAAATAATTTAAAAACTCTGTGTTAAACTCAAAAAGAACACACCACCTGAAAATTGTAAGTACATTTATATTTTAATTTAACATAGGTGCTTTAAAGGTTAAGTATGTAATTGCTGCACTAAACATTAATGAAATTACAAAACCTCGAAAAATTATGTCTGTTTTCAAACAGGTTTCCAAAAAACTCCCCCATCTGCGATTATGGCTTAAAGGGGCCAAAAACTGCCACTGCTTGAAAAGACACTTTAAACAGACCTTTCCCGATCCCACCCCCCTATCTCCCCACCGCTTCACTTCCTGTCAATTGTGATCTTTCCTATCTAATAATGGCAAAAACACCACAAATAAATCTTTAAAAAAAAAAAAAAAAAAAAAAATCTAATCTATTCTGTCCTGGCTGATTGTAGACTCTGAAGTAAACGTCCGCTGATATGATTGGCTAAGAGCATACATTTCTCTTGTGATTACACTTGTGTCACGACATTACTGTCAGATCCAATATAGTCAGTCCAGCATTGTCTTTTAGTTTCAATAATTTGAAAAATCCTGCATCAAATTGCACCTTGCTCGTAAACAAATCTGTTGTAAGTTAACAAAGGATCTTCTTACTGAAATTCTTACTGACACGGTCTGGATCTTCACTAAAAATAAGGCGTTGAGTTGCTCCTCTCTGGTAAACACCACGTGCCCTGTCATACACCCAGCGCAATGTGACGCAAGGCACGACTCAAGCGTTTTTTGGTAGTTTCATCCCGACCCACAATTATTATTTTCACATCCAGCGCCACATTGTCTAAATAGCAAATGCGTTTGCTGGTCTGAAAATGAGGTGTGTTCAGGTGCATTGTTGGCGCACTGCAATTTTGAGGCAAATGATTGCGCCATTGACCACCTAAATCCTGGTCTAAAGTCTTTTTATTTTTATTTTTAAGGGGCATGATGGTATTATGCATGGGTGCAATACGTGTATACACTCTACTGTACTGCGCTTATCTACTGTATTACAACAGAGTGTAGAACATTATAAAAGTTGTCGCTTTGGCAGCCTTCAATATAAGTTGTTTTTATACTAATGAGAAGAGTTCTGAAACGCACAGGATGTTTTCATAGTACAATGACCTTTTATGTGTCAAAAGATCAAAAGAATTTTGGTTTCTCAGTTCATGACCCCTATAACAAACAGATAGCCACACCCAAAACTAACTCCATTGGTCGAGCCACTGTTGCTGGTCTGGATGTTCAAGGTTTACTTACTGTTTACTTACAGTTGTCTCTGCATATTAAGCTGAGAAAATAGTATTTTAGTATTCTGTATTCAGTAAGAATTACACTATTAAATTATGTGAAAACTAGGGATGTAACTGTATCAAAATTTCACGGTACGGTAATATGAATGGCACGGTACAGTATTTATTGAATCATTTACATAAAAAACTAAACTAATTAAGAGGCTCAAAAAAAAAGTGCCAGAAGTGTTTATGAAACAGTTTACATGAACACTGAACACATCAATGGCACACACATTAGCCATCTATCTGTAAACTTTGAAACAGGAACTTGAATTTTAATACCAAAGAAATTATTAAACCTTCCACATATCCGATTTAAAACCCGCTTTAGATTGCTAGATGACGTCATATATCAATTTGCATATTCATTACGTCAGTGTGTCATATTATCTTGTTTATCTGTGGTCACATAATGTTATTCAATGCACCCTTATTCTCAATATAACTGTTTTCATTGATATTTTAATGGTTTCTGTTGTCAGAAAAACAGAATGAATATGAAATAGTGACTGAAATGCACACCATTATAAGGCCTACTGAACTAGCTCTACCTTACAAGATGTTAATCTAGATTACGCCTGAGTAAACTTTTCTCAGAAGACCTATCGTTTTATCGAGTCATGTGACCACGGTATTATTGAAAAAATTTGATTTTGCGGTACGACAGTATTTACAATACCGCTACATCCCTAGTGAACACCATTGGATCTGCGAAAGGATGTAGGCATGCTCCTGATGAGATGGTGGATGGTTTCCTGGGGAATATCTTCCCAGACCTGAATCATGGCATTAGTGAGCTCCTGGACTCTATGGTGCTACTTGGCTGCTACAATACATAGCAATTCAGGTTCTGAATTAGATTCAGGTTTGAGGAAAGTGAGGGCCAATCAATAGGCATCATTGCCTTCTAAATCCAGAAGCTGCCTACACACTCTGGCCAAATGATGCCGCACAATTTCATGCACCACAAGGAACCTGTATAGAGTCAATAGTTCTGGAGATTTCATCAGCAGTGACAGTGCCATCAGTGTTTTGTGTGACACTCCACAGATATTCCACCCCAGACCATCCCAATGACCCCGGGACATGTAAGCATTTTTTTTTTTTTCAAAAGGTAATTGGAATGCGTTTTATAATAAAAATGGAAATCTCCTTTGTGAACAAGCAACAATACAAAACAGACATATTAACAGACAAAAACATGAACAGACATATGAAATGTGTTTCCTCCACTCCCCCTCAACTAATTTTTTTCCATTTTTGGAAATTGCATAATAATCCTGGATTATGCTTTTTTTAATGTAATTTTTCAAGATCCCATTTTTATGAGTATTAAATCACATTTTAGTAATCAAAAACACACATGCAATTTAACAACGTTTTGCAAAAAAAAGATTTTTAGGGTTTCATGAAAGCCATTTTTCTTTTTTTTCCAATTTCAGTTTTTGGTCCTCCACCAAATTCTGTTTTCCATCTTAATTTTTTTTCCCAGATTCCAGAACATGCAGACCTATGCATACTGCAATTTAATGAAATGTAGAACAATATTTTGGTTTGATCTATCCAAAATTCGCTAAATTCTGCAATTTTCTGTTACATTGCAAATACCATTTTGATGACAATTTTGACTATACAATTCTGGTAAATTAGCTCATGGAAATAATAACAAATGACAGCATCTCACAGAACTCGCCTTTATCATTGAGCTGGAAAAAGTAAATAAATTTGACCTGATTTATCAAAATTTAAGATGA
Organism: Enteromius afrohamiltoni; assembly: GCA_034779775.1. NCBI lineage: Eukaryota > Metazoa > Chordata > Actinopteri > Cypriniformes > Cyprinidae > Enteromius > Enteromius afrohamiltoni. Next base: position 8,538,426 of record JAUYWG010000055.1, read on the forward strand.
ATATACTCAACGCTCTCCAATTGGTTCCATTGGTTAATGAAAACATTGCTTCTGTGCAATGATCTGTTTACAGGGCACGCTAATACAACCTTTTCAAGGGAGGCTCTGCCTAGCTCCCTTTGCTCCCGTCTGTCTTGCTTTTAGTGCTCCAACAATACTCCTCTGACTTCTATGACACTAGAAGAACAGGCCACCGATGGGCATTGTGCCGAAGATCTCTGACACTCAGCCATGCCAGTGCGTTCTATGTACAGAGCTATAGTGGCTGCCTGTGTTGTCAGATTTGCATGCGTTGTTCAGTGTGCATTGCAAGGGTATGTGGATTACAACACTACACAGTCTTTGTCTTTCCCACCATATCCACGACATGCCCTATTCTTTGTCATGTGGTGGACATAGATGTATGGTCTGTGCCATAGTAACACCTGTAAACACTTCTGTAAATGTAAACGTGTGTATATTAGCTGTGTGGGCAGGTCTTGCTTGGTTATTGACTCTGTGATGTTGCAGTCCACACATAAATGTGTGTGTGTGTTCGGTACATTAGAGTGTATGCTCAGTTTGGGTGTGGATAAGCACTTTGTGTGTTTCTTTGCTTTGCATCACGTGAGCTCTGGGCCAAACCTTGGACTGTAACTCTTTAAATAGAAAACAACTGAGAATTTCTCATGCCAGCAAAAAAACGTGTCTGGTTATGTATTAACTCGAACCGTTTTAAAGATACTTTCTCATATGGAGGCTGTAGTCTTCAGACCATCAGAATTACTTTTTATAGTCTCTTTATTGATTTTTGCCACAGATACTGTGTGTATTTACTATCTGGCTCACATTTAACTGTTTCAAAGTTGAAGCAAAGACACAGACCTACACCGGTCTCACTCGCCTAGAAAAAATATAACCAATATAACTGTCTCTGGACACACCTGTACTTCAGATGTCCAAGTTCCCACAAAAATGAGCTGACTTTGATCTACCAAGAAGTTACAAAGTCAGCGCTGCAGGTTAAATGTACTAGATATGGACTATATCAAAGAGTAAATCAATAGGAAATGGTGTGAGTGACATATTTATTGAACAAACCCTAATTTATTTTCACAAAACATAAACAACATTAATATATTTTCCAAGCCATGGAAGGTTTAAGCAGACTAAGACCCTGACCACAATGAGACACTGCCGTAGACAGAATTTTCATTTTTGGGTGAACTAACCCTTTAAGGTTAATGACACAATCACCTCGTGTCTGACCCTAGTCAGCCCTACGTCACATAACAGCAACAAAAACATGAACATGTCTTTTTATAAACTAACAGAGACAGATTTGTAACTGTAGCACTATGCTGCTTGTACACCGCATGCAGGTTTATGTGCATAGTGCAAGTCTTCTCTTTCAGTGGCCTAAATGATAGAGTTGGGGCATTTTGGTTAAACATTACAAGATAAAAATGAATCATTCACAATAAGATCAATAACATGGATTTCAAAAATTGATAGAATGAATTATTTCAGGACAACTTTATTAACATGTAACCATAGAGTGTACTGAACGTTTGTTGCAAACAGAAACACCATGAAGCAGAACAAAATGTCAGCAGATTGGATTTTACAATTCATTTTACAATTAACGATGTGTATGACATTACCATTATTCGTGCCTGCGTAGAGCTGCTGTTGAGCACAGAGTGAAATGAGTTTGTGCAGAACCACAGATGAGCAAACATATTGAACACACTCTCCTAGAATGCCCTGTCTCTCAAGTAATGCTGGGAAATTCAATTAATTTCACTGAGTAGCTTCACTAAATTAATTGATAAACACAAAAAAGAAAAAAAATATATTTACAGGTTTCCCAACACTTCCTTAGAGTAAGGACATGGGCGAAAGCAATCTACTTGTTTGTCAATTAAATGCAGTCAAAAAACTTTAAATACTTTAAATCTAAAGCGTGATTCCTCTACGTATACTGTAGGCTGTACAACTTCATACAAACTGAGATTGTGATTTAAAGTGATTAAAAAAAGCTGCAGAATTGCTTGTTTATAAGGTTGAACAATATATATAATATATATATATAATTTTTTTTGGGCGGGGGGGATTATTATTATTATTACTCCTGACGTACTAATATTGTAATATTTTACTGTAAAATAAAAACTGAGCAAGAAAAGTATAAAAAAAAAAATTTTTACAACAGAGCTGTAAGCGTCTTAAATCTTAACTTTCAAGCATTAAACATTAAAGCTTGTATTTTGTTGGAAAACTGCAGGTAGTTCTTAAAGTTTCTCTTTTGTTGAAAACAGCCCGGTAACTAGTAAAGGCTGTAAAATAACAGCCTTCAACCAATATTTTGTTATAAATATACACTATATAAATAAATAAAGTAACACACTACCTTAAATTCTCAGTCCTGCTGTACTATAATTAAAAATGAAGGCTTAACTAAATACAGCTAACGCGCTTCTCAATCTTTAAAAATGTTATTGCTTCATAATGTTTAACACATAAAAGGCTGGACAAATGACTCACGGTCACTCACCAGTGTGCAAACAATGCAAAAAGTCCATGGCCCCATTTTTACCACCACCCCCTATCTGACTCATTCTAATCGGTGGGAAAGGAATGCATCCTATTACTTATTAATGGATCACCTAAAATTGTGGGTGACATTTGTGCATCCCATGACTGCAGGCTGTTGTCGTAAAAGACAGGAGTGTGGCGTTGTGCAACTGTCAGGCATCTTTCTTTAAAGTTTTCTGTAGCAAATCTTTTGAATACAGAGTTTGCGTGAAAGAGGTAGTAAAAACAGAAACACTGTTTGGGATGTAATGTCATGTGCAAGTGCGGGTATGCATTAAGCAGAAGTTTCAAAGCGACTTTAAATGTATATTTATTACGCGTGCTCTCTAGGAATTGACCCTATGACACTGCCGTTACTAGTACCATGGTCTACAAATTCAGCTACTTAAAATAAAGACATAACTAGCAATTTATCTGTCATTTGTGACAAATGAGTGACTCTACCACTGACCCTGGGTGCTTATAACCCACCACTGACCCTCTCTCCCCCCGTGCGAGTTCAAACCCTGGGGCTTTTCCAGGACACATAGGCTTACATATATACACATCTCTTATATCATCATTTTTTCACTCATATTCACCCTCCCCCAGTCAGGCGAGTGACTCCTGTCATTGCCGAGGCATCTTTGTCTTGGATATGCCATAAAGGGGTCATTGTTGTTATTCTGCTGTGTTCCCATCCTCTCTCTTGTCCAGTCTATATCTCTCCATAATTTATTTTCTCTACACCTGCTGGTAGAACACTATTTGATCATTCTAATATTATACACTTAAAGGCAATTCACATGCTCAGATGGTATGGACATCACATGACCAACAATTGAACTGTACTCTATTAACTGAACTAACTAAAATCAATATTACAGAACAGGCAAGTCAGGTAATCAAAAAACTCTACTTAGTGTGCATACATAAAAAGTGTTCTCAATAGATTTCCTAATGCCCTCAGAGTTTAATGTCACAACACGCATGGTAAACTAGTAACTTAACTACTAGCTATTATGGTGATATCTACATTATCAGAGATAGCAGAGTGGTCACAAGCTGATATAAAGCTCATATAATATAATATATAGGTCTATTACAATTTATTTTAACAAGGTCACAGTAAAACTATTAATATTGTTAAATATGACCATTTATAAGAATTACCTGTCAACAGTTTTAATGTACTGTAAAATGGAATTTATTTTTTGAAGACAAGGCTGATTTTTCAGCAGCTATTATTCCAGTCTTCAGCGTCGCATGATCTTTATTTGCAGAATTGTCAAATATCATCTGATTAGTGTGTCTGACTAATATATGGGTCTGTCATAGCCTTTAACCTCAGTATGCCTTCATTTTATAAAACTAATATTGAAGTTGAGTGTAAATATATTGGCATCATTAAAGGGGACATAACACAGTTTCTGCCAATCTCATGTTAATGTTGAGTACCTATAGAATAATACCCCATCCTTCCGATCACCAGAGTTTTATCAGATTTATAAAAAGATGGATACAGCTGATAAGGGTTTGCCGTAAGTGGAGCTAAAGGGTCACGATCATGCAAATGCTGCCATCTGCAACATTACTATAAATAAAACAGCAACAAAAACTTTATTGACTTCATTTTTATTTCATTTGTTTATAAAACATTAGTCACTGAAAGGCCAGGAATAAATACTCGCAAGACTCTGGAAAAACAAACTGCACCCACGGTTCCCTTAACTCTGGGTTTTTGGGAAGCTGAACAAAGTTATCTTTCCCTTACAACCAAAAAGACATTGGAAGACATTGTTGATATTGTGGTCAAATAAACCCCAAATGACATATCTATCTCAAACAAGTCCTGTGCAGCCCCGCCAATGAGTTCCGTAACCCGAATGAAGCACATTGATGGCCGTGCTTTTGCACTCATTTAGGAGTGTGTTTTTTTAGTTCCATCATTACCAGTAGAATTAAAGGGAGGTTACAACCATAGTTAGCTAATAATGCTATTGGGAAACGCACCCTGGTGCATGCTTTTTCCAGGAGAATTCTGCCATACGTTACATCACATAGGGCTATGTTTGGGAAAAAAAACGAACTTTTGGCTGCTGAAACTTATACGATCCCTGAAGGAATATAATTGGCACACAAATACTCCATCGCATGTCCGTCAAACTCAAAACTTTGGCCATGTTTACCATGAGAATTCAACTCTTCAACAGTGTACATAAATTAGAATTAAATGTCATTAGACCTCCCCTTCAAGTCGAAAACAAGTCCTGAACGTTTGCCACAACAATTTGATAGCACCAGACAATGTGCGTTAGCTCTTAACCATCAGCCATTCCTGTGTTCCAGTAAAAGACCTGCCTGAGGAGTGTGTCAGGGGAAGGTGATCTGATGTTTAGCGTTACTCTCAGCTGAGTCACCCTTCCAGTTGATCCCCAATCCTCTTTTGTTTTTGCCAGTGTGTGGGCCATTCTTTGATAACGGTAACTTAAGTGTGTGAGCTCAGTTAACAACATGGACTGACCACCGACTTCAGCCTATCAACTCACACAAAAAGAGTGACATCACTTTAAAGGAGGTCACAGTAATCAGATTATCCTAGTTATTCTGATGCACTGACAACCAGCAAACCAAGTATGTTCAAATTAGCCCCCCAGGCAACATGAGGGAGAGGCAGCTATTACAGTAATTTTGGTATGCTAATAAAGAAGTCCTCATGTCATTGTTCTTATATGATACTGTACATTTACAAAGCCCCATTGATTTACACCAATTGTGAGGGGCTACTTTTATTTTGACTGCTAAAATGTAAATATCGGAGTAAATTTTGTGACATGCTGATGCTAGTAAAGGAATGTAATAGATTGTGAGCTAAAAGGGTACCATACACACAATCCCACTGTAGTGTTTTTTGAGAGAGGACTGTACTGTGGGGGAGGGGGATGTCTAGGGTGCAATAGAGGGGAGCTGGGAAGAGGCTGGAGGGCTTGGAATCCGCCTCTGTTGCCACGGCAGCTGTGCCAATCTCTGAGTACGCCTACAGTTTGAAGAGGATACCTGAGCTCAGAGCCCCTGGATAATGAGAAGCAGTGAAACTCTAAACTCTGACAGCTAATGCTTTCACCCCTCCTGTGTCTACAGGGGCACGATAAACATGCATCCCATCTCTGGGAGAGGGAGCAGCACTGGGTTGACGGTTTTCATGGAATTGACAGGGACAGGGATTAGCAGACTTTGCTAAATCTTCTATTGAGTGTCTGTCAGGCTCTGCTCCTGCAAAAACTGCAAAAGCTGTACTCTTAGCATATAGCGTGCAGTGTTCCTTTTGCCAAAGTGCATCCATACTCATCCATTTAGCTATTCTCTTCTTTCTGCCCACAACAACTCCAACTGCGCTTAGCAGCAAATAGCACAAAGGACCAAAAATAGCCCAGCGTTTTCCAGAGCAGAGCAGCTCTCCTTAAGAAGAGGAAGCAATGCCATGACAAGAGGCTATGAGCAAGTCCACAGAATCTATTCCTTTTGTTCTGTCACTACAGTTGCCCCACCAAAACCCATAACTCCCATAGCAAATTTAAGGATGCACTGCATTTCTGTTGGGACTTATCTGTCATGCCAGAAGTTTCCCAAAGGTATTTCCCCTTAATCAATATGTTGCTGTTATGTGTGTTAGTGTTGAGTGTATTAGAACCCTCAAAGGGACATCTTTGTATCCTTTTCATACATTAAAAGTTCATATTAGTATGTTAAGGGTACATATTCCTACTTAAAGATACTAATATGGACTATTAGGCACAGATAAGGTGCAAAGTAGTCGCTTTAAGGGTACTGACCCAGTGACAAGTTCTTGTACCCCTAAAGGTAGAATTTTTGCTGTTAACACTAAAGAAACATTACTCACTGTTGCTTGATTTGAGGTCTCGATGGATGATTGGCACAAAGGTCTGGTTGTGCAAGTAGTCCATTCCTGTCGCAACCTGCACTGCCCAATTCACTAGTACCCGAGGAGGCACCTTCTTCCCAGCAAGTGCCCGGTTAAGTGCCCCACCACGGGCATATTCCATAACCAGGCAAAGATTTGGCTCCCGAAGGCAAACACCTCGGAGAGCAATGATGTTGCGGTGTCGGAGCATCCAGAAGAGTCTGGCCTCCTGCCTCACATTCTCTGCTGTAGCACTGATGTCCTCATCTGGGTCCTGACGAGCTGCTTTAACAGCTACTTCCTCACTTCGCCACACACCCTTATACACTTTTCCAAAGCCTCCAGCACCGATCACCTCCTCCAAGCACAACTCTGAGAAATCAATCTCCAGTGGCGACTCCCCACCGACCAGACCTCCCGGAGGCAATGCTGGATAGCTGGTGTCCCGTCGGGTCACATAATTACTAGGAAATATGCCCACCTTGTCCTGGATCTTGCCAGTCCACCAGCCCTCATCTCCAGAAACTTTTGAGTCTTTGGACAGCACCTCCAGTAGGTCACCACGTCGCAAGGTCAGCTCCTCATCCGCTGTGGCCTCATAATCAAAGACAGCTGTCCAGTACGTGTTACTGCCTTCATGATGATGAGGAAGATGAGAATCTGGGGAGTCCACTGAAGAGGAAAATGTAGAGGAGTTCTGGCTGCTGCTGTTGTGTGTCAGGCAGGGTATTGGGTTTGCATTTGCTGGGAGGGCAGGGGGAACTGGGGGTCCACAGGAACCTCCCCTACTGGTGCAAGGTAGCGGGGCAGCACTGCCACCTCCAGCTCCTACTCCACTCAGTCTCGTATATGGGTCCATCACTGAGTGTTCAGGTCAGCGATGCGGTCTCAAAAGCTGGAGGAGGCCCTCTGTCAACTTGCGCACAATATCCATGCAGAGCCCATCTACTGAGTGTAGGCTTTTTTGACGAGGGACAAAATCAATAAATAAAGCTTTTGCTGTGCTGCCCTTGTACCAATTGCTTGGATTGTCCACAACACACTTTGTGTGCGTCTTAACATTTATAGGGCCATTTTATTCAGTCAGTGTGTGCTAACAGCTCTAATTTGATGATGCTCTGTAGTTATATAGCTTTATAGAAGATGATACTGAAAAAGACTTTTGCTAAGGAAACCAAAGTCCTTGAGAGTAGGTGGGAATATCCAGTCCTTCAAGGTGTGAGAGTCTTATCTTTTTGGTTACTATATGCAGCATTGGGCTTTTCCTTTAGAATTTCTGAAGGCCTTAGAGACTGCTTGTTTGGTTTCTCTTTTTAACAGCAGTAAACAAATATCACTAAAGGTAAAACTATAACTAGACAACTTCTGATTATTTGGCTTACATCATACATCATGTTCTAGTATGGGTTAAGTTCTACCTAAATAGCTTGCACTGGAATGTTGTCTTAACCTCTAATCCACGTAAAACTCTCATATTTGTAAACGCACATCGATGTTAAACTTTTTTTTTGCAATAGATGTTAATGAATATTTATAGCCTTAAACACATGCATGCGCAGGCTTAAGGCATCCTCAGACATTCAGCTCTGATAGGCTCACGGAGATGCATCAGCTCGCGATCTCAAAATATCCACAATTATTTGCACGTTTGTGATATCCCCTTCACCCTTCACTTGTGTTTTATAAATCTGAAACATTGCGAACGCTGTAAGACAGTTCAAGGAAAGCGCGCGTCCATTTTAAGATGAGAATCCCAACAGAGAGATGGCAGAGCCGTGGCTGTCTTTAGCTTTAATCGACATACATAATGCACGCCGCTTATTTATCGCTTTGCATATCAGGAAAGGCATATATTCGGCGTGCTATTAGTCTATTTCATCGATAAACGTTGCTATAGCCACTGCAAGTCTACTGTTTGCAATTTAATCCACGTCATAAACCAAAGCGACTGTCGGTTCTGTTATTTCTATGAACCGCATGTGCAAGTGCTTGCTTCGATCATTTCGTCCTCGTTTACCATGATTGTCATTTTAACAGTAGACATTTTATTTTCACAGGGCAATTGATTCATCAAGCTGGAGTCAGATGCGTACACAAATAGAAATGTATGACAAGCTAAGGCTTGCTATTGGATTATTATGATACAGATTTTTCTATGAAGAATGAGAGTGATGCGGACGGCTTGCATAAAGGTGACTTTTATCCAGGTCGTAGCGATTAGGCGACGAAATTCTCCATAATATATTTATGTTGCCCAAATAAAAGCCAGCACAAGACGTGTCGACCATCTTTATAGTAATAATAATAATAATATCACCACCTAATTCCTTTCTAGAATCTGCAGCAATGTTTCGTTTAATCCAGGGTTCGGTGGCAAAGTATCCATGCGTTCCTCCAGCCAAAACAACCGGATTTCTATATTCGGATGTATGTTTGTGGTTGCCTGGGTCGTTCACCGTACATCACAACATCCACACAGCTCGTCGCATGGGCGTATCATAACGCTGAAATATTCCCATTTGTTGTGCACATCATCATCGAATTCCACTGAAGGATGCTCTCGCAATCGTCCTCGCAGCTGGGTCCGTTGATCGGCCTGTCGTTCATCTCAATCGAATCGTTTCTTACCCTGTTTCCTTTCCCTGTGAGAAAGGCGATCTATTCCACGGACCGGCTGTCAACTCCTAGGGCTGACTTTGTATCCAAATACACCGGCTGGGGGTGGAAAACAGTGGGGCATGCTGGGAAATGGAGTTCATCGCGTGTGCGTGCAAAGTGAATTTGACCTACACGGACCATTGCATTACTAACTAACTACATCAAAGACAGCAACATATTATTACAGTTTAAAGTAATGTACAGTTTCTTCATCAATGTTTCAAAATGGCAAAGCCTAATTTTCATCAGCCCTTACTCCGTTTTTGAGTGTCACGTGATCCTTCAGAATGCTAATAGTAATAATAGGCTGATTTGGTGCTTAATTATCATTAATTATTAGTGACACTCAATTAGGCTATTAATCATGGTTCTAATGATTATCATCATCCTCAGTTTTCTATGTATATATAGAAAATTGCTGCAATGTTTCTTTGGACATCATTTTCTATCTATCTTCCATCTGTGACATACTTCCCCATCGTTTAAGTGAGTTTCCTCAAAAAACAAGAATCAGCAAAAACTTTATATTATTGCCAACTTAATTGGAAGTCCTCTTTATTACCCTGAAACATAAAATGGGGATGGCTCAATTCAGTCCCTTATAATAGGATCTCAAATATTCCATAGGCAAAATATCACTCAGACCTAATCTTTATTATAATATAGTCAGGTAAATGGAAATTCAGTCTAGTGAAACAGCAGACCTGCACAACATGTACAATATTGAGAACAGCTTTGCTCCATTATGTCACACTGCCCCCTGGTGAGATTCTGGATCACATCAATAGCAGTTTTTCTTTTTTGGCTTCTTGTATTCGTGCCATAAGGTCCTGTTCTCTTTAGTACACACCCCGTCTGCCATGATTAAGTTGATTGTGGGTGAGCTTTCAGAACAGAGGAAATACTGGGAAATATGGTCCCAGTACCATTTACCTGCTCTTTTTGTATCACTCTTTGGTCTTGTAATAACAGAATAAAGTTTATGGAGAGATTCAGCAGATAAAGACATAAATTCAGAGGATGCAGTTATTAGACAACGATTTTAACGCAAAAAGAGGATTTGATAACAAATGTTTTGCTCTGGAAAACTGAACAAATTTAGTATAGACATCAACCATTGTTTTCTAGCACTGTACTCTATACACCGGGTCTTTTATTACTACATCTGAAATGATGTGATATTCCAAGGACAAGGTTTTGTTGTTGTTGTAATCAAAGCAATGTAAAGACATTTAAAACCTGCTCTGTGATGGTGAATAATGCATCAGACATCGCTCTCTTGCTGTTTAATGTACATGCAAATTCTGTAGGCTGCTTTAAATGTTTTTGCTTATGGAAATTCACACACGTATTTAAATGTGAATCTCCATTAAAATGGTTTCTGATCATTCACTTTTTTTGTGTCAGAATCCACAAACAAAAGAATTAGTTGTGAGACCTATGTTTGTTGATCTATTATTATATCGACATAAAACTATAAATAGCACAAAATTAGCTCATTTTAAAACTTGCGGCACTTAATAAACAAGTCTCTTTTTTTGGTTTATAGTTACTTTTTTACCTTTTTGATCTATAACATTTACAACAATGTAAAGACAGAATAAATGATCAAAAAATATATATTTTGAACATAATTTTAGATAACTTTAAACAGATCCAAAACATTATTTGCAAAGTTACAGGCTGGTAAAAATATCTGTTGATAAATATGAATAAATACAAAATGATTAGACCTAAATGCTTAAAAAAATCTTGCAGTTGTCAAGCAAAAAGTTTCAAAGTTATTGTTTCCAAGTTCAAAGTTTTCCTAAAACCGTAATGCGTCCTTGACTTGTGTTCTTGACAATTTTCATAAACTTTTTTGATCCACTTCAAATGTTGGGTACTGTATACCCTATTGTTTTAGAAGAGGGTGTTCAGGCGAGCGTGTTATTACGCTAATGACCACAAGGGTGTGCTGTGCACTACTCTAAACCTGACCTGCCTGCTAAGTACAACGTGCTATAGATAGACATGTAACTAAATTTATGACATACTATAGAGCCCTCCAAAAAAGGATTTTCTTTGCAACCGAAAAATGCCTCTGTCGCGCGTACCACGTGTGCGCCGGTTGCAAAAATGCTCTGAAATACCCCAAAAATATGACACTGCAGTCTGACGTCATGCAGTCGCCTCAAAGCACATTGATTTCCATGTGGAAACATGCTGTACTGTGCGACCATACAAAAGTGTCATTTACACATTTAAAGCTACCTTGTCTCTACTGCAGTCGTTAATGCGTTGGCTTTTCCATTCAGTCACGGTGTGCGACAGTTTTAACCGGTTTCTACAATCTTATTTTAACCACATGGCAGATGATTATGGATATGGAAATGAAAAGGAAACGTGCAATACTGATTTGTTTTCGTTATAAGAGAAACACTACATTTATGACGTAAAGAGGAGAAGTTTATACTTCCAAAGCCAAATAGAGTATGTCGTTGTATAACGTGCCAAGTGGTGCCTATTAGTGTATGTATATCGTCTGTAATTAAACTATAAACTTATCACATTCTGCTCTCCACGTTACATTGCGGAATTCGCTCTCTTTCATACATTACTACACAGACGCTTGTGAATGCAACGCCGCGCATGCGCAGTGGGACGTGTGTGTGCGCGAGTAGCACCGGGCGTCGTGGTTTCGGTTGGCTGGGAGGAAGAGGAATAACGAATGTGGAGCCAAGAAGAATTCCTCGTTGGCGAACGGCGCTGGGGCGAGAAGCGACAATATCCACAGGATTTCTGAAACGTTTTACGGACTACACATGTCTCCTTAGGGAAATTTAAGGGAAGTTTTCCCCTCGCGCGTTCCCGGGTCGGATAAGGTAAGAGACGTTTACCGGGTATAATTAGTTTTTACGATCAGGTTTAAATCAACAATGCGAAGTGGCGAGTAAAACTCGGGAGGCTTTGGACAGCTTTCAGATTTGGTCCCGTTTCTTTATTTTGTACACTGGAATATAGCGGGCAGTGGTGGTTTTTATGAAGCAAGCGCTGGTCATTGTGCAGGATTCGGGATCACTGTAGTGTATTTTCATTAAGTGAAAAAAACGTTAGCAAATATAAACGCTTTAGTCCTTCCTGATCAGTCAGCGCGCATGCGTCAGCACTGTGTAGTTTTTACTCACCTGAACTAAAAGGCCATGCTGCAACAGTCAGACTACGACTTTCACACTATTGTGATGTCGCTGTAACAGAAGTTAGCGTGTTTTGAAGCGTCTTAAAACGACGTTTGTTGCTGGTGACGGCGGATTGTTGCTTTCTCGTAAAGTTTTAGCGCGTGGAGAGTCCTTGGAGAAACCCGTTGGAAATGCTGCTAGGCAGTCTACACCCGTTTACAAATGTTGCTTTACAGTTTGCTTAGGTTATAAATTAGCTATTTGGTTAGAAGTTTCATGTTTTGTGGTTAACGAATTTGTGCTTTATTTGGAGATTATGGACACGTTACAGAACAAAAGGCAGAAAACTGTAATTCATCTCCACAATCTTAATAACAACAGGTGGCTTGTGTGTTTATATTGGATTAAAGGAATAGATCAAACACATTATTATTCTGTAATACTCATTAATTTATTATCATCTTGTTACAAACCTGTATGACAGGGCTTGTGTGTGTGTGTGTGTGTGTGTGTACACGTGTGAGTCATAGCCTCAGTCATTTTCTTCAATTCTGTAAAGCAAGATGTAAAGTATTGCTCAGTTAACATCTAGTTTGTTTGTAATGCAACAGTTTATTGAACCTTTACATCTTTTTTTATTGGTTTTTGTCATTTACAGTATTCTTATTTCAGTAGTATGTTTATTTTCTGACTATCTTGTAATGTTAATCAGCAAGATCTTTACTGCAAAGCTGACCTAAAATGCATTTAAATATCAGTCGCCATTTCTAAATGGCTCAATAAAATGTAATAAGATCATATAATATACTGGTGAGCAATACAGTGATGACTGAATATAAATAAACATTCAGCAGAAGCCTTTTAAATAACATTTCATGCATTGAAAAAAAACTTAAAATAATAATAAAAAAGGAGGAAATGGTAATCAAGTAGGCCTAATCATAAGTTGCTTCTGTCCAGTAAGCAAAAATGATATATATCAATTTTAAGATTTTACAGTTTTTTTAGAGAGATGTTTTAAGAAAAAAGCCTTTGAACTTGCCATTTTGCAAGGAAATCAAATCACAGAAGCCATGTAGTAGATTGTGGACGCCAGGTTTTTCAGCAAATTATGATCAATAAATGCCTTCAAATATGATTCTTTAGGTTCCCTAGGGTTCATTTTGTATGCAAGTCCCTTACATTTCTAATTATGTCGAGAATAAATGTATGTAATTTTTAATAGCAAATGTAATTTTTTGATGAACTCTCCCTTTAAGGGCTTTGTTATGAATATTATTAACTACACTGCAAGCCGTGGACTGATGTGTAGCTGTATAATTAAAAATCAGCAAATGTTTGAGGGGAAGTCAGATGGCATTACCAGAGCACGCACCGCACCACATTAAACAATATAAAATTAGAGAACCAGACTGTCGTGCCTGGAATTTAGAGGTTTTATTTTAGTAACTTCCTCTGAGGCTAATTCAATCACATGAACGTATCTGATACAAGTTATATTGGCCAAATTCAGCCCTCATGGTATGAGTATCAGAGAACAGTGAGGGGCTTTTTCTAGACAAATGTGGACATCAGTCATTGCTCCCGTTGACACAAAAATAGTCCCAAACTTCGAGCCGATTCCAGGTAATAACTTAAGACAAAATGTGTTTTTGTGAAGAGCTGAATGCTGTTGTAAATCTCAGTAACTGCATCCAGGTGTTAGGCTAAACTCCAGTCTTCAGTAAAGCAGCAGTATATCTGTGTGAGAGGGAATAGCCGGAGTTCTTTTACCAGCGACTAACTAGAAAAGCTTCTTAAACCCACAAGCTTGTTAGATATTGATAGGTGGAGGGTTTTGAATAGACAAACTCGGCCCGGATTGTGTGAGGGATTTACATTTTGTCATTTGAGTCCTTTCTAGGTCTTTTTAAGGCTGCGGTGGCATCGTCTTCCGCAAACATTTGTAAGGGTTTTGTTTGTTCTTACAATTGTGTGCCATTGTTATCAGGTGAAGAGAGAAATGAGCAACCCATGAGCCAAGAAACGTCTTTTTAAGCTCCGAGGATGCAAAATGCTGAAATATTTTTGAGCAACAGTGAAGTCAAGAAGTTTAAACCATAAGAGGTTTGCACTTCGTGTAGGTCAAGAGTGAGTTATGAATAATAGCTGTATCTTTATTGTCACATTACACTACACACAGTGTGTTCAGACAGACCGATTTTCTCATTCGTTTACTAAAAAGGCTTTTGGGATTCATTTTACCGGGCTGGACAAGCTTCTGCTTCAATATTTTGTATTGGAATTATTTTGTAACAAAAAGAGGAAAGAGAATATTTAGACACGTGATAACTGCATACTAATGTGGACTTTAGTATTCTCTCTGGTTTACATTCTCAGGTAGGTTATTAGTGTGACATCACTACCTGCTTCCATGTCATCCATTAACTGGGCCAGAAATATCCCTAAAGCTGCTGAAGTTTCTTATTCTCTCTCTCGTTCACTCTGCTCTCTGCTCTCTCCTTCTGCCTGTTTGGCCAGAGTAAATATAGCCTGTTTGGTTTTTTGCTAGAGGATAAACACAGATGTCGAAGCGGACTGTTTGCCACTGCAGACTCACCCCAACGGTTTCTCTTTGAGATATAGAAAGTGTATAATAATCGCTCAGAAAATGCACCAGAAAAGCCCCGTTTGCGCCAAGACACAGTTAATAGAGTTACTTCTAATTGTGTAATTACTATACTAGTATATTACATTAGTAATCGCACATTAGCTGGGGAGCTAATCGTTAGGAGAAAACCGGACTTTCTGCTTGTTTTGCTCATTTTGAGCGCTAAAAGTGCCAGGAGTGTAATATGATGTGGTGCAGGCTTTATTTGCGATTGTAGAGCTACTCAACCGAGAGGCAACAAGTTGTTCTGTCACCTCGGTGCCATGAAATTATTGCCGTGTCTTTTCTTGAGAACGTGTCACTTGTGAAAATGATTTCCACAAAGCGTCGGCGGAAGTCAGCAGGCTGCCATGCTGTTTTTACACCTGTTTCACTTCAGCCTTTCCACCTGCTCCGCTCCAGAACCAGAGAGACCTGATTGACGAGAGAGATCCCACAGAGTCGAGGGAGTTTGAACGCAGAACAAAACAAGTCTTTGATATTGGCTTCTCCCCCCTCCGTTTAGAAACTAGTCGCATTCATAATAGAATAACAGAAAGATGAAACCTAAAACTGTCATGCATAGCTTAAATGTAATCTGGGGTAAAGTTTAAAACAAAATATAGTAGGGAAAAGCATTGTAGGAGTTTAGTCAGGGCTGGAGGATAATGTGTATAACACTTTTCTTTGGTAGGGTTTTTTTGTGATGTGTTTAAAAAAATAAGAGCTTTACGGTGCCTGATAATCACTGTGATTATGTATATAAATGTACACCGCCATTCAGTTTTGGGGTTGTAAAGAAAATACGATAAAAGAAGTTTCTTGTGCTCACCGAGGCTTCAGTTATTTGATCAAAAGTTTCAAATGGCTTTCTTTGTCCGTTTGGTTATATTTTAAAATGTAATGTATAACTCCAGCCTTTAGTTTTCAGTTCACATGATCCTTCTGAAATCATTTCAATATGCCATCAGTTACTTTACTGAAACCTTTTACAGTATTGTTCAATTAATTTAAAATCGAAATGTACATTTGATAAATGTTACTGTTACTTCTGATCAATTTAGTGCATCCTTTAGGGATGGGACAAAAAATTGATTCACCTAACTATCGCGATTTTATTTTAAAATCAATATTAATTCATATTAAATACATTGCTTTATTTTAGCACCTACTTATAAACGAGGCGGACGGAAGTTACGTCTTTTATTTTAGCAGAGGGCGATGTGTTGTATCGGTTACATGATGTCACATCTCTTACTAGCAAACACAAAAAATTGAAAATGGGGGAAGGAAAGACAGCAAGAGATATACAGCCCGCACCATCACACTTTAAATCACCCAAGTATCGGAATCGTATCGAATCGGGAGGTAGGTGTATCGTCCCATCCCTAGCATCCTTGTTCATTAAAATGATTAATTCCTTCAATAAAACTGACCCCAGACTTTTAAACGGCATTCTTGTCAAGTGAAATCAGGTATCAAAACAATACAGTATACATTTTAGAGATGTACAAAATATCAGTTTATTGTTGGTTATTGGCTGATGCATGTGACTTTTGATAAGATAATATATTTTTCTACGATTGAGATCATTGACGAATTTAAATGGATGATAATAGACCAGTGTTTTCAACTTTTTTTGAGCGAAGGTACATTTTTAATTGGGAAACAAAAATCACAAGGCACACCAACAATCGAAATTAACAATATACAGTCATTCTGATCAAAGCGTCTTCTTGAGTAGGAATCAAATAAACACAATGAAAACAGTGTTTTTTGATCTTTCATATTTCTAGCTACTCGGTGTGAAGCCTGGGCACACAGAGCTGATGTCCTGGCAGGAATTGCAGAAAGACACACACGGCTCTTAGTCTCTCTCTGTTTTTAGTTTTTATTGCAGTCAGGGTTGAGAAGCTCAGCTCACACAAAAAAACATATATTTTTTTTAAATTAGGTGAAGTTAAATCATTTAATACGGCACACCTAATAATCTCTCACGGCACACTAGTGTACCGCAGCACAGTGGTTGAAAAACACTGTAATAGACTGTTAGAGCATATTTCTATGTGCATGTCATAGTACACGTTTATAATACTAACATTTTTTGATTATCAGACATGACATGAACAAAATATTCGTATTGGCCGTAATTTCCATATTGAAGGAAGTAGGAAAAAAAAGCTTCATATATTATCTGCACATATATTCACAGAGAGACCCTTTTTTACGTGCTGTAGCATTAAAGAAAAGCTTTTAAATGTCTTCAATGTCTTCTGATTTCTTAAACATCTAGCCTGGAACCTTTTTTGGATGTGGGAGTACTTGGGAGATCTGAGAGGGAAATTGACTTTAACAGTAAGTGTCTCAAAAGGGAAAAGGCTCTTTGTTTTATAGAGGATCTCCATTAAATTAATGGCACCAGATGTTTCAGACCCACACAGTTGTGGAAGTAGGCCATTCATTGTCCCAGGAGATCTCCTTGTTCACAACTTTCTGGTCTTAAGGAATTTCCTATTGATCTGGCCGAGCAATTTATTCCTCTCTCTCTGGAGAGACGGGGAGGAAGAGAGACATCGAGAGGAAACTGTCAGAGCTAATAGGGGATCCTCGAGAGCATGTCAGCGGATACGCGGGAGGAAGTGTTGATGAATGGACGCCGACTGTCTCGAACGGCTCCGGTACCGTTTCTTCCAACACTTCCGGCGATTTCTAGTCTTAAACCAGACACGCGTTCTGAAGTGTAGTTATGTCACCTACAAGTGAACTGAGATGCGGACTTGATAGACCCCATCAAGTCTTCCTCCATCTGTCTGTTAGTGAAGGAAGTGTTGTAGCATTGTGCGTCACGCTGCTTCTTTCTGGTGCACCGTTGGAGAGGATGGGAACTCAGACAGGAAATGAGGGACATTCAAGGAGATGACAGGCCAATGAATCACCCCCACTTTGAGGAGATGGGTCACATCAAACACACACAGTGTGTTAAAATGCCTCATGTTACCTCGGCGAACAACAGAGGAAACGCATTCATTCCATGTACTCTGAATCTCTCATATATGCCAGGAATTCAGTCCACTTTAAGAAACTTTTTATGAAGTGAATCATGGACTGTTGCAAGTTGTAAATAAAACACTTATTACTATATTACAAAAAGTCTACATTTTACAGTTTAAAATGGCAATTATAATTCAGTGCATTACTTAATGGTTTTTAATTTTTTTTTTAATTATTTGTTAATTTAGTAGTAAAAATTGTAAACCAATTTTTTTCCCTTCATTTTTTTTCATGCAACCACGAAGAAGTATTTTTGCCGTATGGTTTGTTGTCTGTATGCTTTAAAAAAAAAAAAAAAAAGTAGAGGTAAACAATGTGTCACAGAAGCAGTACCCTTTCAAAACATACTAAGAACTAATATACCTTTAATAAATTTTCAATGTTTTGTCATTGATTGCTTAAATTCATATCGTTCCAAACACGTAAGACGCTCATCTTTGGAAAATAAGTGAAAGGTCCAATGAAGTGTTTTGAAACATGCAGCATTATAACTTTATGCATTCACGAAGTTTCAACTGAAACAGGAAGACGGGGCGAGGTATATCAAGCTTCTTTTATATCACTGTTCAGGCCAGAGTCTTTGAGTTTGGAAAAGCTGCATTTCACAGCTTATGAGGGCCACAATCTCATCCGTATTGCTATAAAATTGGAAATTTAGTGTAGAATTCAAAATGTGGTGTTGTTTTTGTTATTTACGCCGGTTTGTGTGTATGATCGACCATCGGGTCTCTGGATTGGAGCAGGCATGTTGCTGAATCTGAGTCATTCACACCCACTATATAGTGCACTATGTGCCGTTCGCCTTACAGAAAATATTCACTGGGTGAACAAGTGACCGATTTGAGCCTTCACCTCAGCATTTAAAGCAAATCAGAGCATTTGATTGGACATACAATTTGATGAAAAGCCGAAGTGCAAGTTGGTGTCATCAAATTTGTTGATCCATTTACCAATTAGAGCATTAGAGACTTTTTTGAAGTTTTGAGTGCTTATATTTTGTAAATGCAAATTTTGACATTGTTTTGGAGCACACTTGCAGATAAACATAAGGCTAACATTTTCATACTAAAAGCCATGAAGCTTAAAACATGATTTCATGGGGATATTTTTGATGAAATCCAAGAGCTTTTTAACCCTGCATAGACAGCAACAGAACAGACACGTTCAAGACCGAGAACAGTTACAAAGGTGCTAAAAACGATGCTTTTATGAAGCTACAAGAATTATTTTTGTGTGCAAAATAACCCCATAACTTAATTCAACTAATTATTCTCATCTGTGTCAAAATTCATCATGCGTTTGTGACAATGATCGCTTTTGTAAGCAAAAGTCTTGCATTGTAGAAGTGTCAAGTTTAATTTTAAAATAAAGAGGGATTCTTTTGGGCATCTTTAAACACTTGTGTTCTGAATATTTTTTTCTTTTTCTTGCCTCCTTCGAGAACCCTGATGTGGTCAGAGCTCGAGGGCCGCACTTTTTCCGCTCTGTGTAGTCTGTGCACGCCCACACGCATATGCCTACACTTGTTTAAGTAGCCTACACATTCCTGCATTCACTCTATCTTCGGACTGCAATACCTTTCATATGCTGACATCATTTTCAAAGAGCATTGCAAGCAAGCACAGTATAGCCATATCATAGAGGGTTTATTGGGTTTCTGCTCTCTAATCTGTTAAATTGTTTAGATATTGTAATTATTTCTTTATTAGTCTGCCCTGTGTCATGATTCGCTGATTTCTTGTCTTGGGCACACATCCAGAGAACTGATGATGACCTGCGCAAGGTTCAGTGATGCCAACATTTGCACGGGCTCTATCACAAATATCATGCATGGAGTATTTTTTTTAAATCAGAATTTTTCATTAAACGTTACAGTTTTTTATTATATGCCTTAGAATCCTTAGGCTGTGTCTTATACCAGAGGTCAGGTCATGCTGTGTTTATTTGATATGTGTTTGTTGATTTTCCAGTTTTGAGCGTCACATGATCCTCTAGAAATGTTTCTGATATGCTGATTTGGTTCATTTCTTATGTTTATCAAAATCGTTATATATAATCTTATATACTGTGTGTATATATATATATATATATATATATATATACTGTGTGTGTGTGTATGTATGTATATATATATATATACTGTATATGTGTGTGTATATGTGTGTGTGTGTATAT
>JAUYWG010000055.1:8575228-8595366 GCA_034779775.1 Enteromius afrohamiltoni
ATAAACGTTTTTGTTTATATGATATATGAGTGTTTACTTTGTATATTTATTATGCATTTATAAATACACACACATATATGTATATATATATTCAAGAAAAATGTAATATATATAAAATATATTTATGTATAATATAAAATATATTGATATAAATGTATAAATACATTAATGTGTAAATATTTTAAATATATATATATATATATATATATATATACTGTATGTGTGTGTTTTTATGTAATATACACATTACACACACATGTATTATGCAAACAAAAATGTTTATTTTGGATGCGATTACTCAGAATTATTCAGTTGAAAGCACTGTTTAATATAAATCGAATATTTCAAAATTATTATTTTTGCAGCACCGTTGGTTTATGCGGACATGAGATCTGATCTGCTCACTCTGTGATGAGCTGCAGAGGGCAGTGTTTATCTGTCACATAATTCTCCCTCTCATTAAAGTGCACACGCAAAAACAGCCACTCACATGGAGCGTGCCGTAGTGATTATGGTGAGGTTGAAAGGGTTGTCAGACTGTAGAATAATTTCAGGGTACAGGAGTGTCTCCCCTCAGAATTCATTAAAGGGAGGACCATGTCAGCATTCAAGAAAGACCAGCTTTGGCTCTTTCTTTGTGTGTTGTTGAAATGTAAGATAGCTTATGTAACCGATGCCCTCACTCTACTGTGAACGGGTGGGCAGTCTCTATTGCTCTGACTCAGATTGGAGGCCAGTCTTTCAGAGAGACATAGAGATGCTCCTAATTTCACGGTCTATTTTTAAATGTAGATTAGCTGCAGTTTTAAACATCGGTTCTCAGCATCTCTGCCGCCAACTTTCTTAGTAGATCTTCTAGAGTTCAAATGAGTCCATGTAGCTCGCATAACATGCTGCCCTGATCACAGATTGGAATAGGCAAATCAACTCCACACGTAAGAGCACAGAATGGCATTCTCGACTGATTTCAGATGTGTTTTTGCATGCATGGCATGCCAGGCACTACTGTATTAATACTCTTCAAACATTCTGTTTAGGGTTTGAACTACACCGCTAAGGCCTTAGTTATTACACTTCAGCAGTTGAATTAGATGGTACTATTCCAAAGTTTGAAAGAAGTCTCTCAATACTGCATTTATTTGAACAAATATTAAAGATTTCTATATTGAGGATATATTTAACGCTGCCACGACTTTGGTCAAAATGAGATATGCTAAAATGCAGAATAATTATGCTGGTCACCATTTGGAACATCCTTTGCATTGGAAGTAATGCCTTAAAATGAAAGATAATCTGATTACTATGACCGCTCAAAGCTGTAAAACCAAAATACTCTACCTTTCCTACCTAGCACTGGTATTTCCTTCAGGAAATGTAATTCTAGCACAACTTGAACATTTTATTGCATGTGTTTCAGTGGCTGTCTCACAGATTGGTGCTGCAGTGCTGTTCACAGGCTTTTTCACACCTCTGTGTCTCTCACCTCAGAAATCATTGTGCATCTATGAAGACATTTTTTGCCAGTTCCCTTTTTTTTCTGTGTCCTTCAACAGAACAGTCTATCCTTTCTCTCTTGCGCTCTCTCTTTCTCTCTCCTCTTTCCCTGTTGCAGTCTTGCTTTCATATCTTTTTTTGCTGGTACAGTGTGTGCATTAAACAGTAACATAGGACTCAGACTGAAGGACAGACCTGAGCCGTATCTAGAAAACACTATCATAAAGACCTAAGGACCTGTTTTGCTATGAGCTAGTAAGCAACCACTTATTCTTATCTCACTACAGAGTCCTGTCTCTGATGCTAAGCAGTAAAAAAAGGACAGCTGGGGTTGCCATTTTAATGTAAAAGAAATTCTAGCAGCCTTTTAAGATTTATCTGGTTAACTGAACCGTGTAGTATATTTACCTCTTACTCTTAATTCTCAGTACAATATAAAGGTACAAAAGATGACTATGCTATAAATGACTATAGCAAAGACCTATTGTGAACTTTTATGGTGTGAAATTACTTTAAATGTCCTATTTGACCTATTATTCTTTTTCGCCATATAAAGTAAACTTATTTAGCATTTTGCCTGTTTCTTCAGCACAAATACCTGTGCTCACAGAGTTTGGATCCCGGTTGCCTAGTAATACTTACCTGTCAACTCTCCAATGTCCTTTCATAATGAAGGTATAAAAAGCCCATAAATATAAGTCAAAAAAAAATTACAATCATTTTTACAGTAAGCAAAAGGACATAACCTTCATCAAAAGTACTACAAAGGAACATTGTAAACATGACTTTGTTTCCAGATGGACAAATTAAAAAAAAAACAGCATCCTCACTCCAAGCATAAAGTCAGCCAATCAGAGTAGAGCTTGTCAAATAAAGATAGTGCTTTAAAGTTTAATATGCAGCATGCATCAGACAGTCTGAGACCAGAATCCATCTTGTAAGCACATAACCTCTGACGACATCCCAACAAACATCTACAGCGCTGTGGCAGCATTCTAGCTGAGTTTATGTTGCAATGAACTTCTGACTTACTCCTCCTTCATTTCTCTCACAGCTCCTGAGGAAGAGGCACATAGGAAATGATATAGTCACAATTATATTCCAGGAGCCGGGAGCCCAACCGTTCACTCCGCAGAATATTCGCTCTCACTTCCAGCACGTGTTCGTCATTGTCCGTGTGCACAACCCTTGCTCTGACAACACCTGCTACAGGTTGGCCTTGTTTCCATAGCAACCCTTGCAAAGAACAGTATTGCATGTATGCCTGTAACCGATTACTGAGACATGTTGTGTAAATGTACCTGCTGGGATTGGTGGGAATGAGTAACAAACTCTTTTTTTTTTTTTTTTTTCTTCTCTAGTGTGGCAGTGACCAGGATGAAGGACGTCCCTCCGTTCGGTCCACCGCTACCTTCAAATGGCCTGATGTTCCGGGACCCAGCTGCCTTCCGTGCTTTCCTGCTGGCCAAGATCATCAACGCAGAGAACGCTGCTCACAAATCAGAGAAGTTCCACGCTATGGCAACACGCACGCGCCAAGGATACCTGCGGGACCTGGCGGAGAACTGCGTTTCCACTACGCCACTCGACACTGCTGGCAAGCTGAACAATCTCATCTCTCTGGCCTCCAAACGCAAGGAACGCATCCGGGCACGTGAGGGAGCGGAAATGGGTGCCTTAGGGGCGCTGATTTGGCGGGTACTTGCACAGGACTTCAGTGGCGGAGGCGCCGAGCTTCCCTGTGCTCTCGCCATCTCTAACGAGTACATTGTCCTGGCGGACTGCTCCACCAAAGAGGTGGTGTTTAACTGTTTCTGTGCTGACGTGATTGGCTGGACGGCAGAGAGACTTGCACTGAAGATTTTCTATGGCAGGGGCGACCATGTTGCCTTACGGGTACCAGAGGGCAGTGCGCAAGATATCAGAGAGGTGGTTCAGAGACTTAAGGTATTGATACAACATACATGGACAGTCAGTTTATTGGTTTGCATTATGGGATATGCCTTTAAACTCCTGTGTTTTTTGTCTTTGCAGGCATTGACTATAGGTTGTGAGACGGTTGATATGACATTACGGCGTAATGGTTTAGGCCAGCTTGGTTTCCATGTGCGTTTGGACGGAACTGTGTCCGAAGTTGAGGAATACGGCTTTGCTTGGCAGGCTGGACTTCGGCAGGGTAGCCGTTTGGTGGAAATCTGCAAAGTTGCCGCAGTGACGCTCTCCCACGAGCAGATGATTGACCTTCTGCGGACTTCGGTCACTGTGAAAGTAGTCATCATTCCACCTTTTGAAGAGGGAGGGGCCCGCAGGTGAGCCTTCTGGGACTTTACACTTATTCCTTGAGTTTAACGCTTTTTTAAAACCTAGATGACTGCTGTTTAAAAATTCACAACACAGTTAACATCATAAGACATGAGGCGTGGTTTATTAGGTCACATTAAGCCACATCCGAAGCGGTATATAGTCCTACTTTTTACACTTACTTAACGGTAGTCTTTAAAACAGGATCCAAAGAACCCAAACATAATATAAATAAAAATTATGAAGGATAATTATAGAAACGACATAAGGGAAATATTGATTGAAGAATATAATATTGAGGCAAAAAAATGATAAACAGAATTGCAGTGCATTAAAAACCACAAATCATTTATGCATTTCATTTTTAAATCTTTTTATGTCCATACAAACCATTTGAATTAGTTTATTTAAAAAATAATTTGTGCCTGCCATAATACCATATAATTACTCTTGCAGAGTTTCATTTCACATACTACAAATTCACATCATAATCAGTTTAAGGCATGATTGTTTGGACGTTTACTGGGAAGGAAATGTAGAGATTAGACCTCTTGGAACTTTAATTGAATACCCCTGCAGAGGATGGGCAAAGAGCCATTAGCCCAACATTTTTACCAGAATGTTAGACAGCTCTTGTGACTCCATTAAATTCATTCTGCTTTGATAAATCATTAACGGAGAACACCATAAAAGACCGTCTGACTCCAGCCTGTCTAGAGACAAGAGTGTCAAATGCTTCCTCCATTCGGTGTATCGGTGCCTATGATGTTCCAGAGATCCAGAAAGCATCAATCCCTTCATTACATGTTTTTGTTGATGTAAAAAAAAAAAAGCCAGGTATTCAAGTACAGTCCGGCCTCGCTAAAATCCTGTACAATCCTGAAATCCTTTTCTTAGGATAAAACATAAAGCCTCAAATATAAATCCTCTCACTGTTTCCACTTTCACAGAATAGACATTTTCTGACAGATGAGAGCAGGAACCCCGACTCAGCAATAGTCATTCTGTACAGAAAACAGCAACTTTAAGCTTCAAATCTGGGCAGCAGCACATTTCCGATCTGACAGGGCTGTTGTTATTGGTTTTTTTGCACTTTGCACCCCTCTGGAGACCCATTCTCGTTTTTGGAAAGATTAATGACGAGCCTCGTGGCAGAATTAATGCTGCTTGTTGCAAATGCCCGCCGGCTGGAACCCCTCCGACATAATTCAAAGATTCACTTTCACTGCTTTTATAGGTGATGCAAAAAACACTACACGTATCTTCAAACAAGAAGGAAAAAGCTTTTGTTTCTCTCACTCGTACCTCCTCTTTGTCTGATGCACCAACACACACACACACACACACACACAGGCACTCACCAGATTTTGAGAACGTTGGCAGACGCCTCAGTTCTCAGGGGAACAGTGAGTGGGAGTGTTAGAGAGAGAGAGGGAAAGATAGAAAGAGAGTGTTAGAAGAGAAGAGGAGAGAGGGATGGAACAGTTTACAAATGAAAGCAGTGATTATGTGAATACTCAATTTTGCTGCATCGAAAAGGTACGCTTGTAGTCACATTTCACTAAATCAGTTTACACAATTAAATTCGCAATGCACATTGAATTTCATAGTGCACGTTTGACTGTTTAGCATCGCATGAACTTTCTCGTGAGCGGCTGCTATTAGATGCTAATTACTCAGCAGCGTGTTTGATCGCGCGCT
Organism: Enteromius afrohamiltoni; assembly: GCA_034779775.1. NCBI lineage: Eukaryota > Metazoa > Chordata > Actinopteri > Cypriniformes > Cyprinidae > Enteromius > Enteromius afrohamiltoni. Next base: position 8,580,725 of record JAUYWG010000055.1, read on the forward strand.
AGCGAGACATGCGTTCGCCGCTGTGGTTAAATAAACTCCTTTTGAAATGTTCGCTCTCGCGCGCGCACGCACGCATCTCAACACCCCCCCACCCCACCCACACTGCGCCGTGGAACGAAAGAGCGCGCTAATTGCATGCTTCGACATGCTTGTCTTTCTGTCATTCTATCTCTTTCGTTTTCCCCCCTCTCCATCTCTTTCCCTCTCAGCGGTCCAGCCTCTGTTTGTCGAGGAGTGCCAGGAGAGCAGATTGCATGTGACTAAAGCCTGGAATCTGTGAAAAAGGGGCTAGAAATAAATAAATAAAGGGGGTTTAATTAAGAAATGTGTTCGGCGCGAGGCTGACAGGAAACGGGCGGCGTGTTTAGCACGCAGAGAAAGAATATAAAGACCGTAGATGCTGAGGCATGTCTGAGCGCCTCCCAGCTCGGGAACAAAGTGGGAGGAACACCCCTCCTTCTCTTTCTCCCTCCATCTCGATCTCCCTCTCTCTCCTTCCTCTTGTTATCATAGTGAAAGAGGATTGAAGGGGTGGAGAGCAGAAATCTGTGCACGCACGCGCTCGCGGTTGTCAGGGCTCGGTCGTACTTCAGCTGTCAGTCAGAGCCTCATGGCGCTGCCGCGGACATCCGATACAACATTCTGGTCTACACACGGAGGTTAGTGATGAGCTTGGAGACAAAGAGAGGATGAGTGTGAAACGCTGGAGCTCAGTTGTATTACAACCATGAATTATACAGGATACTTGGACACGGTGAAGACGTTGGGTGGATGGATAGAAAGATAAATGGATGGATGGCAGTAAGAGAGGAGTGGTGGAGCTGACAGCACTCTTTTGGTGATGAAGAGGAAGATTTCTAGTGCAGCAACATGAGGCTGAGCTCATGTAATTCACGCTCAGGCTTTTTCTAGCCTTTGTCCAAGCGTGGCTTCTCCAGTCTCTGATTAGGAAGCGTTTGTGTGCTGAAAAATGATTATGGCTTGTGTTTTCAGCATCCCTAAAGAAAAATCAGCAAGGGCTGATAATTGTTTAATAATGTCTAATTTTCTCAAAAGTCCACTTTGAAAATATGGGATTTTTTTTAAAGATTGGTGGAATAACATGGAATGCATAAGTTTTGGGTTGCACTTTATTTTAAGGTTCCCTTGTTACAGTATTATTATTAATTTGATAACCAAGTGCACTTGCTACAGGGTTAGTTAATAAAATGCAATTACTATATTAATATGTTATTACTATAATAAGTGTATGTAATGTGTAACAATGGTACTAAACAATAGATTTGTGCTATTAAAAAATGTTTGCTATTTAAAATGTTGAATTATTGTAGAGGAACAGAACCTTACACAACATGAGGAGGAGAAATCGGTTTGTTAAATAATTTGTTTCCTCATTTCCCCCCCTCCCCTTTTACCAATCGACCACATGCTCGCATTCAGATCTTGGATGGATAGAAGCACTGATTTAATTACAGTTTGGGCCTAAATGAAGTCAAAATCATCGCCACAATGTAATAGTTGGAACACTTCATTGGCTGCTCTTTTTAAAGCAAAAGGGGCAAAGCAAAAACAAAAAGCTGAAGTTGAATTTTTGAGTCACGTTACTATATGCACAATATAAATGGTAAAGAAAATGTATTGAAATTTTAAATGCATTGAAAATGTAAAACTATTATTTTTAATAATGTTCTCTGAGTTTTGGGGTATCTTTTGTAGCTGTCAGGTGTATTTAAACATGTTGAGCTGATAGTTAGTATTCAGTTTACATCCTCTATCTGCCCTCTATACATTCTCAGCGTGTCGTTGTAGTCAGTCAGGACTAGTTTATGCGCCCTCGTGGTCTTCAGAAGAGAGTATTTTGGTGTATTATACAGAAGCGCTGTAGAGTCTGATGTGTTTTCCACTCTCTCCTCCTCCTCTCGCTCCCCTCCTTGCTTTCTTTTGTCTCATTTTGGCTTTCTGACTCTCGGGTTTGTCCATCTTTTTCTCCCTCCCCGTGGATGGAGCCTAATATTAGGTATCAGCATACAATAAAGATGAAGATGATGAAATATGTATGTCAGGGGGCAGAAAGTTCTACTAGAGTAAGGGTTGGAATATCAGGTGAATTGTGGGCAATTGTTGGTTATTTTTGCTAGTGGCTGAAATTGGTAGGATGGCAGTGCTTTAATAGATTCTTGGGCTTGTAACCATACGCTGCTGGTAAGATTTTTAATATTCATAAAATCTCTAAAATCAGAAATATTGTAAAAGTTTAAAATGACTGTCTCTATTGTGTATTTTTCAAAAATAATATATGATATAGTTCCATTATTCTTTGTCACGTGGTTCTTCAGAAATTATTCTATTACAGTGAATTAATTTATTTGTGTGTTTTTTCTAGATTCTTTGATGAATAGACAGACACTTAAAAAAAACAACAACATTCATAGACGCTTTTATTATCATTTTTAATTAATTGAATGCATCTCTGCTAAATAATAAAACTGATCCTTAACTTTTCTCAACAGTTCTGTATGTTTTGAATGATTTTATAAGGAAAGGTCCTGCTGACAAACTGAATGGCAGTAGATGAGTCTGATAAAGCTGTTGTTTAGAAGAAAGTCAACTCAAAGGACAGTTACCTTGACTTGAGTCCTTGTGTGAAAGTGCTGACAGTGGAGGAGGGGGGAGAGGGGGTGGCTTCTGACACAGAGTGGGTATCAGTTTCTCATCATCATCAGAAAGCAGAGAGACCCGGAGGGACGCTGGCGCTGATGAGAGCGTTTCATCCTCATGCTGTTTGGCATTCAGTAGGGGTTAGTGTACTGGTCAACGGGGATTTGGGACTAATCTGCCAGTGAACCAGACCCGCTGTGCTCAAGTACACACTCAGATTACTGCAGATCTAATCGTCCCTTAAAATCTGTAACCTTTAACGCAGGATGAAGAGTTTTTGGCTGTCACATAGCCTTTAAAACAGCCATAATCAACCTTTTCTCACATATCCAGACCTTTGACTTGAGACAATTTGTCTGCTCCCATTTTAGCTCGTTCTAAGACAGGATGAGACTGACATGCTAAATGACCAACCTCAGAAATGCCTTACGAGTGGTTTATTTCAAAAATAAACAGTATAATAGTAAACTAGTGTGGAAATGCAAATAATGAAATCATGTAGCATTGTCGGAGGCTGCAGTTATGATCACTTGTATATTTTAATATCTTTATCTACTCTTCAAAAGTTTGGATTCAGTGAGATACATTTATTTACCAAGGGTGTATGGAGTTGATCCGAATTACCATTTATTGTGCAAGACAGTTTCTATTTCAAATAAATGCTATTCTTTGGACTATTCATTAAAATTTTGAGGAAATGCATCGGTTTCCACAAAAATATCAAGCAGCACATCTGTTTTCCACATTGATTTCCGTGACTGTGCGAAGAAGTAATATTTCATATGAATGCAGCATTGGTGCACTTTTAAAAAAAATCTGACCGACTGGACTTTTGGACTGTAGGATATAAATTATGCATAGTTAGGAATTATAAAGTGGTGAAGTGATGACAGTTTTAGAGTACTTAGTTGTTTACATATTTTAAATGAGTAATATATGGAACGACTGTGTTTGTAGGGGCTGTACGGAGGAGTACGAGATGAAGATGATGGAGCAGAAGGGAGAAGCGGAGCCGGTGGCTGCAGGGTATCGTGGTGGGCAGCGAACCCCAGTATGGCGCTGGGACAGCCCACCTGGTACACACAGCTCTGCTCAACGCTGGACCCCCAGCGGACCCCCACCAGTCCCCAGCCGTACGCACAAAGCCCTGGTCCCCGTTCCATACAGAGAGCCCCAACACATCTCTTCTAAAAGGTGAGACATTTCAGCATTATGTTAAAATCCAACTATTGGCCAAATCAATTGGCTTTGGTTCTTTCTCACTAGCTATTTCCATCCCCTCCCACAGGCCTGTCAGTTACCCAGAGAACCATTACAGTGTGTCTCCTCTAGCCGGGGACAGAGGGATGCCGTACAGAAACCCTTCAGCTAGTTTCTCCAGTCCAGGCTCTGGGTTCAGCTCCAGCGCACTGGGGGTACCGGGACTCAGCGGACACTTTGTCCAATATAAACCCACTCGAGACGGGTCAGTAGTTTAGTTTTTTTGAAGCTTTTGTCATAAGTACAACACTTTCGTCTGATTTGTCAGTTTAAGTTCGAAATGAGAATTCTAAACACTAATATTAATAAATAATGATAATAATAATAATGCATTTTATTTAAAGGCGCCTTTCTGAACACTCAAGGGCACCTTAGAGCAAACAACCAATAAAATAGTAACAATATAAAAATGAAATGACAAAATTTATAGCATAAGTACATCCATCACACGTCAAAATAAAAAAAGCTGCAATTCACAGGTAAGATGCATCTATAAATAAGCTGATATCTTCAAGCATTTTGACAATATAGAGATATACACTCAAACTCAAACTCAAGTTCATTCTGAAGGGTTTTGAGATAATGACCGCTACTAATGGAATAAATAAATGGATATATACCTGATATTGTATTATCTAAGAAGAAAGTAGTGTTGCTTGATGATATACTTGGATTTAGTGTGGTGTGTGTTTAAAAACACAAGGTGGAGAGCATGAACGGATTTTTAAAAATGGTAAGTATGGAGATGCGTTGTTTTAAATGTTGAACTACTTTTAATTTGAGTGGAGCATTTTTATAGTGCCGTGTCATGTGCGAGACGCTGCAAAACACTTGCACAGTGGTCAGTCACATGCAGAAAAGCAGCGGTGGAATGCAAAAACGTGTTTTGAAAAATCTGACTTCAATGAATTGAACTTCCCAACACTGTTTGCTATCAGAGACATTATTGAAATATCTGTACTGCTTTCATATTGTGTGAATATTCAATATCTTTCCTGTAACCGGGAAGCGATACAGCAGAAGCAATAAACGATCGCGAGGATAGAAATGAACATCTTCAGGCGCTGTTTACCATCATCAGTGGGGGTGTGTGATGGTAAATGAAAGACTGCGGTTGAGGCATGTATCAGCTAGACCTAGAATGCTGCTGATTCACAAGCCTATTGTGTGCTCGTATGCGATTGTATATGTGTATAGTGCAGAGGTCACGGCATGTACAGACTTCCATACTGCACCGATGGTTAGCTGCCCTGTTCAACCAGAGGAACTTGAATGTTTGGGGATTTTAACACCCACTGAATGGTTCACAATAAGACTATCAACAAGAAAAGAATGGGGCTCAAAAAAACGTTGTATTTTTCCGCTTTTTCTAGTCACATGCATTTATATTTAATGTAATTTAAAAAAAGTAGGTCATTGATTAGCATATCCTGGTTGTTCTGCATCTAAATTAGGGCTTGTCCCCTCCAAACACTATCCCCATGACAAACATCTTAAATATTTATAGAGCTCACAAAAGAGCTTTATTAGCGAGATAATTGATTCTGAACCATATTTTAAAATCTGCATAAAATCAAAATAGGCTTGATTTACTTCACATTACTTGCCATATGGTGAACATTTAATCTGTGCAAGAGAAGTTTACAAATGTCACACTTTATTTTGTTACAGTGTAATTACATGTAAGTACTGAGTAATATTAATTAGCTACACGTACTTACTATAGGGTTAGAGTTTTGCATGTAATGATGCATAATTTATTGTTATTTTTGTAGTACATGTAACTTGCTACAAGGACGCCTTCAAATTAAGTGTTACTGAAATAAATTGTCTGAAAATGTGGTTCCCTTCTGGAATGGCATTCATCAGTTTAATGGCCTTCAGCTTTCTGTGAGCTAGAGATTATAACGCAATACGCTTTTTAAATATAAAGGCAGTTGCTTATTGCTTACACTGAATGTGTTTACAGTTTAAAGTGCATTAGGGTGTTATAAAGAGTTGTTGGGTTACTGTGAGTCTGTTAACATTTCACACTGACTGTTTATGGTGATTCAGTGAGATCTGCTAATGAGTGCTATTATTAGCCCCGTCAGATTCAGACATCACCGCTCAGACCCACAAGGTGACAAGTGACAGAACGTTTGGGTTTCAACAGACTTCGGATTCAATGTGGCATGTTTACGGTGCAGATTTTGCTGCAGGGTGTCTAAAATGACCCTGTTTGCTTTTTTAATACTCATAATGTGTTTGATTCATGGGTGCATGCACCAAATAAAATCACCTTTCGGTGCAGAACAAAAGATCTGTCTGTAGTTTCGTTTCAGTGGGACTTTATCTGCCTCTGGGGCAACTTTCCATTTTGGGTTTTGTGCCCAAATTCCTTCAACTATCTGTGATACACAAATCTTTTCCACGATCCAATATATTCTGATGACTAAAATCCCATCCCTTGTTATCCGTGAACAGTATTTCATATCGACTTTAAAACCGTTCTAAGCATTTTTCACTGTTTTGCTAACTCTAACCACATGTCGTTCTTCCAGATCCTTGCACTCTACTAAAATGCTAGCCAACTTGATCCAAGTAGCCAGAATTTAGCTGGTTAAAACGGTTTAAATGAGAATAGATTTAATAACATGTGAGTATTTGTTGCGTTTGTGTAGGTTTGGGTCAGTCCAGCGGGCTCTCCAGCCATTTGATCCACACGTTACAGTCGACGTCTCGAGTGGAGAATCATCATCTGGTTTCACTAGCCAAGAGAGCACGATGGAGCGCAACAAGTCAGGTAAACAAACATGCATAATTCAAAAGACTGTGCTTAAACAAAAACTGCTGTAAGTGTGTTTTGTGTACCGTCCCATCACTGACTGCCCTCTGCTGGATACACTTGAAGTATAGGCTTCTTTATGAAAGCCATTGGGGTTCTCTGGTGATCAATCACGCGGGCATTAATTGAGTCTTATTATTCTTTACCAAAAATTAAAATGATCATTTTGAGTAATTTTCTTTATTAAAATTAAAAAAAAAAAAAAAAAAACCTTAAACAGCGGAGACACTGCAGGAAAAAAACATGCATCTGTCCAGTTTGAGATTTTGGGCTTTTTGGTTTTTCAGACTAGTCAAAAGAAGATACTTATAGCACTTTGCGTTTGTGTCAATAGATTTTAACTGCGGTACATATTTTTAAAGGCTGTTTTCTTAAAATCTTTTTTTTTTTTTTCTCCTAGACTGAGCCATAAATTTTCACTTTAGTAGCACTTAAACATTCCAAACTCTACATTTGTATTCCTGTCTATATCCTCAAGGTTTTTCCAGAGGGATTTGTTCATATATAATTTGCTTGATTATATACGACATTTTAATCCCCCCATAATTTTGAAGATATTTAGTTTTCTGTCCATACGAAGCATTTTCTGAATTGGGGTGACACAAATGTGATACCCAAAATTCCCTTTTACTTTAATGAGTAAAAAATTAAACTGACATCATCCAGTGTTTAGGTTTTTGCATTAGAACTGAATGCAAATTAGTTCATTTTTCACCAAATAATGACTTGCAAACCTAAACTTAACATTTTAGAAATGCGATAACTATTATTTATTATTTTACCCTATTTATCCGCAGTGTCTCGCCGTAAACTGAAATAAAAATAAATTAATGCAAAATGAAAACTATTTTTAAAAATGCTAATAAAAATGACCAAAGCAAAAAAAATACTGAAACTTAAACTAAAATTAAAATGAAATCTGAAAACAAAAGCTAATAAATACTAGAATAGTATATAAATAAATACTACTAATCTTAATTTGACTTTTCTTTCTCCAAAAACTTACTTGAAACCTTAAAAGTAGACACTTTACTTACTTTTCTTGCTTCGTGTGGACAAAATCACTTTTGTGAATTAATTTTGATGCAAACCTCTTGACGTCTATGACGCATGTACACAGTTTTAGAGCTGATCTCCTTTTGTGTTTTTGTGTTGGACAGAGCCCATGTGGCATGTTCCCGCTTCATCACGAGGTGTCTCAGTGGGCTCAGCTCCGAGAAGACAGGCTCGACAGGAGGCTGTGGGGAAGGACTCTCCAAACCGCCACTCTAAGGTAAGAAGTCATCCTCAACATCAGGTTAATCAGGAAGTTTTCATTTGGCCCTTGTGTACTGATCACTCTTCCTCCGGCTCTCTCTCAGGGTGAGGCCCACTATTCCAGTCACTCCAGCAGTAACACGCTCTCCAGCAATGCTTCCAGCAGTCACAGTGACGAGCGCTGGTTTGACAGCGTGGGAGGTGGGGTTTCTGGTGCCCTGAGTGACCCCTCAGACCCCGACCCTGACCTTATGGGCAAGGGAGGCTCCAGTGACAGTGGCATCGATGCATCTCTCTACACGCCAAGTCCCAACACTAAAGGAGCCAAACCTAGCCGCAGTCTCGCAGGAACCCCCCATAAACCTTTGCATGGCTCTGCAACCTACAGTGGCTTACAGGAGCTGTCTGGAGCCGGAGGGAGGGCGGCAGGAGACGGTCGTCGCAGAGAGTCTTCACCCGTAATTGCATCTGCACATCAAACCAAGAACTATCGCACCCGCACATTCCCCCCTCCTGGATCAGCCAACGTCGACAACTTCAAACCAAGGTATAGTATTTATTCTGAAATATATAGTGCTTATAGATTCTTGTGTTTGGGGTTAGGAGGAATTGATTTACATTTGTTTAGTTTTTTAAATGAACAATGAAAACTAACTGAAATAAATGAGCAATATTACACGAGTAACAGTGCGATATGACTGTATATCCATATTGATATTGATATTGCATTTACAAATGTATAAAACTGAATGATATGTCATGTTGAAGCACTAGGGATGTAACGGTATCAAATTTTCACGATACGGTAATACCTCGGTATGAATGGCACGGTACGGTATTTATTGAATCATTTACATAAAAAACAAAACTAATTAAGAGATTTAAAAAAAAAAAAAGGTGCCAGAACTGTTTATTAAACAGTTTACATGAACACTGAACACATCAATGGCACACACATTAGCCATCTATCTGTAAACTTTGAAACAGGAACTTCAATTTTAATAACAAAAAAAATATTAAACCTTCCACATATCCGATTTAAAACCTGTCGCTAGATGACGCCATATATCAATTTGCATATTCATTACGTCAGTGTGTCATATTATCTTGTTTATTTGTGGTCACATAATGTTATTCAATGCACCCTTATTCTCAATATAACTGTTTTCATTGATATTTTAATGGTTTCTGTTGTCAGAAAAACAGAATGAATATGAAATAGTGACTGAAATGCACACCATTATAAGGCCTACTGAACTAGCTCTACCTTACAAGATGTTAATCTAGATTAAAAGCCTTATTTATAATCGTTTATTGTTATATAAAATCATATTTATAATTCATAATAATGAAACCAAGTACACATAAGATATAGACAATGGCTATGCTGTGATTTTGGCTCTATTTGCATATACAATAGAGATCATTTAGGTGTGACTGATTTTTCTGTGTCCTCAACTTCCAATATATGAATTGTGTGTATTTTTGTTTCTGGGATTTAGGGCCTGCTATACGCCTCAAGGGTACAAGACCCCTGGTGTGGCAGATAAACCCCGGCCTTTCAGATCTTCAACAGTCACACCCACGTCAGGCTCTGCCCAGCTGTCAAGCTCCGCCCCCAAGTCCTTTAGTAAAACCAAGAGCACATGGCAACAGGAGGAGAACAGCACAGCAGCTAGCACCACCTCCACTGACAGCAGCAGCAACAAGTATGAGTGTTTCTGAAGGCTGATGGGTTACAAAATAGATGCATGATAGATTTTTGATCTGATTTTAATGTGTGCGCTCTCAGGCAGGTGGATATGAACAGTAAGAACGTGTTCGGACAGCCTCGGTTACGTGCCTCTCTGAGGGACCTGCGCTCACCACGCAGATCTCACAAGAGCACCATTGAGGACGACTTGAAAAAGCTCATCATCATGGACAACCCTACAGAGACACCATCTCGGGATGGGGTAAACAAACACTAGAAAGAGCCTCTGCTTGTATTCAAGAAAGTCAGTCAAACTCATTTGTTCATATGCGTTTGTGCTTCTCTACAGTCTCCTCATCGGACCCTGCAACGTACTTTCTCAGATGAGAGCCTGTGCAGTGGTCGGAGAGATTCTAGTTATGCAAGCACCCCTCTTTTTGAAGGACAAGTGCCGCCCAGTGACCTTCTTTTCACCTGCACGCTCCCTACTCGACGCCATGGACACAACAACAGTCACGGATCCCTCATGCCTAATAAGAAAGGTAGTGGTCATATTCAGTTGGTATGTTTTTAATCTTTCTCTGATAATAGCTTTGGGGTAAACTGTCAATTGTTTTTTGTTCTAGTACCGTTGTCTGCATCAGATTTATCTCTGACTGAGGTGAGGGATAAGGTTCCACCTCTCAGAAGACTGGACCCTGGACTCATGCCACTTCCTGACACTGCCTGTGGTCTAGAGTGGTCCAGCCTCGTCAATGCAGCCAAAGCATATGAAGGTATGAGGACGTGTTTGTCTGACATGTTTGATTTAGAAGTCAAATACTTGACGTTATGGAAGGCCGTTTTATGTTTTGACTTAAATATCATAATTTTGTTTTTTTTAATGCAAGTTTATAACTTTTTTAATAAAGTATGCTCGCTCTGGAACTTATTTTGTAAGATTTTAGATATTTTTGATCATACGTTAATAATAAAAAAAAAAAAAACATAGTTTTATTGGATTTATTTTGTGTTTATAAGTCTTGCATTGTTCCAATTATATTTTTGCCATAAGGATGGCCTTGCATGCTGAGATGACAATACAAATAATTTACTACTACTACTATGGCTATCAAAATGGCATTTTTGTACTTAAATATTATCAGTATTAAAATGTAATAATCAGAATTAATTTTGGCTTCTCTCCTGAGAGCACAAAAAATATTACTGTTTTTTAAAAGTTGAACTGACATTAATTTTGAATGACTTTCTAAACATGCATCTCTCGTGTGCGAGACGAGAGTGAAACAATGATAAGATGCGATTAATTTGTGTTCTGTGTGGCTGTGTGTGGTTCCACTTTTGACGTAAACAGTGCCGCATCTAGTGGGTTTAGCTGGATAAGTTAAGAATGACATTTAATGCAATGACGCCAACATCGTCTTTGTATCTTGTGTGCCACTGAAACTCAGATGCCACATTTTTACATTTGTATGTGGATTTTCACTTTCTGTTTCACTACAGTGCAAAGAGCTGTTTCTTTATTTTCATTGTCTGAGTCTCACACGGGTGCCAATGAGTTGAGACCCGTCATCAGCCCGGTGCATTTCCACACACCACAGACTCCCCGAACCACTCCTACTTTCAGCAGGTAAGACTGACAAACATACACCTGTACTGTACAAATACATACTTGCTCTTCTGTGTCAAACCAAGAGAACAATGCTGGCTCTGCGTATCGGCATGAAGTTTGATTAACCTCAAATCAGCTCATTTCTTCAGTCATGGATTAAGCATTTAAATGTTTGGAATAAGAATGTGTATGCACATTTGTGTGTGTTGCAGTGAAGAGGTTCCCAATGACCTGTCTGGTCGACTATATCATCTGGAAGTCATGCTGAAACAGCTGAACACCGATCTGGAAAAAGTAAGTTACATAGGAGGAGCCTGACCCAGTACAAGACAATTTAGTTGTTGAGTATTCAAACACATAAAGTAGTCAGTTACTTGTAAATGTTAATTCAAGTTGAGATTGTATTCATGAAGCGATCTGATAGTGTTACAGAGTTTCTTGTAACTTTCCACCATGCTATGAAGCATATCATTAGAGCGCTGCAGGGATGATGTGTTTTATAGTAGTTGGCATCACACTGGTTCCCTTAACAAAAAGCCTATAGCATTTTTCCACTGGCTTTTGGGTTGCAGGAAATTGAACAATGACAAATAATGGGTTACGATTCCTTTACAAAGGCAAAGTTAAAGGAATAGTTCACCCAAAAATGAGCTCACCCTCAAGTCGTTACAAATCTATATGAATTTCTTTGTTCTGCAGAACACAAAGGAAGATATTTTAAAGAGAGTTTGTAACCAGGCTGTTTTGGTCACCATTGACTTCCATAGTATTTGTTTTCCTACTATGGAAGTCAATGGTGACCCAAAACATCCTGGTTACAAACCTTTTATAAACGACTTAAGCCATGGTCACATGGACTTCAAAGTCACCGCCATTGAGCTTTTCAGTCTTTATTTAAAGTCTGCACATTATTTGTCCAGTTACAGCCCGGCCAATAAAATTATAAAATAAAAATTCAAAAAGCAAGAAAACCGAATTCCTGTTACTGCTGGATTTTATAATCACTTGGCCACTTTAGTGACATCCTCTTAATTATGTCTCCTCCTTTTTCCCCCTCCTCTGTTCCTTCCTGTCCCATCCTCTCAGGAGAAACAGGACAAGGCAGCGTTGTTAGCAGAGATGGCTAATCTGAGGCAGAACAACCAGCGTCTGCAAGAGGAGTCTCACTCAGCCAGCGAACAGCTCCGCAAGTTCAGCAAACTCTTATCCTCCACCATGCCCGAGAGGAAATGACTGTTCCCTTTCATTCGAGGAAAGATGAGATTTGCCTAATATGGCACGTTCAGTGCCAACAGCTAATTTACTTCACATGGTGTCTCTTATTGTCCAGTACATCCACTGTCCCGCTCGCCCCTCACCCAGGCAAGTCTGCCAGCTCGTCTTCGCCACACACCAAGCTTTACGAAAGTGTGCCGGAAGGAAACCGAAAGAGTTTACGCAGGTCTGCCTGACGACTTGAGACTTTAAAGCTTTAACCTAAAGCCGGTACAGAAGTGTCTATTTTTAAACAAACACACACCTGGAAACGAGCGAGCTCCTCACCTGATCGAACTACTTTCGGAACTATTTTTCTCATTGTAGATTTATTTTTGTACTCGACGAGTCGACACTAAGCTTGAGCCAGTAAAACTGAGAGACGCTGAACATCAGAGAGGCCTATTTACTGCACAGTCAGCTCAACAGCCAAAAAAAAAAAAAAAAAAAAACACCCAAGCCACGTGAGGGATCCTACCTTTCTCAAAACGTCGAGAGAAATCGCGGTACTGTAATTGTGAGGAAAAAGAAACGTCACGTGCAGGTTCATCATGTTGATATTTATAATTCAAACCATCCTCATCTCAGCTGATTTATCATCCAACAGACTTCCTATAGTGACTCTGCAATAATGGCTCTGTAGATCTTCACTCCTCCAGAGACGGAGAACCAAATGACGTGAGCAGTGATGGCAACCACTACTAAAACTGTGATGTTACACCCAAGTCTTCGATCGTTTCCTCTGTGCTTGGAGTGACAGGAAATGCCACTTGCTCTCGTGCGTATGGTCTTGGCATAGCACTGTGTGTAAACTTGGGCTGTTCTGTCAGATTTCGACACTGTATATGTATATGTATATGCAAAGCCGACACTAAGAAACCCTAGTCAGCTGTGTTCCATACAGACTCTATTTTTCTATTCGTATTTAGTTCAGGTTTATCAGGTGAAACGACTGTTGGCAATAGATAGCTGTTTTCAACTTTTAGACAGATCATCTTGTTTACATGCTAAGACTGGATCGAATATGGTTTATCATGTACCCCATGTTACATGTCTGCCTTAAAGTGGTCAGCTGTGACTCATATCAGCTCTCTCCATCCCTTTAACCTGATGCGACTGGAAAAAAGAATATCTCCTCCTCTCTCAGGACCCGTAAGCTGCCCTCTCGATGACCTGATCTGACCTATTTATTCACGTCAAAACAAAAGCACTGCAACAGTCGGTTGACTTTCTATTGTATTAGTGGTCATAGCTAATATAAGTGGAAATATAATGTGTCTGCTCCGCTCAGACACACAAAAACATTTATATACACACTTAAATAGCATTGTAAAACGCTTCTGTTTATTTATGGGGTGAGAGATACAGATAAGACCTGACATCATTCATTAGAGCTGTTTGGTAGTGTGATTGTACAGTGATTTTATACAAAAGCTTTGAACTGCTGATATCTAACATTTACGCGTTCTCCCCGCTATAAAATACGAGGAAAAAGGAGCAGTCCAACCAAAAAGAAACAATTGCATGTTGTTCCAAACCTGTGTGACTGACTTTCTTTTAAAATAGTTTTGGTTCCCATTGACGTCTGTTGTTTTTGTTTAGGTTCCGCAGAAGAAAGCAAGTCATACGGGTTCGGAACTACTTGGAAATGAGTTTTTGGGTGGACTGTACCTTTAAAAAAAAAAAGTCTGTATACATGTTAGAAGCTTTTATTTATACATCATCACTCTGGACTTGCAAAATCGAATGATCATGATGATCAGCTCATTTGCCCCACTGTTTTAGATCCAGATACAGTTTTATCAGAGTCTCATCTCATTGAACTTGACCCACTGTGTGTGTTTTTCAGACTCACTCAGTTCTGGGTTGCTGGGTGTCATATCTACACCATGGATTGTCTTATGATTTCTGTATGTTAGTTGGGTGGAGGTGTTTTATTAAGTTCTTTTTTTTAAAGGTAGATATGAGTAATATACTTGTGAGAACATCTATGTGCATCTGTGTTGCGCATTCTTAAATCATGGCAAATTATATAGCACAGCTGTAATATTTGAAGGTTTATTTTTATGTGAAATATTTTG
>JAUYWG010000055.1:8596473-8618377 GCA_034779775.1 Enteromius afrohamiltoni
TGCTTAATATCAAGAATATGATATTTATTAAAAGACTGCACAGGAACATCTTTTGATCTTAACATCAGCTCACACACATCTTGCATTGGATTCGTTATAGTGCTCCACCCAATAGCATAATAAAGATTAGTCCCTAATTTTATAACAAAGTTTTATTTTTTTTAGCGAAATACAAACAATATGTATATTATAACATGTCATATATATTATAGCCTGGCATATGTCTGAAATCACGTTAGTTTAAGCGGCAGTGAAAGTCAATAATTTTCCAGATTACAATCAGACTTTATTATAAATTAGTCTATAGCCTGTTTTCCCTTCTGGTGCTCCTATTATATCATGCTATACACTTGCAAAAAAAGAGGAAAAACACATTCATTTGAAAGAAGAGCTGTTTTATAACAAAAGAAACAAAGCAGAACATTACTGTGACTGCTGGGTGTCTGGCGTGCTACGAATATGTATAATGCAGCGATCTGATCAGTAAAAGCAACACATTACTGTAAGACACTACTTGTGTTTCGCTATAAAACTGAAAGCTGAGACTTTGTTTTTAAATGACTAAAGGGACTAATCTTACTGCTATTGGGTGGCGCACTATAACGAATCCAATGGAAGACAAGAAATATTATTTCCAAGCATATTGTTCCGCGAATATTACACATGATTATATCATTTCTGCTAATAATCCCACATAAATATCTTTAGTTTATTAAAAAGGGTTAAATAAGAGAGCTTCAGCGCCCCCCAACGGAATGTGTGAGTGTGTGAGCTGATGTTAAGATCAAAAGATGTTCCTGTGCAGTCTTTTAATAAATATTATATTCTTGATATTAAGTGGTTTCCGCGAGTTATTAGATCTCATCCCAGTAACATCAAGTCAAAATCTGGTGGCTTTCTCTCCATCCGGGTCACTTACAAGTGCACTATACTAAATATTACATTTATATTACATAGAACATAATATTATATTATATTCTCGTAGTATTTCGACTTTAATCTCGTAATATTACGACTTTATTCTCGTAATATTACGACTTTATTCTCGTAATATTACAACTTTAATCTCATAGTTTTAGATTTTTTCGTGGCACTAAAACTCCGTCGTACATTACAAAGTCTTGGTTACAAAAAAAAGACACTTATGACTGGTTTTGTGGTCCTGATTTTCACATTTGTTCAATTAGAAGACCTAAATGCCTTTAAAAAATGATAGGATATAGGGTACTTAAATTATAAAGCCATTTTTCCTGGCAACAGTTACATTAAAACAATGTACAACGAGAACCAACGATGCATGTTTTAGTTGATCATAATTCAGTGTTTAAATCAAGGTAACAAAAGGAAAAACAGTTTCTGTTCTTGGTATTTAGTTGGTAACTGTTTCAAAGTATCACAGCCTCAACCCCACAGCAGATCACACCTCTCAACACAGCATCCGTTTAGAGATCATTTCTTGCTGTTTAATTCTTGCTCTGCTGCAGAAAACATTTGGAAGTGCAGTTGAAATGTGTCTCGAAAACCAACGTCAATATAAAAACCAATGAAGCATATTTTATTTGATCATAGTTCAAATAACTATAATCAAATAAAATCGGGATAACAAAAAAATCCGTTCGTGGTATTTACTTGGTAACTGTTTCAAAGTATCACACCTCTCAACACAGCATCCGTTTAGTTTATTTCTTGTTGGTTTATTTCTTGCTCGGCCCGACAAGAGACCTCTCGAGTCAGGGAGCGTCACTTTTATTTACCAAGTAAAAGGCCAGGTAGTGGCACACGTGTCTTTTTGCTGTAACATAAGGGTTGCCAGGTTTTCACACCTAATTGCTACTCCATACTAGACCAAATTAGCCCAGTCCTATCTCGAGGTGGATCCTACGGTAAAAAAAATAATAAAATAAATCGTGTTCTGCGGTGTAAAATAAATGTTTTGTGTTGTTTTGTTGTTAGGTTCCCACTACAGGGCCTAATGAGGTTATTTTTAGTAACTTAGCCTAATTCCGCGGACTTGGCAACGCCTGTCTGTCAACTTAATTTTTTAAAGTAAATATAATAGTAACTTCTATATAAGCATATACAAATAATAATATAATACGAATAATTTTAAAAATAACTTTTACATCGTTCAACCTGTGTAAATACCATCATTATTTCCGACATGAACGCAGCAAGCGAACACTGAGCGTCTATCCCTTTAAAATGACGTGCTACCTCAGCCAGACTGACATCACCATTGCGGAAGCTCAGTCAAAATAGGCTGCAGCAGAATGCACAGCCCCATTACGAGCCTGAATAAAAGAAGAAAGTACTAAGGAGCTTTAGTTAGTTCGTCACGCACAAGTATTTTAAACATCTAGCGACTTCACATGAGAGAGTAATGCTGCTAATATAGGTGGTGACTGACTTTCTAGGGCAGTGCGGCTAAAGTCCAGCTCAAGTGTTGACAGACTGAGAGTTCATTCAGTGATTTCATGATTAATAGACATAACGTTAGCTTAATGACCGAAGGGCGTAAACGCGGTATACTATTCTGTATTACGTATTCTTTGCTCGTGGAAGGTGCAGAACTATTACAGACGTTCCTGTTGGTATCTAAATTATTGAACCTGGTAAAATCGCTTTATTAACGTGAAATGTGACGTTTTGAACAAGAAAAGTAACGTTTTTAAAGTAAAAGACGACTCTGCTTCCTTTCTACGAGACTATTCAAAAGGATCTGACACATATATTTTGTGTGGAAACCACTTTAGTAAAACATTTCCCGTTTATAAGACTGAAATGTCTTATAAATGAGTGTTTTGCACTTCATTAGCGTGCGATAGCGAAGAACTGGGTTGGCCGTTTAATGTACTGACGTGTCCTTTGGCGTGCGGTCAGTGCCGGAGCTGGAGGGACAAGCCTGTCGCCGTTTCTCCCAGCATCTTTAACCGGGAGTCAGCCGTCAGCGCCGCGACAAAATGTCAAGAGCCGGCCGGAGATCCAAAGCGTTGCACGTTAATAACGGAAACGCGCTGGCAGGATGCGATGCGCTGACAGCGACGCGCGCGCGCGCGCTGCTGCTGTGTCTCTGCGGCGCGCTGTCGCTGGCCATGATCCTAGCGCTCTATCTGTCTGCAGAGCCCAACAGCAACCTTCAGCATCATGCTGCACATCTCATACGGGACAGGGTGAGTTGACATTGAGCTGGAATGAGTTCGTGCTTTTCCACCACATGTTACGACGATCAGTGCAGTTCTGCCTTACTTTAAGAGTTGCTAAGATGTAATATTTACTCCTGAATTAAGTAACTTAATTTCATCCTCATGATTGACTTTCTTGCAAGGTTATTGTCGTTATTTAAAGCTATTAAGGTAATCAAGGCAAGTTTATTTCTAAAGCACATTTCATACATTATGGTATTTTAAAATGCTTTACATAAATGCAGTTAAAATAATTATATAAAAAATAATAATAAAAATAAAACCATTTAAAATGAATTAAAATAGTGTTGCTTAGGAACTTACTAAAATAAGACTAAAACTAAGTAAAACTTAACTAAAATAAAGTCAACTAAAATGTAACTAAAAACAGAAATAATAATAAATTAAACCTATATAGTAATATTTAAGAAAAATGGTAATAAAATAAAATAAAAATCTAAAATTTAAAAGATACAAAAACTTAACAAAAACGAATAACTTAAACAATTTAAAATGCTAAAATAAAAGTTAATTAGTATTAATATAAATTATACTAAAAAACGTTGCTGTTTTCTAAATAGTAAATAGGCACAAACAGTCATGCTCCAATAAAGAGAAACCCACCATAAAATAAGAAATTTGCAATGTATTTGCGTATCTTTTTTCTTTTGTCATTATGTGGCCCTTCCCAGCCCAATTTGTCCTACTGTACAGTTTCTAGTAATCCTGAAGATCTTTTGGTGCTTTTCCACTGCATAGTACGGCACAGTACGGTTCAGTACAGCTCACTTTTGGGGTTTTTCCACTGGGAACAGTACCTGGTTCTTTTTTTTAGTACCACCTCAGCTGAGGTTCCAATGGCGCTTTTCCGCTGCATAGTACGGCACGGTACGCTTCAGGTCCTTTTTTTAGTACCACCTCAGCCGAGGTTCCAAGCGAGCTGAACCGTTACCAAAACGTGACGTGTAAACACTGCTGGTCACTGATTGGCCGGAGAAAATCGTCATTACTGCGTCACTGAAGTTGCGACACGAGACACAACAGACCCGCTAGATTTAAATCAGCACAGCCAGCGAAGGATCAGACACATCTTTTTTGTTTAAAGAAACGCTCCTTTTTGTATCAACCAAAAATGGCTGTTTCATGGTCTATTGAGGAACTACAGATGTTCCTCTCGTTGATAGCGAGTGCTTGATGGGGCGACGTGGAATGAAAAGGTTTTTCAGGAGGTCACTAAGCTTTTAAGGGTTTACGATGATGTCACGGCAGTAGAGGTGGCGCAACTATAACGACAAGTGAATAATCCCGCCCACTCTAAAGCGGTACTAAACTGCAGTGGAAACGCAAACCCAGCCGAACTGAGCCGTGCCGAGCCGAGTCGTACCACGCAGTGAAAAAGCGCCATTTAATTAGCTGGCTTAGGTTGGCTTAGCTAGGGTTAAAGCTAAGTTCTGCACAAGGGGGCCTGTCAGGAGGATGATTGAACATCCTTTTTAGACAAGATGAATATGATCCTGTTGTAGCAAAATTAGCTGAAACAAAGAATCAAATCAGAATAATTTAAGATTCTGGAGGGAATTTGCACAGAATCACAGAGTTG
The DNA here is from genome assembly GCA_034779775.1 of Enteromius afrohamiltoni. Taxonomy (NCBI): domain Eukaryota; kingdom Metazoa; phylum Chordata; class Actinopteri; order Cypriniformes; family Cyprinidae; genus Enteromius; species Enteromius afrohamiltoni. The sequence goes on from JAUYWG010000055.1 coordinate 8,601,256, forward strand.
GTCTGCGATTCACTGAACAAGCCGTAGAACTCTGCGCTGCTGGATACTAAAATCCAGATTATAGTGTAAACACTGTTAATAAGCACAGTAACAAGATCGGCAGGTTAAGACATTAACTTGTAAACACAAAACACAAGATACTTCTCTTTTCAATTATAAATATGGCTTTATTGGATAAACCTGAAGTGAGTGGCGGTCTGTTTGAAGTTGGATGCGGTGCAGTCGGAGACTTGAGACACAGCAGGCAAACTTAACATACACAAACTCTCACGGAAAGAAAAAAAAAGTAAAGAAATAAAGTAACAAGACTGGTTTTCTTCTCATCGTTGCCAGGCAGCGGCAGGCGTGCATGCTGGAGCATCTGGAATGACTCTTAAAGAAAGCAGAACGTGATGAAAATCATGATGACTAAAAGCCAGTTGAAAACTGGGCCAAGGCTAATCTTTGGACACATCCCAAAATCGTGTTTTAACCAATAGATATCATTCACAGTTCAAGGTGTTGGTTACATATAATACGCAGTTATGCATATCAGTGATTCCTTCTCATTCACCTCTTCTTCTCTGCAGGATGCCCATAAGCCAAATAAATACTCTGTAGCACAAATTAAGAAGTTTGCTGCACAGGTGGATGGGCATCGGCTCTGGGAGACTCACCTGCGGCCCCTGCTAATTGAACGAGTGCCCGGGACTGCAGGCAGCCAGACCATACGGCAGGTAACACCTCAGCCTGAACAACTAAACATCTTCGATCACAGCGCGATTACCTTCCTTGCTGAAAATGTACTCGCCTGGAGGCCATCAAAGATGTAGTTAAGTTTGTTTAACTACACCTGCTCACCAAAGGATCCAAAATGAGTCCAAACAACTGATGAAAACATGACAGTAATCAACACAACTTCAGTGAATTAATTACCATCAAGTGAAAAGCTGTGTTTGTAATAAATATATTCATCTAGATTTTTTTATTTCAATATATTGCTTTTTCCAGTGAAAAATGTCCTTTTGGTCTGAATCAAGAATAAATAATAAGTTATATGCACAAATCAAGCACTGTTTTACAGTTTTGAACAAATGTGTTGATGGATTTTGGTGTTGTGACAACAGCGGATGGACCTTTTCAGTGAAGAAAGCATTATTATGGATTATGGAATCATATTTTGTCCAGAAGTGTTGATTCAATTATGTATTTCTTTATTACGATCATGGAGTTTTTCACATCACAAAATATTAATTGATAGACTAGGGTCATGTGGATTACTTTTGGATTATTGACGGCACCCATTCACTTCACTGCATTGATGAGCAAGGAATGTAATCCTAATTTTCTTCAACATTTACATCTTCGATGGCTCTCAGGGTGTTTCAGCAGATTTTCAATTTTGAGCAAACCATGCCTTTTAAGTATCTTCTTCTGATTAGCATGCAGTGAAGGTTATCAAAGTTCTCTCACCTCTTTCAACTGCAGCATATCTTGTCCCAGCTGGGTTCACTGTCAGCAGGATGGACGCTGGAGGAGAATTCTTTTGTTTCATCCACCCCGAATGGTAAAGTGACCTTCACCAATGTGCTAGCAGTTCTGGACCCCTCGGCTCCTCGCAGGCTGGTCTTGGCATGCCACCATGACTCCAAGATCTTACCGGCAGACCCTAAAAACCCCAAACGGGTGTTTGTGGGTGCCAGTGATTCAGCCGTACCCTGTGCTATGATCTTGGAGCTGGCCACGGCTTTGGATGCACGGCTTAAAGCCCAAAAACTGCAGGTAGATCACAATCATGAGGAAAAGGGTTCTTCTAGATGTTTTCTGAGAATCTTTGAAGATATTTTTAACAAGAATCAGCTGCATCACAGTGCTGAATCAAGCCTTAAGCGTGTGTACTTGTTTATGAGATGGTGTTGATGTGACACATGAGAGACTAGCTGCATCCTCTCTTTCTGTTTTTCTCTCCAGAAGTCTGCGGTGACATTGCAGTTGGTGTTTTTTGATGGAGAGGAGGCATTTGAGCAATGGACAGAAACAGACTCTCTCTACGGTTCTCGTCATCTGGCAGAACTTATGGCCCGTACTCCTCACCCTTCTGGATCCACCAAAACCACTCTTCTCCAGGCAGTGGTGAGGTTTAGTGTACTGAGATTAGTCTGCTTGTTTATATATATTTTTTTATATAATGGTAAAGAAGGTTTATGGATAAGAGGTTTTTGCTCAGGGTACCTGCAGGTATCGGCATGCCATATTTTATATCCGACTATATTTTTAACTGTATAATAATTTGATTATGGTTCTTGTTAATATTATTACTTTATATCATCATAGTAATACTGCAGTTATAATAGATTTTTTTTCTTTTATCTTCATTTTAGTTTGATTAATCAGAAAAATGTTCAAATGAACAAAAATGAATTAATATATCCTTGGTAAATTGATTTATAATTTATTTAATTGAATTTAAACATGATTTTAGATTTGATGTAATGTTATATTAATAGCCATTTTAATTTTATTTTATTTTATTTTTTTTTTACCTTATATAATAGAAATAACATAATAGTATTAATAGATTTTGATTTTATTTAAAATGATTGTGTCACACTAAACTGTCTATCTATTCATCTATATATCTTCCTTCCAGGATCTATTAGTCCTGCTGGACCTGCTTGGTGGCCCAGAACCATTGATTGTTAATCACTTTGATAACACAGCCAGATGGTTTGACCGACTGATCGCTGCAGGTAAAAGTTCAAACAACCCTGATTGGGTTGCAGCCTAAAAATGCATGACATCATTCACTAAAGTCAGCATCCCTCTCTGTTTCTCTTTCAGAGAAGAGACTCCACAAACAGGGTTTGTTGACATCTCACCCATCAGAACAGAGTTACTTCAGGAAAGATTTTTATCTTGGTCCTGTGCAAGATGATCACATTCCATTTTTAAACAGAGGTCAGTAAACAGTCAGACGGCATAGACACTGAGTTTTGGGGTCAGTAAATGTTTACACATTAATACTTTTTTTTCAGGAAGAATGCATCCAGATGATCAAAGTGTCATTTATAGCCTTTTTATAACTTTGCATTCATCAGAGAATCCTGAATAAAATTAGCATTGTTTAGGAAGTACAACTGTTTCCAACATTGCCAGTAAGAAGAAACATTGATAATAAAAAATATTTTCCTTCCAGCATATTAGGAATATTTTTGGAAGATCATGTGACCCTTAACGATTACTAAAAATTCAGCTTTGGGATTAAAATATGCATATATTTTAAAATATATTCAAAGCAGTTATTTTAAATTGCTAACGCATTTCACAATTTCAGTGTTTTTTTTAATTGCATTTTGATCAAATAAATGCCACCTTAACAAAAAGAGAGTTTTCAGAAACATTTAAAAAAAAATCTTTCTGATCCCAACCTTTTGAGTAGTAATGTAGCCTAGCCTACTGTATATAAACATTCAAGTGTCGCATTAACTTTTGTTACGCAAACAACATAAAGAAAATGGATCAAGCAAGTTTAATTTGTTCTGTTTATAACCCTGAACCAGGTGTACCCGTGCTTCACTTGATCCCCACACCGTTTCCTGTGTTCTGGCACACACTGGATGATGCAGAGGAGAGGATGCACAGGCCCACGGTGGAAAACCTAACTAAAATCCTGGCCATCTTCTTGGCTGAGTACCTGAGCCTCTAAACATGCTATAATGATGATCATCCTACAACAGATGTGTTCAGCAGGAGCTGATAATAATAACAGAGCCATAGATCAGAATGACCAAAGAGACACACAGCATAATGTGTTTATTTAGTTTAAACGGTACATGCTGAAAAGAGCCAAATGTCACAATAGGTCACACACTCATGTTACGGCAGCTGTATGAGCCCTAATTTCATCCTTTTAAGAGACTGTTAGACCATCATTTCACATCATTCATGACTTTGAAGTGGAACTCGGAGGGAAGTTCATTTAATGATTGTTTTCATTTAGTTCATTAGTCATCATTTGCACAGTATTTGCTGATGAACTGCATTTTAAATACTCAAGCTCAAGCTGTGTTTGGGAAGAGGCAGTGGAGGTGCACTTTACAAGAAGGTCAGTATGCAAGATGGTGAGAGACACTTGTTTTAAGAATCTTAGTAGCAAATCTTAGGTCTTGTGACCTGAGAGACATGGATCTTATTTTTTACATTTTTTCGTCACTATGCTGTGACTATTCTGAGCCTAAAGACCATGTCAAGGGTCTAACGGATATTCATAATAAACCTAAGGAGAAACTGGATTTGAGTGTGGAGTTTTTCTTTCCTAATTTTGTTGAAGTTTAGAATACATCAAGACTGAAGCTGTGTTGAGTTAAAGCCAATTCAAATCTGCCGCTTGATATTCCACTCTTCTAGTTTTTTAAAGCCAAGATGACACAGAAGAAGGGACACATATTTTCTTGCATATTTAGGTGATATTTACTGAAAACGTTTAGCAGACATCACCGGAAGATTATTTTGATTACAAATAATGTCAGTATAATTTTTTATTTTTACATTTACAATTTTTTAATAAACATGGCATTTAAAAAATGAGCATTATGAGCCATTATAAAAAATGACATTATAGAAAAAAAATGGAAGCTACTTTTTCAATTCAAACTTTTGCTAGTTCCACAAGTGAAATTGTACAGTTACTTGCTTTCCTGGAATACCGTATGCACTTAAGCACAAATGTTAGGGTGCACTACAAACTTAAATTAAAAAAAATAATAATAATAATTTCCATTTGCTGCCAGCTGCACTGATGCTTTGTTTAGGGTTTAACAGAGCTCAAGCCATTTCACCTATTTTGCTAAACTATGCAAGACTGCCGACCCACCTCATGCCAGAAAATACATAAAAGCCTAAAAAAGCGTAGGCATATTTCCCTGACTCTCTGTAGGCAGCATAAAAGAGTCTAGAGCTTACACAGAGACAACCGTGACTAACAAAGACCCTTATTTCAATTATGTTGTCTTGTCAGGTATATCACGTCCAAAAAAAAACACAGCACCTTTAAATTGCAAAACATTGTTTTTTTGACCTGAATTCCATTGCATTGATTTCAGTAGTGTGCTGGTCCCAGGTGGTGGAGAGGGGGCGGGTGGGCAGAGAGCTGCTGGGAGCAGGAAAAGTGTGAGCTGGGACTCGCTGGCGGTGAGAGCTCCTCATCAGAGCTCAGGAACGCTTCTGCTGAGGTTCTGCTGGATCACAGGAATAACTCAGACATAAAACCTGAAATATATCTAACTGAGATCAGATATGAATGTGTGAATGAATTATTGCAGCTGCAAGTTTCCGAATACTTTTGGTTTGTGACTCAACCAGCAGAGGGCAGCATGGAGCCAATGAAAGAAGACAATAAAACGCTACCGCTTTTCGTTCGAACCATCTAAAGTAGTGATTCTCAACCATTTGGACAAGGAGAAGGATTTTTTATAACATTTTTACACTCGAAATTCTACACAGTGAAATATTTTTAGAGTCTGCTATAGAAATACATTTAGCATATTCATTAAAAGAAGTGCCCATGAAGCCAGAAGATCCTATTCATCTACAAGACTTTTCCAGGCCTAGAAATAAAAAAAAGTTGTTCAAGAGTGTCAAATAAAATATACATTCATTTATTTCATTTGCATAATTTCATGCGTTTAGTCTTATTTTAGATAATTTTCAGTTATCTTGAAGCAAGCCTCCTGGTTGAGAACCACTAAAGCCAAACATTTTTGTCAATCTTCTTAAAAATTCCACATTTAACGTGTTACTTATTGGTGAAATGTACTAGCTGTTTCTGAGTGGAAGCTGTTTATTGTTTTAGCAGGAATCTACAATGTTGTTGCCTTGCATGTAGATTGATGGAACATTTCTTACCCCTGACGGCTGGTCGCAGCTCTATCCCGCTGTCGTCGGTTCTTGAACCAGTTGCTGACTTGCGTAGCAGTGAGTCCAGTGGCCGCAGCTAAATCACGTTTCTCTCGTGGCGAGGGATATGGCTTTCTGCAGTACCACTCTCTCAATACACTGCGAGACTTTTCCTACGAGCAGAGGATGCAACCGTAAGCTCTTGAAATCTCTCAAAAAAGGAACCAAGATTATTTTGAAACTAACTCATTGATTCTACGCCAGATTTAAACACCTTGAAGCAGTAGCTGGTCTCTTCTCCATCCCAGATGGTACGAGGAAGAGGGAACTTGCGGCGGATGCGGTACTTCCCCACGGCCCCAAGAGGACGGCCCCTCTGCAGTTCAGCCTCCATGTAGTGAGCTCTGAGCCAGAGCTGCTGGAGGAGAGGGTGACTGTGGGGGGAGAACGTGTTCCCCTCTAACAAGGCGTAAAGCTCAGCAAAACGACAGTGATGGAAGGCGACCGCTGCCCGAGCTTTCAGCACGCTCTCTTGACTCCGAGCCATTCCCAGGTACACACTGGACGACGAGGATATGGAAGGTAAAGCGCATAAGAATGAAGACAAGCGATCCATGCTTCCACTCTGGAGAAGAACCTCACAAACACAGGCCACCTGCTCTGGGGAGAAGCCCATCGCCATGATCAGAACAAGGATGGAGGAAGGTCCCACAAGGGATGATGAGGAATTGGTATGCAAAACAAGTTGTAAATCGTCCCACCTAAAAGTCCATTCGAGGGATCCAGAGGACAACCAAGATCCGTTTCAAAGCCAAAAAGCTTCACAAGGATACTGAAATCTGCAGAAGAAGTGTGCAAACCCAAAGTGCCTTCTGTAAACTCTCAGGTAAAAGGGGATCTCACAATAGCCTTTTTGTTCTCTGGTGACGTGCTAGCCAATAAGTGCTGCCGATGAATGTATCAGCTTTTTTGTTTTAGCAGGTTTTACCTTCTCCAGCCACAAAGACCCGCCCAGACAACTTGGTACATGCAGGTAACCGGAGACTATAGGGGTTAAAAAAACAGACAGGCACCAACACACACGCACACACAAACCTTTCAGACTAAGTGTTGTTTGTATTTGTATCAATTACCTGGGGAAGATGTCAGGTGCACAAAGGAGCTTATTTAAATATGAAGGCAATGCTATTTCCTAATCAAATCATGGTGCAGGTTTTGTTAGACAATTTGGTTAGAGATGGCATTGCAGAAATATATATAAATACTGTACACCATTTATGCATGTAATGATGTGGAAGAGAACCAGAGATGATTTGCTTCTGGGTGAAAAGATCTGTTTTTTGTTGTTGAACAGACAGGCATTTCAGTAAAAGTGTTTCACAAATAACTTGAGATGAATGTCAAAAAAAAAGTTTTCAGATATCATTATATATATATATATATATATGTTTATTACATATCACAAAATGGAATATAAAAAATAAAATAACTATAAGATACAAAAAAACACCTCTATAAAAAGAGACATTTACAATAATGACAAAACTCCCTTTACTAAATGAAATGATCCAAAAAAAAAAAACAAAACTCTTTGGTTTGATCAGCTGCATATTTTTCTGTTTGTACATGAAAGTGAAGCAAAAGTATGTAAGAGTGAACAGAACAAACAAACTTATCTCTACTGACTAATATACATGTGCATTAACATAGTAATCATTACATTCTGGAGGGGTAATGGCAATACTCAGGGACAGACACATACAAACACTCACACATTCCCTTACTTTCCAAAAAAGGTTTAAACATTGTCGAGGTGCTTGAAAGGAGGAGGAGGGGAAAAAAAACTTTGGAAAGTCAATCCAACAAGTCCTATGTAACATAAATGTGTAAAATACAAACACTTTCATTAAGAAATTAAAAAAGACGCTACACATAAAATCTCTTTTGTGTTATATCACAAAATGGAGTGTAAACCTAAGCTAGAATGAGGGCAACAGCTTTAAGGTTGGATGACCCCGAAATGATTGATAAATGCATTAAATATATATATATATAAAAAAAAAAAAAAACATATAGAGACAAGTATACTTAAGGCTAGAGTGACTACTAATGGTGACTACTGTGCACCAGCCAAAATCTCACAGGCCAAGCCTTTTTGTACAGTTGTGAATGGTTTAAAAACAGCACCAAATGTTGTGGGGCCAGAAAAAAAAAAAAAAAAAAAAAAAGCTCCATGAATACAAACAATAAAATGTGCAAAATACACAGAGCTGTGCCCTGCAATAAGCAAACCACTCTGGTAGTGTGTTGAAAAAGTCATACTTAGAATCACCTAAATTGCATTTGATAAAAATTAAGCGGGAAAGGGCAAAAACAGACATTTCCTGAAGCTGAGGAAATCCTAGTATTAAAATATTCTAATATTTTGAAATAAAAACAAGATAAACAGAATAAAAAAAATAAAAAAAGTCACTGTATATGCACGTGATGGATTTGTCGTGTAAGAAGTGGCTGTTTTAAACAGTAAACAAATCTTAGGGTTCATGTGGAACAATTGCATAGACAAATATTCAGTACTTCAATTCCCTTCAAACACTCAAGCCTATTAGGTTTATGCACAGTTTTATGATAATGAGCTGGAATGCTTGGGTAAGCTCAATGGTTTATCTATGGAAACCAATGTCAATTATCTAATCACACAAGTATAGGATATCCACGGTCAGTTTAGTGTGCCATCATAAATTTACACTGCAAGATACTCTATACATTGAATATGAAACAACATAAATAGAGTGCTTCACTGCGTGTTCGAAGCGTAATGTTCAAAATCCAAGGATACTGCATCTACAAATCAGACAGATACACCATCTACTCTCCATAAAATGTACTTAAGCCATGTCAACGTTAAAGCAAAAAAACAAACAAATAAAACAGCACCTAAACTGAGCAGTGAGGATGTAGTTGAAGCTGTCACAGGCACGTTTAAAGGTTAGTTCGTCTTATCTTCAGTCTGATTTCCTTCTCCCAGTGCAGGGTACTGTTGGTGCATCCAGGTATCTTTGGGAGCCCCCTGTACAGAATGTCTGACAGGATGTTGTGTTCAGCCTCTTAGATTGAATTGATGTATTTGACTCCAAGACACTAGTTCTGTGACCAGCATAAACATGTTACCTCTATTATACTGTCTGTAAGACGGAAACCTAATCCGACGTGTTTCTCTTCTTAAAAGGTAAAAGTACTTGTCAGAGTCATTTAATCTATAAAATGGAGAAGTAACAAAAATGTAAGGCACAAAAGAAGGCACTCCCACATGCTCTTCAATCCTAGATAAAACGTCTTGGACATTTTAGTGCCTTTTACCACTTAGGGAGTCATGCAAGTCCTTGATGCACAGAGCTTGAGGCATGTTACATCAAAAAAGGGCTAACATGTAGACACAGCCTTAGATTCCTAGAGGTGAAAATTGTTTACGCACATGTCATCTGTGACAAAATGGCAGTGCCTTCCCTCTACTGTATGTAAAAAAATCTATGGTCAAGCCCTAAATATATAGTTTTCACAATTTAATTCCATTAAGAAAAGAGGTTATTTTCTACAAATCCATTATTAGGATGAAAACTTTCTGCTACTCAAAACTCTACATAAGGAAGAGTGGGTAAAGACTCCAAACCTCTGAGGTCATAAATCACAGTTCCTCTCACTTCTGGGTCATGGTTGAATGCTAGTCTTGCAAGTTGTGGTCTAACACTAACAGGATCTAGTAGTTTGTCAGAAGGACTGGCGATTACAAACCCAGATCATCATCTACTGGGACAGACTGCAATTGTGTCAGAATTTTCGAGTCCCCATCCATGTCCTCCACCTCATCCAGCTGAGAATCTCTCTCCACATCTTCACCTGGAGGAGGAGTGCCCAACAGAAGGGACTCTCCTCCTGGCAAGCCTAACAATGTAGGGTCCTCTGGGAGATCTCCTTTCCCACGCATGTCAAATAATGTCAGACCAGCAGAAGAGGACAGCGGGACAGGGCTCCAGGCTGGCTGGGAGAGTTGGTGACTAGTCGCTACACCACTACATATTGGACTGAGCGGGAGCATGCTATCAGGGCTAAGGGTCTGCTGGGATTGTAGGACATTTGTAGGAATGGGAGTGCTAGAAGAGTCTGGGGTATCAGGAGAGGCTCCTGGGGTTGTGTTGGCGATTGTTCCTGGCTCAGGGCTGCAGTAAAGTGTAGAGGAGCCAACAAACCCCAAAGGAGATGACTGTAGTGAATTTGAGGTTTGAGCAGTGAGTGAAGGTACTGGTTGATTCTCAAGTGGATGTACAGTTGAGGTTTGAGGATCAAAGGTACTTGAGACCGAATTTTCTGAGACAGACTTGACAGGCATGCTGGTGAACTGGATGCCAGCTGGGATAGTGAGGATGAGTTTTCCATTTTGAACACTAAGGATGGGGCTCCCCCCAATGCCACTAGCTAGTAGGATGTTGCCTGGAGACAAGAACAGAATAAAAACATTTCAGAACCAAACAAGCAACTGTTTTAAAAATGAAATTCTTTTTGAAATTACCTACCTGGAGAGGCAGAAGGTAGCTGAATCACCCCAGAATTGAGAAGTTGAACACCTGGGATGGTACCAGTAGGGACACTCTGAGGAGGCCCTATTGGACTAAGGCATATTGGCCCTTGGGCTACACTCAATCCTGTTCCAGATCCAGATGTCAGAATCTGGAAAGCACCTCCGGGGGACGGAATGGAGAGAGATGGCGTTGCTGGGACCACCTGAGGAAAGGACAGAGTTCCGGTTGGAGTTCCCGCAATGGATGATACAGGCATTAGTTGAGGCAGTGACAGGGGGACCAGCTGAGGTTGTCCCGAGTCTTTGGTTTGGGATATGGGCACAACTTGAGTCGGTGAGGAGATGGGAATGACTTGTGTTCCCATGGAGGTCTGTATCTGTGAAAGGGTAGTTGAAGTACATTCGTCGCCTAGCTGAGGGGTAAGCACTTGTGTAATTTGCCCATCAGTTATCTGGGGGAGTGATAAAGCACTACTGGTACTTAATGTGTTTGAGCCATTTTGGGGCTGTGATTGCGTAAGTCTTGGACCAATGTGCTGAAACTGAGGAATGGGGATTTGGGGTATCTGTGAATTGACCGGGGAGACTGGAACAAGCTGGGGACAGGGTGACACTGTGGTCCCAGATGACTGGTGCATCAGTTGAGAAACTGGAACGCCCTGTATAGATGGAACCACCTGGGGTAAAGAAAGCATCTGAGGGCTAGAGATGGAGCTGCGAGTTGGTGACTGAGAATCTGCTTTTCCTATAACAACCATTTCATGTGGCTGAGTGGGCTGTAGTGGCACCATGGGATTGGAGATTACTGAACTCATGGAGCCAGTTGTTGATGTAGGAATATTACTTGGGACCAGCGCCACTGGAGGAAGAGACGTGGGAGAGATGACAGAAGTTGAGATGGTGGGTGAGGACATTGAGTTTGTAGGCAGCGACTGAGTGTTGTCTGGACGCTTCAAGGCCTCTGGAAGACTGATGAAATCCAATGGAGAGACGATGCTGCTGGCTGTTTTTGCATCTTCGCTAAGTGATAGAGGTATTGTGCTAGTTAGACTGGCCTGTGGATTCAGAACCACAGTGGGCAGGCTACCTTGGGCCTCTATATCATTGATGACCTGTTCATTTTTGGGGATTACTTGAGCCCCATTTAGTAGCAATGGTGCATTAGCTGTAACAGGACTGAGAGTGACTGTGTGGCCATCGCTCAGCGTCAGCCCATTAATGATGACCCCTGCTCCTGCCCCTGAGAGTATAGGGCTCCCATTGAGCAGCAGTGGATGAGAGCTTGTAAGGAATCCCCCGGTGCTATTGAGAATAAGCTGACCAGTACTGCAAGGAGCCCCAGAGAGAGATATAAGAGAAGCATTGGAGCTGCATGTCTCTTGAACAGTAGGTTTGTCTGCAATATCATCCAGATCTCCCTTGCTGGCTTCATCTTCTGTGCTGTGGTTTCCGTCAGATTCACTAAAAAAAAAAGACACAAACATTACATTTGGTCAAAAAAATCTAAACATTCTAGTTTCCATGAATGTCTACAATGAATCAACGAAAACATTTTTGACAGCTGTATCAATACATCAAGACGCAGTGAAGCGAACTTACACTGACACTCGTGTAGCTGAGAAAATTAAAATTCATATTTTCTTTTTTACATTTAGCCAACCTGTCACCATATGAATGTGCAGCAGTGAGTAAATTATATAAAGAAAAAAAACATACATGCATGAGCATTATTAATGGCTGCTAAATACTGTATATACTGACACCTGAAGTATGCATTTTAGATCAACAAATATATACTAGAAATCTAAATTGTATTTTTCCATTCTATCATATCTTGCAGTTAATAATACACAGAGTAGGCATCTGCACAACAAACACAGGATAATAACTGCATTTAACAATTATATTTGATAAAACCTTTCCAAAATATCTGTGAAAACCATAGTGAGTTAAGATTGTGAAGATTGAACAAGTATTATATTCCTAACAAAACCTGAGTGCAATTATATATAATGGGGGCAGGAGATTCAAGTTGTGCTGCAGTGAAGCTAAATGTAAAATTTAACTTAATTGAATTAGGGGGAAAAAACACACAAAACAAGACTGCAGCAATAAACTATGCCCTGCCTGATATTTTTAGATTTAAGATATTAAAAGACAAAGAAATTCCTAAATTAAGTGTGGTTTACCTCTCCAAGTGCTACACTTATTAACCAATGTCCTCTCTGCCCCGAGATTTAACCATGACTACAGAAAGACATTGTGGTGCAGGAGTTCAGGAAACTCGAGCCATTCTTGGCGCCCCTATCTCACATTTCACAACAAAGCAACATGCTTTCAGCAGTGTTTTCTAAGACCCTCTTGTCATTTTCACTTGTCAGGCACTTCATTTAACAGTAATAACGCATGGCAAGTATTCACCAAATATAACTTTTTTACGTCTGTATCCGTGTTCAAGCTTTAAAAAGTTTCCTTTGGTCAATGATTTATTAAATATAAACTACCATCCGCGACACACTAGGCCTTTATAAAGAGTACCTACTGTGAATGTAACCATCAGTCTCAGACCGGGTAATCTGTAATAATCTGTCGAGAGTTTTAAGTTTACACACGTCCCAGTGTAAACCTCGCACACAACAGCGGTTTGTTTACTGCTCGCGTCTCTCAGTTTGCTTCAAGAATGTTTCTCTCGGGCCTGAGACAAATCACATACTTGATACAAAGCGCTCACCTTTTACTGTTAGTACCGGAGGGAGTCCGATCCCTCTGTCGGCGATTCTTGAACCAGTTGCTGACTTGAGTCAAAGAAAGTCCTGTGACTTTGGCTAAATTCTTCTTCTCGACCGGAGTGGGATACCTGTTGATCTTGTAGCATTCCTTCAGAGCGTTGCGCGACTTCTCCTTGAAGCAGTACACCGTCTCCTCTCCGTCCCAGATTGTTTTGGGCAAAGGAAACTTTTTGCGGAGTCGATATTTATCCACGGCGCCCAGACTGCGACCCCGGGACCTCTCAGCCTCCTTGTAGCGCGCCTTCAAATAGAGGTCTTGAAGGAACCCATGGTTACTCGGGTGGAAGTCATGACTGTCCAGAATGGCGTACAACTCGTTGAACTCCTCCCGGTGGAAAGCGACCAGAGCCTGGGCCTTCAGCAGGGTCTCGTTGCCACGTAGCAGGTCGGCCGAAGGAGGGATGGTGGAGAGGAATCTCCACAGGCGATCCACATTGCCCGCTTGCAGGAGCGCTTCGCACAGACACGCTACTTGATCGGTGGAAAAACTGAGCGCCGAGTTCTGGAAGCTTTGGAGGAGTTGCTCCGAAACTTCGTCCGGATCCGTCTCTTCTTTCACTTTGGCTTCATCTTGCGTGGACTCCTTTGGGCCGTTTTCAGTTTGTTCTGTGGACTCCAAAGACAAGGAAGCCATTTTTATTTTAACTTTTTTCCTTCAAGTTCCTCCTCCCTCCCCTTCTGTGTCTCTCTCCCATTCTCCCGTAGGCGAGTGAGCGCTGCTGCAGAGCGAGGCGTCACGCCCCTGCGTTTCGTCAACCTCCCCCATCTAGACATCTACCACAGGCCTGCTGCATTTCAATCTGGCTGCTTCATTACCATTGTGCAATCCTCTTTCCCCCCCCCCAAACCACATTTGTTTCACATTGAGAAACGCACAATACACAAGCCTCACACAAGTTTTGTTAGCGCGTTCAACTCGATGAGGACATGATGATTTTTTAAGACATATAATTTTGTAATTAATAGGCTATATTCCATCCAACAATATATTTCATACAAAACTAAAAATGCAAACGACCGGGGCTCTCTGTTTGTAGAATGTTTTTAGAGACTGGAATTACTTTGCACTTAAAAGTTTGAACTCAAGCGTGTCTTGAAGTCTTTATAAATCGGTAAAACTGACTTGAATTTGATAAAACATATTTGATGTTTCATGACTGGTTTGGTTTAGTCTCAGTAGGAGACTTCACCTGAGACAACAGATGTTGTGAGAGTTGATGAAACCAACTCTGTGTGTGTGTGTGTGCGTGTGTGCTTCAAAACTTTGCATGCTGGATGGATAGGGAGAGTATGGGTTTAAATGTGAAAGAAGACACGCACACCTCTGAGCAGAAGGACAGAATGAGATGAGGCAGAGTTTTGTACCTCCATCTCGTACCTTTGCAAGAATGTAAACTTTGTTTTCAGGAAGGTGGAAGATCAGGCTATAGTCTATCACCCCCTATCCTACAGCTTTCTATCCTCTCAGCTCATAACCCCAAGCCCTTTGATCCTCTGCTTGTGCACACTTGTCTTTTAACAAAACCAGTCATGTTTTGCAGGCAAGACATTTGAAAACGAGTAGCTATTTTCAGAATCACTTTATTTGCCAATTCAGAAATAGTTCATTGTATCTTGGTTTATTGGTCTTATATATATTTATACACACTCTAGCAAATGTGTATTTCAGTTATATCAGAGGTATTTCAAAATGGATCAAGTAAGGTCCAATTAGCTAACCTTAGCTTAAATAATTAACTGTGTTCATTTTTTTTCTTTTTTACAATACCTACTTATTTTGAATAACATTAGTTATTCAAAAATAACTTATGTTTTTAGCTCATGTTAGCCCAGGTCCATTAAATATTAGGCTAATGGTAACATATACAACTTTACTCAATGTTGAAATTAACAATAACTGAGATTTAAAATACTTTAACATATTTTTTCTATATTTTAGTTGTAGCTAGTTGTAACTAACTGGCTTTTAATTTTGTACTATTTATATTTAGTTAGAAGTAACAGGCTACTACTATTCCAGTTTAAGTACCTATTTATGAGACACTAGTTTTTGACTAATAGATCCCAAATTAGTATCCTAACATATATGTTAGATACAGTTGCTTTTCCATTGCCATTGTAGGCCTAATAACTAGTCAGAAGGGTAATTTTATAGTTCAGTTAAATAACTTTCTACAGTGTACAAAAATATTTTTCGAAGCTTATGAAGCCACAATTAAAGCACGTTTTCTGTATTCCTGCTGCAAAACTTCACGTTCAATTCGATGAGTCGCTTGCCGTTTCATTGTGAAATTTACTAGCAATTTCTGAATGAACTTCCTGACGTACGTTTTCAGCTTTAATTGAGGCGTTTCTGAAACTCTAGCAGCATCGTGTGGAATACATTCGGTACTGCAATCATGTGTTTTTCATGCATCTTTGGGAGCGGTCTGCGTCAACAAAATAAATAGTGATTGGATGATAACCATATCACTGAGCCGCTGGATTCGACAGAGTACGTTTTCCCCGCCCAGCTTTAGCCTGACATCACTTTCCTATTGGTTGAATCTAAGGTCCCGCCCAATTGCCAATTTTTATTGGCTCAAAAGTGCATGTGGGTGGGCAGAAGCTTCCAGAATCTGGTGGTGTGGTCATTGACGGAAGGGCTTTTCTTACGAGCTAAAACAAGAAGAAAATATACGGGTTTGATGGTTTGAATACTGAATACAAGCCTTACAATATCGGATCGCGTCTAACTGATGAGAACGGAACTTTCTAACGGCTGATTGGAGCAGTAAATAAAGTGAAGAGCTTGTCACGTGAGTGCATGTAAATACTGGCTAGCCATAGCATCCAGCAAGATAGCAAATTTGTTAAACCTTAAGCGGAGGCCATGGCAAAATAACCGTTCTGTCCGGACATTTGTGTTTTGCTCATGAATACCAAACACACCGTTTGATTTTCAGCTCGACCACACCAGCATCATCTGAGTTTCATTACTAACGGAAGATGGACGGGAGTGTGACAGTCATCACCAACCCCACCGTGTCCGTGCGGGTGACCAGCACCGTCAGCTCCTTCGAGGTGAACCGGAGATTCAACCGAGGAATAACGGTCGCAGAGTTTAAGGTGCGTCTGGAGAGCAGGCCTAGACTTATATTACCAATCAGTCAGACATGAAATGTGTCAGAAATCGCCTGTTGCCAAATTGAGTATGTTGTAACTTACCGTTGTTTTCGAATAGTGGCACGTGATATCTATTTTATTTATTCATCATTTGCTTATTTTTTAAACGGTGGATGTAATATTCTGGAAAATGCAAATTGTTCAGTGTGGCAATATGGTCAAAGTTACAGGCATGACATCACTCTTGCGTGATCTCTAATATTCAGTATAACCGCATCTGTGGCTGTGTAATATGGAGCCCCTAAAGGGACAATGTTCAATGCTTTTGCATCCACTCACAAAAAAGTTTAAATATGCTCCCCTAACAAACTGTGCTTTCTCTCATGAAATTATTATACTTCTATGAGGTATTTTGGATTTGCTTGCAAAAGTTATAAAATTGAGTTTCTTTCTACTTATTTTATTTATATATATATATATATATAATTATTTCCACTGCAAATGTTTTGAGAGTGAAGGCAAAGTTTCATGAGGGAAACATTTATACAGTTACATACAGTTTTACCAGAGAATGTAAAGGCTTTGAAATTTTGTCTTTAATCCTATCTCATTGATTTTTGTCATTACCATTTCTCTTTAGGGGTTGTACACCATAGTAATTAAAGTGTCATAATAATTATTAATATTACTTGTACAGGTCCAGCATATTGTGATCAAGTTCATTATTTTCTGTAATGTACTGATAAACATTAGACTTTCATATATTTTAGATTCATTA
>JAUYWG010000055.1:8621261-8635179 GCA_034779775.1 Enteromius afrohamiltoni
GTGTAATGAATCTAAAATATATGAAAGTCTAATGTTTATCAGTACATTACAGAAAATAATGAACTATATCACAATATGCTAATTTTTTGAAAAGGACCTGTATATTTTATGTGTGTGTATATATATATATATATAAAACTTATATATTTAGGTATACAAGTTCAGTTCAGTTTTATTTATATAGCAAATATTTTCAGTACCCTTAAAAAATAGTTTTATATATGGTTAGGTCCAAATATATTTTGATAAATTTTTAAAATTATTTTAGCTTTTGACCAAAAGACATTCATGTTAAAGTAATATAAAGAATATGCTTGATGTTCACACTACAAGAGTCTTAAATTTGGAGACGGAAAGAATTGCGATATGGCTGAATGCGATTAAAAGATGATTAAATGTTGAACGAATATGATTTCATTAAAAAAACATAAGCCCTGCAAGTCCAAAGTCTGGTGAGTCCGAATAAATCTGTTAACAAGGTAAACTAGTCCACGTTCGAGTTCACGTTGTTTAAGATATGGGGGCAGAAAATGTATAGCCTATATTTATAACATGTCATATAGTTAATATCACACGAAGAGTGCCGTTTTTCTTCCAAAAGTCAGCATGATTACAAATGATTTTAGGCAACAGTTCAATAAACAACAAGTTATTATTAAGAGACACAAAACACAGCCACAGCACCATTTTGCTTCTCTGACGGCGTTTCGTTTCTGAATGAATCTACTTTTAAATGATTCTTTACAACTGCAATGACTCTCTTATTAACAGTGACATGCTGCCTCCTACTGGCAGTTTTAATTTTACATTTAAAATATATCAAACATCAGTTTTCAACTTTTTACGTTTCAAATATCAAACATTGTTTCGATTTCTATCACTGTGAACTGAACACACAGAATATGAAGAATATAAAAAATATTCAGGAGTCAGCGGCCCATGGTAAACTTTAAGATATCAGCACGATAACTCACTCAAAGAAAACAAAAATAACGATTAATTTAATGATTCACTGTAGAGCAATGTTGAAGATCATCCGGTGGACACGCATTACATATCTTTCTATTGCTGCTGACATATGCATTGTACGTGCATTTACGCTTTGATTTGCGCTGACATATCATACTGATATTTTAATATATATTTTTTTAATTAACATGCATGTTTGTTTTTCAGAGTAAACTGGAGCTGATCGTGGGCACCCCAGCTGCCTTAATGGACCTTGAGTTATTCAGCACTTCAGACAAGTTCTTACAGAAGTTAGACAACAATGAAGCGCTGCTCGGCTCCTATCCTGTGGATGATGACTGCAGAATACATGTGGGTATCGACTCCTTTCTGACACTCCAGCTACACAGAAAACTAATGACGTGACAAAATTTGTACATATTGAAATGATGCAAGATAATGATGTTTAAAACTCTTATTTTGAAATCATTTTGCCATTTCTAAAGACTGGATTCTTATATTATGATCTTGTTGATATCTGTGCAGGTGACAGACCGCAGCGGTACACAAAGCGGGGAGTTCACTGATTTGTCAAAAGTGGAGAAATTTGAGATCTCTGATGAAGCCTATGAAAAAAGGGCAGGTAATGACATCAAATTTCTGCCTGTGACGCATTGCTGAATGATTTAATTTATAGGAACTTACTGTAACTTACAGAACCATTAATCAATCAGTGACTGGACAGAGGCATATTGACTAAATATGAGTTTGCAGGCAATTGTAAGAAAAGTGCAGAGTTTAAATGAAATATGAATAAATATGCATGATATTGTTCACAAGAATTTAAAAACTGAATAGAGTCTCATGCTAATTTTGTTGACATTTATAGGTGAATGTGGCATTTTAAATGTAGTTTATTTCCATTTTCATTTATTGTTTCGCAGTTTCAAAATGATGAAATACAACGGGCCTTTAAAATGAATGTTGGAAAATATCTGACATTTTAGTTTTCTTTTCTCTCAGAGTCGATGAGGAACTTCAAGAAGAATATGAAGTTAGGACGATTTAATGAGGAAAACAAGGCCAAGCAAGAAGAGACTCTTGCTAAGAAAGAGGAGGAAGAGAAGGCAGCCGCTGAAGCCATTGCTGTTGGGAACCGCTGCAAAGTTCAAGTTCCTGGGCAACCAACCAAGATTGGCACGGTTATGTTTGTGGGTAAGCTTTACCCTCGTTTTTCCAATCCCGTATTTGTTTGTGCTGTTTGCGTGACCTGATTTAATCACATCCACCTCTCTGATTTGCCGCTTGATTGTATGTATTCGTAATAGAGCCAAGAAATGAATGGGATCTGAATTTCAACTAGTTTTGGTATTTAAATAGTAAATTATGCTTTTCAAAAAGCAGTTAACTCGCTGCACTGTAACATGCCAAACCACACCTGGGGCTTGGTTTCTAGAGATATGGATTCCTTTCAGACCTGAGAAATATGACTGAAAAAATGCATTTTTAAATGCATTATTATTTATCAGTATTTCTTATTACCTTTATGTTTGAATAATAAAAGCAGTAATAGTAATAATAACACTACTACAACTACTACTGCTACTAATAGTAACTATTCATATTATTATTATTATTATTATTATGACGTAGTCATATTGAATGAGGCTTAAATGCTTTCTTTGTTTGAAGGTACAGCAGATTTCAAGCCCGGCCACTGGGTTGGTGTGAAATATGATGAGCCGCTTGGGAAGAATGATGGCAGGTCGGTGCACGCACAAGTTATTTATGTTTATGAATAAGACCCGCATGTCTCTGAAAATGATTAATGTGACCCTTCCACGAACCTTCTCAGAAAGTAACTGATGCATTATGTTTGTCTTGATTTAGTGTGAATGGGAAGCGTTATTTTGAGTGTGAACCAAAATATGGAGCCTTCGTGAAGCCCCTCTCAGTAAATGTGGGAGACTTCCCCGAAGAGGACTATGGTTTGGACGAGATGTAAGACTCACCTGATGAGCAGTCAGAAGCAACCGAAGAAAGACCCTCTTTCTTCCAGAAGTTTGGCTCCATGCAGTGAGACTTTGCTGCGGTAGAAGGTTTTTTTTGTCGTCAATGCAGATCATTTTGTTTTACGCTGGTCTGGAAGAGATCAGTGAAAATTGTACCTTAATTTCCTGCAGTCAAACTCAAGGAATGATCTTAAACCACATCTGTGCCCTGGCGACTAGACGTAATTAGTAAGGTAAATGTGAGAACACCAGTCGAGGTCGGAGTAAAGAAAAGCATTCGCTTGCATGTTGATTTGTTCGTTATTGAATTCCAAAGTTCTGCAGCTAATTTGAGGCCAGACCAAATCATTTTACTTCAAACAAAACCAACCAACCACAACAGAAAATGTTCTTCAGGTTTTTGCAGTCCTGTGCACATTGTATTGTATAAATGTCATATTTGTACTAATGAATTCCTCCTTTTCTGCAGCCGATTACATTCTTATGCATCAATATGACTGTGTTTTAGGGTATCAGTCCCTAATTCTCTGTGGCACTTTAGCGATTAGCTCTCTAACGAGATGTGTAATGTAGAATCCGTAGGCCTCAGTTTTTCCATGGTTCTGTATTTTCAGTGTAAATTACAGAAATGTGATTTTTTTTTTATTTTTTTTTATTTTATTTTATTTTTTTTTGTGTGTAAATTGGCATGTAAGCATATTCATGCATGTCGAATTTAGGTTTATCAGAAAGGCCTAATGTTTTTATGGAATTCTGTTTAGTAAAATGTTTCAAATAAATCCATGTGCCAATTTTGGACATCCTGGAGACATGCTTAAATTGTGTGTTTGTTTGTTTAACTGCCTTAACATGTAGCATGGGACTCATGTTGCCTTGGAAAACACTCATGTAGTATGGCCATAAAACATTCATAGATCACAAGCGATAATAAACATTTGGTTTTCATATCATATGAATATTATAGTAGCTTTAACAAAATGCATTGTAGAAGGAGAAATGTTGGACACTAGAACAGGGCCAGGCACAAACACTGATGTTGGATTCTCTTTCGTCCTTTACTCAATGCTTGCATTAAGTGGCCGTTAATTAAAGCAAAGAGTTAATTATTTTTGGTTTTGACATTGTTTTGACAAACATACAGTCTCAATCATCATTAATTTATAATTTATGAAAAACGTTGCCGTGGGATTTCTGGATCAACTGATAGTGCCTGTGTGCACTTAGGGTTTTTGTAAATGTATTCGGTTTTCTCCTGCAGGGTGTGATGCTTTGCAACAATAAAATCAAGACGTTCAAATCACTTGCTTGGTCGTCATTACTTTAAAAACGTAGACGATTAGATATGCAGGGCGAGAGCCTGCTTTTAGAGCACACACACCGACAGATCTGCAGACCAAACCCCCAGTAAAGACCACTAACTCCAGTTTCGGTCGCCGATGCAGCTAGCCAGCTGTGTTGACTATAACCGGATATTAAAGTCTAATTTGATTATTTATATTCTTCATAACGCGTAAATTGGTCTGAATGACACCTTGACGCAGTTTGATGAAGTAGTCGGATGAGGGCAGACGGAGCTTTTTTTCTTCGCTCGTCATGACTGGCGGGTAGATGGGGACCCCGTGACGCGAGTTATTCGCAAAGAAAATGAACCGCTGTTTGTGTTTAGTCTACATTAATTCCTGTATAGTTTTGTCATTGGGTAAGTGTTTCTCGGTTGTTTATTTATACTATAAGAAGTGTGTGGAAACCGCGCTATATAACAGTTAACGGAAATTGCGAAAGCTTCCATCGTGTATACGTGTACACGTTTGGAACATTGTGGTTCTGTCTCAAAACTGAGAGAGCTGGACAGCAGGCTCATAAATGAAGTGGGGTTTATGGCAAATATGCCAAATTTGACGGTTTTGGTGCATGCGAAACTAAACATAAGTCTTATTGCTCATACTATTCTCCTTTTCTGCTATTCTCTATTTCTACTATTCTGCTATTTGTGGCACTTTCTATAGGAGAAGCTGGATGGCTGTAAAAGGGTCAGTGAGAGAACGGTAATTTCTTTAATAAGCAGCCATTCAGGAAACAGCCTAGTTACTACCCTGAAACACCCTAGCAACAAGCCAGAGGACCCTAGAAACCATATAGCAAGACTGCCCTACATCCATGACAACATTCCTCACTTGACTGTCTGTGAAAATGGTTCATTTTGAAGTTTGCCAAAAAAGTTTACTCAGTTTCTCATGTTTTTCTCAGGTCTGAAAATTACACAAAATGATTCTAGATATATTTAAGAACGTGGGAACCCTGGTTCTTCACTTTTTCACAAAATAAATAAATAAAAAGAAATGAATAAATACATAAATATCTGAGACTTATTTTAATACTTGTTTTACTTTAAATCATGTTAAAGTTATCTTGAGGCTGTCATGTCCTTTATGGGGCCCTGTCTCACAATTCAAGCAGAGAATAATTGAACTCAGTGTATTTTAAGTATTTTCTTATAGTATTGTTGAAAAGTGTTTATGGTAGCGAAAATAATCCAATAAAGTGAGTTAGTCTAATGGCGTGGACTCCATGTTTTACTGTTTGTCTAATTTTCTACCAAAGTATTTATTTTTTCCAATCCCTGGCCGAGAACAACTGGTCTGGGAAGACAGTTTGATTTAATCTCAAGTAGTACAACCATATGCATCTTTTAACTCGCACCATCTTACTCAAGTTTTCCACAACAACGCAGATTACAGATTTCACAATGTTTTAGACCAGATGTGTGCTATAGCAGCAAAATCTTTCAAAACACTATAAAACTACTCTGCTAGTGGCAGAGCTTTTATCGTAATTTCTGTAATATAAGAACAAATCAAATTATTTTTTGCTGATCTGGATTTTCCAGATGCAGACAGGAGAGCTATCCAGGCTCATTCAGCCGAAGGAAAGACTTCGGTGACTGGAGCGAACATGTCCAACTATTCAACGTTACTGCCCAAAGCTGAATCCATCAGCCCAACTGAGTCGTCTGGGAACACTGTACACATCTCAGCAGAGAGCAAACGCCAGATTTCTGCATCTACAGGTACAGCCGGAGTTTGTGCATTGATTGATCAGCTTCAGCATTTATACAGTCAGATTTTAAAACTGCTATTTTCTTTGGACGGATAAAACAGGTGTTCCTCCTAGTAACCAAACAGCATGTCCTCGGTTCAATGCGAGTAGTTTCATTGGCGGTATGATGCTGGCCTTTATTATCTTACTGGTCATCACTCTGGGCTACAGGTTGGCCTGCTCACACCGGGAAGTGCGCTACAGAGTCATGTGAGTACCCTTCCACTTTTTCACATACATACAGTATTTGGATTTACTCTAATGGAGTTTCTATACAGCATCATAGGTAATTTCGTTTTCCACATTTAAAACCATGTAGCACACAGTAGGTCTGGGTTTGTATTGATTTGTGTCCTTGTAACAGTATACATATACATTTAAATACTGAGTAATATTAATTAACTTAGTATGTTAACTTACATACTATATTGTTAGGGTTATGATTTTCGACTAGGTGTATGGAATTAGGAATAATTTATTATGGTAACGCTTTATTTTAAGGCTGCATGTACATATTTATGCTTAGTTACATGCAAATAACCCTGAGCCAAACCCTAATCCTATCCATATAGTATGTAGCATTACTCAGTATCTAAGTGTAACTGTTCACTGAAACAAGAACACCTTAAAATAAAGAGTAACCTTTATAGTTACTTATATATTATATATTATACCCAGAACGTGGGTATACATGTACTATAACAAGGACACTTTAAAATAAAGTGTTTAGTTCTGTGTTTAACAGTTTATCAATTGTTAAAAATTAATTCCCCCATTTTTCCAGAACACAACTGTAGCACTCGGTTATGCATTATCCCATGTTTTTTATATGCTCATATGTAATGATGTAACACAGCTAATATTTATTTCATGTCCGGCAGTGAGGAACATGATGCCATCATTTAAAAATGGAACTGATGAGGAAATACAGGACAAAACGAAAGCTAGACTTGACCTAAAGAAAACGTTTTCACTATAATGTGGTTAGTATGCATATGAGATATTGTCTGGTTTTATACATTTTACATTGTGATCTTAAAAGCAGAAATGGAAATTTTGTCATTAATTACTGTCGTTCAAACACATAAGGCCTTCGTTTATCTTCGGAACACAAATGAAGATATTGTTGATGATATCAGAGAGCCATCTGACCCTCCATAGACAGCAATGCAACTGAAATAATCCCAGATCCAGAAACCACCGGTAAAAAGGTCCACGTGACATCAGTGGATCAACATCAGTTTTGCGATGATAGGAGAAAACTTTTTTTGCGCAAAGAAAACAAAAATAACATAATATACTCAACCATTCATCTCCTATGACTTGCTATTTTAGAGAACATTACTGCGCAAGCGCTTTTTTTTTCTAGACGCAAGCAGCTGCAGATTACGTACATGTGCATGCGTTCACTCGGATGTAAACAAGGCTGATTACGTCAAATACGTTAAAGTTTGCGTGCGTTAAGCATGGCGGAAGACGAAAGTCACAGGAGAAGAGTAAATGATGTTATTTTTGTTTTATTTGCGCAAGAAAGTATTGTTTTACAGTTTTCAGTACGTTTTTGGATCTGGGATCATTTCAGCTGTTTTGCTGTCTAAATATCTCAAAAATGTCTTGTTTGGTACAACATAAGGGCGAGTAACTAATGACAACTCAGTTGTGAGTACTTGAACAATATATGGTAACACTTTATTTTGAGGTGTGTTAAATTTAATTACTATTATAATAACAATAAATTATGCATAATTACATGCAAGTAACCCTAATAATCCTATATGTAATAATCCTACATAAAATAGTTAATATAAATGTATAATAACCTATAAATAAAATAATAACCTTAAAATAAAGTGTAACCCAAAATAAATTTGTGTGTATTTATTCCAGTGTAGTCCAATTCATACTACAGGACATTTTAACGTGTTTGGACTTAACATATAGCGTTTAAAATATGCTCCTGTAATGGTCTTCTTAAAGACATATCAGAGAAGAAAAAAGTTTGGCTACAGTTCAGGGACATTTTCTTTTTCTTTTTAAAGTTTATGGTATTTTTGTATAAAAGTTCATGTTATATTCGTTTGAAAAGTGATGATTTTGGTTGATCATGTATGGTAGAAAAAGCGATCCAATAAATTGATTTATTCTAACTGTGTGGACTGCATGATGTCCAACAGAAAACATCATAATAATGCATAAAATACACAGTAACTACCAAAGTATATACTTTATTCCAGGCCAATTTTAAAGTAATATGTAAAGAGATATAATGTAACAGAACTTAAGGTTCTAAGGTACATGCACATACATTGATTAAAAAAAAAAGAAAAAAAAAAAAAAAGATCATAATAAATGGATATAAATTCATTCTGGGTGCATTTAAAAGAAATCTAAATACCAATCCATTAACCTGTGTGATTAGTACTACCACTACAAAAAAACAAACAAACAAAAAAAAAAGTAAACAGTACTATATATTCTGAACAGTTGCACACAAAGCAAGCATAAAATCATGTTTAAGTGACATACACATTTTAATCATTGTTCTATAAACGTGCAATGCCATCACTGTACCCACAATTCATAAAACATTTTGTTGCATTGCTCTCTCCAACACTGTTTTACCCCACTAGAGTCTGCCGTCAATACTATGTTTGCAAAAATATATTTCTCTTAGCTCGTCTTTTTTTCCTTTCTCTCTCTCTCTCTCTCTATAACCTCTAACTTTTATTACTATGGCCTAGCTTACTGTTTCTGACAACCAAATTTGACCATAACATTTTTTGCTTACTGGGGCAACTGAATTATAAACCTTAGCGGTATATTCACCCCAACAGACCACAGACACTATACTGATAAAACTTCAGCTTTTTTTAAGAACCAAATAAAATCAGTACAACACACGTTTAGTGTACGGGCCAGTTATTGAGCCGTGATGTAGTGTAAGGGTATCCATATATTGTAAACAAGAGGAAATATTCAAATGACTGAATTCTGCAGCAAATCTGTAAATGGACAAAGTCCCTGTAGTGTTCTGCTCTAGTGAAATAATGTAAACCTAGGTAACCTGCCTAATGTGTTTTATTAGCACTGACTTCAAAACCAGCACGAGAGGACCTGTCGAATCTCGCTTCATTAGAAATCTCCTCATAAATCAATTAGACCTTTTCTCGTTAGCTTATGTCCTACATAACAGTATGATAAATTATTTCGTCATCCGTTGCTAAAAAAATAAGTCTTTGGAAGCCTCAAAGAAGTCCTGACAGAAACGATAACTGATTGTATCCATAGAAGTCTACTCTATCATATCCACGGTCCACACACTAACGGCTAATCTAACCCTCAAGACCTGCTCATCTATCCATCTAAACGTATCAGAACCTTCCTTTTCCTGCACCAAAAGCCATCAACATATCTGGCACAGACTCTACTGGAGCTCATATCAGAGATGTCTGTCTATTGATCAAAGTGCCCTTGATATTTTGTTCAATGTTTTTGGAATAAAAAAAAAAAGGAAAAAAAAAAAGAGAGATTTTCCCTAAAATAAGCAAGTAAGCTACAACACATCGACTGAGATACTAAGATAAAGAGACATTGCTATTAAAAACACCTCAGATTGATTATGATGTAGCAGAAATTACAGCGTCCATCTAGTTAGTGTTCTTTGTGAACCCGTTCATGTACTATAAGGCATACTTGTTCTGTAAAAAAAAAAAAAACTTAAAATGAGAGCAAAAACAGACCCGATTTGTATTTGATCACACATGAATGCCACAGCCCTCGTGAAAACAGAATCAGGCTTAAATAAAACTAACACGCAAAGAGGCTAGGGTTCTTTAAAGAAGAAAAAGTAGAGAAATCAAACCCTAATTCCCAACATAATATTTTTTTTTTTTATAAAACCTTTGAAAGAAATATACTTTGATTAATGAAGCGAGTAAGTAAATTTGATCTATGATCTCTAGCGTAAAAACAACAGGAACATGTTTCAATTTTTTTTTGTTTTTTTGTCTGAAGGCACTTGATTACACAGTTTCTAGTGTGATATGCTGGCACAGCCAAGCAGCAGTATATGTTTAACCAAAGCCACACGTTAAAAAAACCCTTACAATTTAGACCTTTCGGTCGCAATCCCGTCACGTACAGACAACCTCCTCGTCGCTTTTTGGTTTCTCAGGCTCATTACTGTACGAGGAAAAAACAAACAGTCAATTGTAGGGCGATCTGAGGTCGGGGATGCTGCAGTCACAGGAGGTTGCGGTAAGTTGATTTCGGGGGTTCGTCTGTCTTTATTTCT
Organism: Enteromius afrohamiltoni; assembly: GCA_034779775.1. Lineage (NCBI taxonomy): Eukaryota > Metazoa > Chordata > Actinopteri > Cypriniformes > Cyprinidae > Enteromius > Enteromius afrohamiltoni. The sequence goes on from JAUYWG010000055.1 coordinate 8,631,612, forward strand.
CTCTGAGCCCTCAAACCGACACTTCGCGCACACAACTTCACATTCGCATACTTGCACGCAGTACAGCCGTGAAAGAGATTCGGGTACTTGTGGATACTTGTCTGTTCATGGGCCAGCCTTGAGGATGCAGACATGGAAAAAAAAAGACATAAGTAAAACAAAAAGAAGCCCAACGGGTTAAAATACCTCTGCTTTTAAAACCAATTCGGCCAAACGCAGTGAATAGAGAATAACGAAAAAAAGAAAAACTGTCCAGTAGGGTTAAATGTCTTTTCTTTTCTCGACTCATCGCACCTACACATCCTTCACAGATTGGATTAGGCAGCAGTTCAGCATGTTTGGAAGAGAAGGAGTAGTGCTGGACCCCCGGCGCTCTATAGCCAGGTCAGAAAGTTCTCCTTGTCGATCTTGGTAGCTGCCAGCACTGACTCCATGTCGTTGAGGATGTCGGAGCTCAGGGCTTCCTGCAGGCTGGGCATCAGCTCCTCGCCTTCCACCGCCATGCTCTCCCCCTCCAGGGTGCCCAGGTCCACGTCTGTGCCCGGGATGGCATCTAGGTAGTCGGGGAAACGGCTGGGCTGTGTCGCCATCGGGCTGGGGCCGAGGGTATCGCCTGGGAGCGAGACGGTTGCTCTTAAAATGTGCTGACGTCATGTGTGAGGTTATATTGTGTGTTGTTCTTGTGGCGTACCTGTCTCCATCTCGTCCACGCTGTTGAGGAAGTCGTCCGGAGTGCGGGGGACGCTGTAACTGCTCATGCTCAGGCCGCTGTCTGTGCTCTCGTCTCTGGAGTGGTATGTCCCACTGCACAGGAAAACACCAGGCCACAACCGTTTAGACAAATCTAAACTGTATGTACATAATGTACGGGGATTTTACTCATGATGAATACTTTTATTCAGAGAGAATGCATTCAATTGTTTAAAAGAGGCATGAAGTAAAAATGCTACAAACGATTCGTACTTCAAATTAATGCTGAACTCTATATTCATTAAAGAATCCTGGGGGAAAACAGATCCTGCTTTCACAAGAATATAAGAATACACTGGTAATAATCAAAATGTTTCCTGAGCATCAATAAATTAAATTACATTATTAAAACATATTAAAATGGAAAAAAATTATAAAGTTTATATATAAAATATACAGTGTATAGTATTATATATATATATATATATATATATATATATAATATAAAACAAACCCAAAACGTTTTATACAGTATATATAAATAATTTAATTTAATTTTTTTATTATTTTTTTTCCAATTGATTTTTTACATATTTGACTAAATAAATAAATACATAAATAAAATAAAAATATATAATAATTTTATCAACTACACAGCAAAATGTAAAGTGTCATTAGATCAACACCTGACCACAATCCAAACTATAAACAAGCTAAAAATATAACTTGCATTTATGAACAAAAAGTTTCTTGAATCTCACAAAAACACCAAGAATCGCAATCATTTTTCGATTTGTTTAAAACACTTTTCCATTTTTGTTATTTTAAAACTTTGATGACTGTAAAAAAACTTTTTTCGGAATAAAATAAAACGAATCCACTTCTTAACTTGTAGATTTTTCCAGAATAATTGCTAACAATCGTTGCTCATTCTGCTTGCACAACTCGCAGTGGCCTGTTCTGAACTGCTTTGAGGGTCATTGTAAAAGGTGTTGTTTTGCTGGTGGTCTCTCTATAAATAGCAGGCAGTTCAGTACAGAGCGCTCAAATTAAGAGAGCAGCGGACATGCTACAGTGAAGGAAAATACAGCAAGTTTCTTCTAATTAAGAGAATGAAATGCAGCTTCAGTGCATGAGAGCTGCTGGATGAATGAAGTCTTTGTGAGCGCAGCAGAGGTGGGGGGGTGGGGGTCTTAGACCGAGACCACATGTTCTCACGGGCCGCCTTATTATTCACATCAATCCCGTATCTGCTCTCATGTATGAGGAGAGATTTATGTGCTCGAATGCCACTGGAGGACGCAATTCTCTGCAAAAACAGCTGAAGCCGGACTTGCTTTCCAGAGCTTCTCCAGCAGGGGTCACCAGTGCGTGTCACTCAAGGGAAAACACCCACCCCCCCCAAAAAAAACGCACACAATGCAGCCAAACATCCTTTGTGGGAAGGTTCATTGCCCTTATGTGCCTTTGAACTGATAAATACAACCATGTGCACATGCAAAAGTGATTTTTCCCGTACGACTGCAGTCTGATGCGCCTTACCTGTTTAGGAACGGGTCCGAGCTGTTGGTGGTCATGTTACGTGCGTCTTGTCCCATGCTGGGTGAGGACACTGGGTTTTGAGTGACGCCATCCTGCTCCATGCTGGTGGGCAGCTGGTTTCTCAGGGCGAGCTCCTGTGCGCACCAAAGAATATGTGTCAAAGTGTGAAATTCATAAAGTGAGCAGACTGGGTTTGCAGGAACGGAAGCTTAACGCAAGACAAAATTTATTATTTTCTTTGGAATTACTCCAAGCGCTGAGATGAGAGCGGATGCATTTTTTTCTATTGAAGAAAAAAGGACAGAACAAACTATACTGGTTTTTACTTTCAAACTAAGCACACGTACGCGAAACAGTGAGCGAGGTATGGGAACGGAAAAAAACTTAACCTTCAAGTTTTGCTTTGTTTCCTGCATCACCCACTTGAGCGAAATAAAGCCTTTCCCATCCAACAAGTCATGAGTTACAAATCTGGTTATCATTTGTCAATGCATTGTGCAAGATTGTCTGTCAACATCCTTGATTATTTTACTGCCTCAGCTCAAACTGGTGGTTTGTGGAGACTCACGCAAAGGTGTGGGTTTATTGCACATCATTTAGAGTACGGGAGAAGGGTCAGATCTTAGCTTTTTATTACAGATTATTTCCTATGACTAACTGAAACTTAAATACGGTCACAACTTTCGCTGATTAAAGGACAGCTCAGCATACTGTCACCACAGAAAAGTCTCCAACACGTCAACATGACACTGCTGACTCTCCTTTATCAAATAAAACAGACAAAGACACTGTTTTATTTTTATTCTTTTTTTGTACAGTTAATTTCATCCATTTATTTTTGATGCTTTTTAAATGCCTTTAGTGTTTTTTTTTAAATATTAGTTTTTATATTTGATCTGCCAGAGTTAGTGCGTTAAAAGATATAATTTAAATAAGGTTATTAAATATCAATACAGTTGGCCTATAAAATGTTAAACGATTACAATGAATTTTGTATTTAAAACTAAAATAAAAAGAAGAAAAATAAAATAGTTTGGGCTAATTTTTATTACTATTTTACTAATTAGAATTATTAATTGTTATTATTATTAATTAGAATCTAATTAATTAGAATTATGCCTTTTTAAAAAAATGTTTTTTGCCAAATTGTGTATTTTTTAGAAGGTTTTAACATTTTAATAGTGCTATCAAATGATTAATCACATCCAAAATAAACATTTGTGCGTACATAATAAATATTTATTGTATGTGTGTGTGTATATATATATATAGACATATATAATATACTTATGTATATATGAATACACACAGTGTATGTTTTAAAAATATTTACATT
>JAUYWG010000055.1:8636861-8647865 GCA_034779775.1 Enteromius afrohamiltoni
TTTGTGTGTTTTTTGTGTGTTTGTATATATATATATATATATATATATATATATATATATATATACACACACACACACACACACACACAGCATGCATACAGCTTGCATACAGCATATATAAAAAATATATATATATTTATATATTTTAATTCATGTAATTTATATCATACATTTAATATATAAACATAACATGTTCTTAAATATATGCATGTGTGTGCATTCATAAAAATATGTGCATCTATAGATTTATACTTTATATTTAACTATTTTCTGATATACATTTATATTGTCAACATTATAACATTATATATTCAGATTTAGGACTACTTTAACAATAACATTATTTTTAACAATTTTGTATTAATAAAAATTAATTTACAATTTTAAATACATTTTCATTTCTATAAACACCTAAGGCTCAATCTCCAGTTAAAAATCGCTATTCATAAAATCCGTCTCTAAAGGGGGTAGTAGCATTAGCCATGTATTTGAACTTAGGGTATACAAAGGCCTATCAATGCAAGTGAATGGAGCAATGCGTATCGCCACAGACGCAAACACAAAAACAAATGTTTTGGACAACAGAAGGTTGGGTGTTATAGTAATTGGACCAATGAAATTGGCTGTTTACTTATGCACCGAGGCCACCAGTGACAACAAAGCTGTGATGGAGCTGGCGTTGTCATGCGCGAGGGAGCCCCGTCTTCCCCGCTTATCCTCATCACCATTCAATCACAGTGTGTTTACACTACCTCAGGCCTGAATGAGTCTCTGCTCTCCTCTCACCATGGGAATCAGATCAGAGACTCACCACGCCTCACACACACACACACCGCACCCTCCATCCCCCACACTGCCTGAGGCGTGGAAGAGTGTGTGGGAATGTATACGAGTGCTAAGGGGGAGTGCGTGTGTCTATGTGTGTGTGTTTGTTTCTCTTTAAAGACTCTTATCTCGCATAGATAGAGGTCTATTGAATCCGAAGAGTGAAGCAGTAATGGCTGATCTCAGGGCAGGAGTGACCGGTTAATGCAGGCTGATATCTTGCAGTCAGATTTGTTACGTCTTCGCACACGGGCGCGCACACACACACACACACACACACACAAAAAACCTCTTGCTTCTCAGGTCTGGATTTCCCTGACTAGTCTGTACTTGACTGCTGTGGGTTTCTCTCTTGGGAAACTCCATACCACAGCATGAAGATGACAAGAACACACAAACAAATCTAATCCATGTGGCCAAGTGACTCAGAGTTGCATAAGTCCGTGCCACGGACGTGTTCCTCTATGAGCCAGCGGAAGGAGGAGGAAACGTGCCAGAGGAACACAATTTAAAAGAGAGAGTGAGAAAGATAAAAGCTCAGATTGACGTACGCTAGCTCTGGAACACATCCATCCAGTAACAAGTCTTTATCAGGTTATCTCGCAAAGCCGCCAGCCAATAGCAGCTCTCCTGCAGGTAAGACCAAAGGGGTGTTGGGAAACGTCAGGAAACCCAGCGCCAGGACCTTTGAAGCCTTTGTAAATATTTGCTGGCTGTCGATTTAACAGGTTTATTGTATGAAAGCAGTGCTCAAATTGTGTTTTCAGTTAAGAGATAAGCACATGAAGCAGAGGAGACAGGCAAAGAGAGTCAATCTGCGTCCAGAAGAAAAGCCTCTCTATATCCTATCATACATAAACCTCAGCGGGCCACACAAAAGCAAGCTGTGAGCTGCCGGAAGCCAGCATGAGGAAACTCAGCTGTGACTGGAGTGTAGTAGGAAACCAGTTGAAAGCAAGATGGAAGCCGTATCGCTTACAAGTAGAAACAGCAGGTGGTATATTTATACATCAAGACTTTCACAGGTATTATTAGTGATTACTGCAGTGAAAGTAATGCAAATGTGTTTCTGCCACTATAAAGCGATATGTATCGCAGTTACCTTGCAAATAATTATTCCTGACTCATTCATTAAAGTGCTTTCTAGTAGGTCCTTGGCTTTTTCTTTTCTCACACACAGCGTGTTCTTCCAATTCACTGGATTATTTCACTGGATTACACTTTTGCTCTCATTTCTTTTAACAAAAAAGTACTTGAAACTGTGATCACACTGGAGACACATCTGAACAAAGGTGTTCATGCCATGTCTGAATTTCCGTAATTACAATGTCCAGATTTGTCAGATATAAAAATAAAAAATCCAGTAGAATTTAAAACTTAATTTCCAGTGGAATTTTTAATTATATACTGTCTGAGACATCTTGTACCACCTGACCACTGGTAATAGTTGGTAATAGCTCAACAATGCAAGACTAATCAAAGAATAAAAGAAATGCATACCTCATCCGAGTTCTACACGGAGCCTAACTTGACTTATTTGTGGCCCTGGACCACAGGGTAAAATTTTACTGAACTGAGATGTATACATCATATGAAAGCTCAATGAATAAGCTTTCTATTGATACATGGTTTGTTAGGATAGGACAATATTTGGCCGAGACGCATCTATTTGAATATCTGGAATTGATTAAAATCAAAATACTGAGCAAATCACCTTTAAAGTTGTCCAAATGAATATCTTAATGCATTTTACTAATCAAAAATGACACGTTTTTTATATGTTTACAGTAGGAATTTTACATTAAAAAAAAAAATCAATAATTTTGACCCATGCAATGTATTTTTGGATATTGCTACAAATAAATCCCAGCGACTTAAGACTGGTTTTGTGGTCCAGAGTCACATTTGTTCCCTTGTTTTAAGTAAATTGTGTGCAAAAAATCATTTGTTCAACTTCTCGTTTGCATGCTCAAACATGTTGCTGCATAAAACGATTATTCTGTGTGCACGGTTTGCTTAAAACGAGGAACAAAATCATGTCATAATTTACCTTTTTTTTTTAAATCATGCAATGTGCAGGGCTCCTCAGTTCTGAATCTAGCAATTTTGTTCTCCTGAATAAACTGTTTATTAATAATGCATTTACATAACAACTGTTACTTTTGTATTGTTATCACTCAAATCGTACAAATTAACTTAGCTGTTAATAATGCTTACATAGAAATACATAGTTCTGAGTCTAAACAGCTTGAGTAAAACTTCTTATGGTGTCACAATATAGTATGAACGCAGTAAAAGGGCCATGTGTAATCTAGTTTAAAACAGATGTCTATCTGAATCTGAATAATGCCAGGTGTAAAGTGGGCACTTGGGAGTGTACAATTTTGACTTGGGCTAGTCCGCAACCACCCAAAACATGCTAGCATCCAACTAGCAACACCTAAAAACGGAACACCCCAGCAACAACCCTTGAAACGGTAAGAGGAAGCACCGCTAACATTTACTTCAGAACGCAAACTGTATGAATGCTCTGATAAACTCGGTCACCCTTGAATGTGAACCACCGATGTCACATTCATCATCCTGTTTCCCAATAAGGCGAGCGCCTTGGGAGTCGTGAAGTGTTTATGCAACCGTTCATGAGTTTGTGTGTCAGCTCAAAGCTCTGGAAAAGATGAGTGCTTCACAAGAGCATGACATCACTCTGCGCTTGCCAACAAGGTGCCAACTCCTGCGCTGAAGTACTATGATAATCCCAGCACATGGCTGATATCCGAAAGTTCCAGTCAACCTTTGTGCTTAAAAACTACACCAACACACACACACACACACAAAAGATGGAGCTAGCATGGATGTTTTTAACTCTAGTGGCCAGATGGAGTGTGAAATACATCCAAAAAAATAAGTCCCGTGGTGGACTCTCAAATGAGAGTCAGACCTCACGGCCTATTCGCCACCTCTTAGAAAGGAGGCATAAGCTTATCCTGTGGGCTTTCTTCCTTTTTCTCCTATCCCTCCCTTTCTTTTCCCTCTTCCCTTCCCCCTCTGTGGCCCTGCCTCTGCCTGCCCCCTTCCTCTCCCTCTCTCTCTCTCTCTCTCTCTCTCTAACATTGGGTCTCTTTGACTGAAAAGGTCTGGAACAGATTAGGAGCAGAGCTGCAGCAACGAGAGGCCTGGCACCGACTCAAGTCCGTCTAGATGTGCAGCTGAGAACAGTTCTGCCTGCGCTGGGCCTCACGCGGGGTGGGAAGGGGGGCGAGACAGAAAGAGAGAATGGCCAGACTTCAGCTCTCTGTTAAAGGAGTACAATCCCATTCTACTCCCTGCTCAAATTACCCAAGTGTCTCCAATAGTTGAGCCAGACGGGACAACAGGTTAGCAACACATTTAATTGTTTTTAGGGGTGCACAGAGGCATTGGTGAGAAGAGCTGAGGGATGAAAACACAAACACAAAGGTCGCACAAAGGATAATAAAATGCTTATACAAGCAGTTACATAAATACCGCATAGGAACGCCCAAACATTCTCAACTTGCGGCAAGGAATGAGTTAACCACGTCTACCCCCTTGCATTTCTCCCCCTCACATTACGTCTGTAATTCAGGGGCCCACCAGCCTTGTCCGCTGAACACTTATAAATCTTCAAAGGACTTCACCCACCAGTGCCGACCCCCTCCTTTTTGTCTTATTCGTTCTTTCTCTCTCTCTCTCTCCTGGCTGCCCCAGTCCTTCTCAGACGGTTTACCACTTTACCCATGACCACTTGCGTGTTAGGTGTACAGAAACCCGTTTCGTAGTTGAGGATATTGGAACATGGTGCTTGTTCATACATGAAGTAGATAGTGAGATAGTGTCCCAGGGGAAAACTCTTCTGGGATGAAGGGAAAGCATTTGAAGCGTGAGTAACTCAAAGTGACATAAGTAGAAGCCTTCATCTCATTGTGAGCCTTACGTGCTCATAGAAAGTGATTAAAGAGAGGGACTGAAAGGGGTAGAAAAAGAACAAACATCTCAGTCCGACAACCTTTCGGTGAACCATTTATCTCCACAGCAAAAACCTGATGATTAGATTAACGTGACCGTTCCGCTGCTTAGATATGTTTCATTGTCTCTGTGTATGGATTTTCAATGCATATCTGAAGAAGCGGTTTAACGGCATAATCAGATGCAGTTTGAGCTAGTTTGTGTGTGTGTGAGTAAGGGGATCACATAGCAGAGTCCTGAGTGTGGAGCAGTTTTGGCTAACCTCAGTATGAGTCACAGGAAGCAGGAATACTCTCCGAATAGTGTGGCACAAAAACACGCTCTCACTCACTTTCATTCACTCACAGCACTGAGAGCAGCTATGTATTCTCGGTTTGTAATCAGCGTAATAATACAGCAATAAGAGATAGCTGCAGTTATTTTACCACAGTGGAAAGAAATTTAAGTTCTCATTGAGTCAAAAGCCGATACCAAAAGAAACGTTCCTGTAATTACATTTATTATTACCAATTGTAATAATAAAGCAGTTGTAGTACAGTTTGGCCACCTCTTGGTACAATTTTGGTCATAGTGGACCGTGCAGACTTGTTTTATTTTTATCACGCACTGAATATATGTTTACAACTTGTCATCGAAGCAGCATTAACCGTTTTCCGTCAAATCCGTTTGCAATTTCAATGAACATTTTCAGTTGCCGAAATTTAAGCACATCACTACTCATTTCTTTTAGAAAATGGTGGCGGCGCCGTCATGCTAAGAGACGAATGTTGTATTAAAAGTATGATTTGTGATGATACTATTTTTATTATTATGAACTTTTATGACTTTAAGCTCACCGTAACGCGGGTCAAGTCGTGGGTCCAGCCAAGAGGTGGTTTTGTTCTTGTGATTGATGTAGTAGATCTCTCCTTCTGAGGTAATAGCTTGCTCCCAACCATCAGGAAGAGGACCTGAGAGAGAACAGCCAGTGTACATAAAATTATCCATTACTAAGTGATCATTTTAGAAATCTTTGGCCATAATTCACACATTTTTTTTTTTGTTTTAAATCCAACATTTTCACGATTTTATGAAATTTTGGAAAGAAATCTCCACCAATCACAGGGAAATAGTGAAAAGCAAAAAGTTGGGTTTTTTTTTTGCTTTAAGTCCAAGTTTGTAATGTTGGGATTCACCTCCTGGCTTGTAACTGCTTAACAAGACTTTTTTGGAAAAAATAAATAGGAAACATTCTTCCGGAATCAAGTCTGCTCGAAAAAAGTGGGCAGAAACTGTTGCACTCTATTGTTTCCAGGACCAAACGACTTGACAAAGAATGACATTAAAGTCTGTGGGAACACCTTAAAACACTGAGCAAAACCAGTCTTGTCTGGTTCCAACGGTCCCGGTTGAACCTTTGAAAGTCTGGAGACCGAGGTCACATTTGTCACTCCAAACAGACACGTCTACCTAATCATCAACTGCCATTCACAGGCATTGATTTGCATCTGTCCTGATAAGGTTTTAGCATTTGCCGAGGTAGAGGCAGGCTTGGGTGGGATGTAAACAGAGACTGCTACACCCGTGGAATTACCATAAGAATGCTGGGACTCTGGGTGTAGTGTTTAATATGAAATGAGTGTCTGGAGTTGCTGACCTGAGGCAGGGTTCATGATGTTCTGCTGCTGCACAGGCACTGGGCTGGCCGGGGCGGCCTGGTTAATCTGAAGGAGGGCCTTACGTGGATCCTGCCAGGTGGTCGTCTGGTCATTATGGCTATGAGGAGACAGAGACATACATAAGCAGGACTATTAAACAGAAATATCGTGGCTGTGACCCAAATTGGAATGAGCTGCCTCTTTGGCTTGACATATGTATGTATGTATTATTCAGACACCTTTAACATTTCTCACAGTTGCTATAAAAATGGTCAGGTCAAAGTCTCTGAATAATCTTTATTCCACATTTTTAGCGATCTTACTGGTAAAATTATATTATATAATCTGGTTTGACTGTATCGTAAAAAAGTGACTACATGTATTCTTGTACTAGGATGAATAATATATAATATTTCCAGGGCAGTGTACTACCATATAAACCAGTGTTATATATCCCACATTGGTTTACTTGATTCAAACAGAGTGCTCAGATAAAACTCAAGCAAGTGGACCTTTTACAAGATCTTTGTAAACACCTGAGAGCAGACACATTTGGACAGCATCACAGTCCTTTAATCTGCATAAGCAAAAGCGAGCAGGAACCAAACATCTCCGAAGCCTCCCCGCAAGCAAGCGTAAATGATGGTCTGTCCTGTCAGCAATGAAACTCCCATTCATTTCGCTTGCCCTGGCTGCTAAAAATAGGTTCTTATAAAAGTCCATTTCATAAACTTTACAATTGCCACCCACTCTTGTGTCAGATCTGCTGATGCATTGCTGTGGAGGAGGGAGTGTGGATAACCGTAGGCCGCTGTCTGAACTTTGACCGAGTTTACATGTGATTTGCCTGAGTCCAGTGGACTGAACTGGTGTCATCTGCACATGAAGTCACCGATTACTGTGTAAGGTCAGTGATGAATAACACGGTTACTGGAAAACAAATCAACAAGTCTAAAAGGAGGGACTGAAGCCAGGCTCACACTCTTCTGTTTATTCAGATTTTAGACAGCAGGGTGCTGCCTGACGCACTGTTGTTCTCTTTTTCACCGCAGTTTATCACTAAAAGGTTAAAAGGAGGCTTTTTTGCCTCAATCTCAGCATGAATACCCAACAGACGTACAACCAAAAGAAACAAGTTAATCCTGAACCTTCAAAAACCAACATTCATGTTTTCTAGTATACTACACTTAAAAATAAAGGCTATGCCACAGAAGAACCATTTTTGGTTACACAAAGAATCATTTTTAGTCAAAGGATCTTTAAAGAACCATCTCTTTCTTACATTTATAGAATCTGAAGAACTTTTTGTGCAACAGAACGGTCCTTTAAGGAACCATTTAGACAAAAAGGTTCTTCTACGACACCTTTTCCACTTTCAATAGTGTATCACGATCTAATCTCTCGGCTTCATCATATCAAGCCTTCCAACAAAATGTCCTGAAGGCAACTATTTACCTCCAGAAACCAGCACAGATTTTTCAGCATACCATCACAACACATTTCATGATCTAATCTCGCAGCTTCCTTGAGATAAAACCTGACATGCCATCTCCTTCCTAAACACTAGCTGCTAATCTTCGCATTTTCCTCGAAACAAAAAGTCTTCCAAGAAAACGGTTTTGGTGTCCTGAAGGCATACGCACGCAATTTACGAGCAGTGTTAGGAGATGGAGTGGGCGGCTCAAAAGACCTGCCATATGAGGCGCTGCACGTTCTGTCAGGTTCTGCAGATTAGGTTTTTAATTCAAAATACTGCTGCAAGTAAACACTCCTAAATGAAGCAGATTTACGTAGCTTCAGGACAAACCAGGCAGTTGTGAAACATCTCTGCAGTGAGCTGCAGCGCTCGGTGTAGAGGCATTTCTAATGACGGCTTTGTCAGGGCTTGTTGTTCGATTAAGATGTAGAGTTAACACAGGAAAAGGCCCCTCTCTCTCCCGTTCTTTTTCTCTCTCTCTCTCTCTCTCAAGCGAGGGCCTGTACATTCAGGCAGGGTCAGTCATGGGTCTCCTCCCAGGAGGTTTCTTTCTCTCGTTGCCTGTTCCAACACACTGAAGTGTCAGGCTCTTTAACAATCTGGCGCCAGTTTTACAAAGCTTTCCCCTGCTGGACAAAAGCTCAGACCAAGCTACGACCCAAAACCCTAAATGCTATTCACTTGCTCCTCTTTTCCCCTAGCTCTATTTAAGACAGTTTTTGCCACTGAAAACGAGATTTGCATACACTAAACCTATGTTTGAGCGTCCTGGCTAGTGGCAAACCAATATAAATCTATTTCAAGATTTTTGGCATTGACTGATAACATTTCAAACATATCGGCCGATCAGTATCAGTGCATCCCTAGATTTTACGTATACTTGTCGTTGTTTAATTTACAGATAAATTATTTGCAAAAAGGTTTTAAAAAGGTTTATTATCATACAGAACACAATTTTACTGTCTGTAAGATGTTTTTTTTTGTTCATGTACTTTTTTTAACAATTGAAAGAAATATATTATACTAATTTGATAAAGTAAAACTGTGTACAGATGCTTCAGAAATCAATTTTTTTCGAAGCTCTTTGATCAACTAAGTAAAAAAACAAAATAGCATTTATTTGAAATTGAAAGCTTTTGTAACATTCAAAAGTTTTTCCTGTCACTTTCGATCAATTTGATGCATCCTTTACTGAATAAAAGTATTCATTTTCAAACCTTTCAAAAGTGGTGTATATTTATTCTACATGGGCATCAATGTATACTAATATTCTAGCTTTATACAGACCATGAACTATTCTGAACTCTTGATATTGGCATCAGCTGTTTAAAAACCCATTCTGTTTGGACACTAGTCTTGATAGATAGACGGCTGACCACTAGTCTACTGGAAAAGAAACCACAGGACAAAAAAAAAAAGTGCCTGGGAGGACGTTTGACCTTGTGGATAAATGATTTCTGCAACTTTCTGACGGGTTTTGTTTGCAATACCGAATTGACAAGGCCTTTTCCCATCATAAACACGGCCCGGTGACCATTTTTTCCTGCCTTCACTTTCTCTTTGACACCAATTAGTTGCCATTCCGCCATCGCTGCCTTATGAGAGAGGGAGGGAGCAAGAATAACAAAAAGAGGAGAGAGAGAAAGAGAGCGACTGACTCAGCACTTCACCACCCCCTCTTCTCTAAGCTCCCTCTTGTTTATGCTTTACTGATCAAAGGATCTGCCAAAAACTGCCCCTCTCCCACCCACCTACCAGTAAGCCACCCTACCCCCAACCCACACACACACTCCAGGAAAACAGCCCAGGCCGCAGCAGACGGACAGGAACAGGGGGCCTCTTCAGGAGGGTCACGGGGGAGGGCCGAATGACCGTCAAACAAAAAGAAAAGGCCACAGATGAGAAAAAAAACCAGCGCGGAAGCAATCCCTCAGAACTCCATTGGCTGAGTGGATCACCGTGGTCCTGTTACACTTTATGTCACCCCAATCCTCCCCCTCCTATTGCTGCTGGAAACTCTGACAGAGACACGGGGGGAGAGAGGGAGAGGCAGTGTGAGTTCATTTTAATTGGAGCACAGGATGTCGAGTATGAAGATCTCCTCTTGGGTTTCAGCGAGGGCAGACGCAGGCATACTCACACAGGTGGGCTTTATTAGCCCGAGCGTTCTACCCACACTGTGCCTTTTCCATGCAAAACACTGATGCTTATGTTTAATTCAGTGTCACGCCAATCCAGAACGAAAACTATTGACCGTAACCGACACAAGCGCCAGCTTACTTGCAACGTGCTGTTTTCTGGCAGCGGTTTGAATGCAAAAATCTCTAAAAGATTAGCTTAGGTGGCATAGGCGACTGCGCACAAAACTTCTGCACGCTGATTTGGAGGGCACTATATAGTAAGCAACTCTACAAAATAAACATATGACTCTCGGCTTAGTACCGACCTCATGGCGATGCATTATAGGATTGACGACGTTGTGACGGATCTCTTAGAAGGCAGCATAATTATGTAGATTTTTGGTCTGTGATGCCGCTGTCTTTAGAAGCATCTCTCTAGCATTTGGAAGAGAGCAAATGTGTTTTTGTAGTCAAAGCACACCATCCAGTCTGGGTCAGAGCCCTACCATTGCGTCACTCTTGAGCGTCTGCTCATGCAATGTTCTCTCTGCAGTTCCAGCACACACGAACAAACACACTTCACAAATGAGGCAGACTGGCTTTCCTTTACTCAGTGGGAAAGTACCGGGAAAATGAGAGGATAGTCAAAAGGCAGCCAAGAGTAACAATAATGGTGAAATCCATATGCATATAATACTCTGCTTGTCATTTATTCATGATGCCAACCTGCATTTGATGAAGTGAAGCCTTAAGGTCCGTGTGTGACTATACTTATTATGTATAAATACACACACACACACAAATATGTAAAGACCTATATTGAATGTTTTTTATGTATTAAATATATTTATCTATAATATAAATAATAATAATAAAATAATATATATATATATATATATATATATATATAAATAAAAATGCCCACACACATACAGTATATATTTAAAAAATAAAAATTAAA
>JAUYWG010000055.1:8647965-8682153 GCA_034779775.1 Enteromius afrohamiltoni
ATATATATATAAATAAATGCGCATACACGTACAGTATATATTTAAAAAATAAAAATTATATATATATATATATATATTTATTAATGTTTATTTTTTAAATATATACTGTATGTGTGTGCGCATTTATTTATATATACCAAGCTTTAACTTTACCAACTTTAACACTTCACACCAGTTCTTACTGTTCTTACTAAACGTCTATATTATGTATTGTGTTTTTGTGCTACTTTGTAAAATATGTGTATATTTTGTTCACTTTTTATTTGTATATCTGTATATAATTCTTGTTATTATTTGTTTCTTGTCTTTATCTTGTCACTGTCATCCTGTTGCACTGCAGAGCTCTGTCACAAACACAAATTCCTCGTATGTGTAAACATACCTGGCAATAAAGCTCACTCTCTCAAATATGGAATAAAATGTAAATTTCACTAAGAAACTGCTATGAAATTTTACAAAATAATGTCGGCAAGTAACACACTGAATTAAACGTATTTGAATGTGTTGCCAACAACTTAACTTTTTTTTAATCTATACAGTGAAGTAATAAGTGACCAGTTAAGTTCACTCATCAATGCAGTTTAACGAGGCTGACTGCTCATTCACACACACACGCACACACACACACACACACCTATGGCAACGGTATCCCACACTCCCACCGGAAAAACATCATCGCCACCCAAGGCCATTGCAGATCACTAAGGGCCACCAGCTGAGAGGCGTTATTGAAGATTATGGGGCCAGAGATGGAGACAAAAGCATAGACAGGACAGACGTCCGCTCAAGAGACCCCCACAAACACCCTCCAGAGCTTCAAACATCATCGGCCAGACGACTGCAACCTTCTTTCTGCAGCCCTTCTTCTATCCCAGACTAAGCAGACTGGGAGAATGACAAAAAGACAAAGAAAGGTCTACAACCCTGGTAGCAGGCTTTTGCTTTTATAGCCAATAGACAAGCAGAGTGGAGGTGGGGATTCTGGCACTCAAAATCACATTGAGCCATGACCACACAGGAATCACTCCATGACACTAAAGGAGACAGTGCTCTATAGAAGCTCACTTCCTGATTTCCTCTCCAGCTGTTATCACTGCTCATGAAACCAGAGAGCGCTCGAGGAGGAGGTGGTAGGTAGAGAGGGGAGGTTAGCGAGCTCATGGAACTGGGCTTAGACCCACCCAAGCGCTCGACATGATTGATGGCCCAATTATCAGGGCCCTGTTTATTGTGCTGCAGTTATTTATAACACAGCAGATCTTGAGGTGCTGCGATGAATGCTTCTCACAGTTGCACTCAACTTCACCAGCTCTGCATGTTTTCCACTTTGCCCAAGAAATAAGAAATATCTGACCTGTATTCAAAACAGCAGAAAGCACCAAGGCAGCATTCTCTATTCTCGGTCTTTGTCCAAAATTAGCATTATACTTACTTTCACCTGAGAATTATTATTAGCATATTTCAGATAAAATACAACTTAAACTACATGAGCATCCGTTTACCATTTGAAAAATATTCTGTAGATAAATTTTTTTTTTAAATTGAGGGATGAACTGAGATCATTTTCAGTAATATTGGACAGGATTGCACAGATGTTGCAGGTTAGGATTTTTTAGGATATGAGGATTCAGTAACATTTTAAAGGTATTCTTGTTACATGTCAGAAGGACTATAATAACAATAAATTATGCATAACTACATGCAAATAACCCTAAGACAAACTCTAAAAATATTAAGTACCTGTATTATGTAAATACTGATCAGTGCTTTACACAGTAACTATAAAGATTCTTTAAATTAGTGGTCAGTGAATATTTGTTTTGCTTAAAAATAATGAAAATATTATAATTTATTTTATTCAAAAGTCTGAGGTTTTATAATGAAAAAAAAACAAAACATTTTTTCACAAATACATTAAGCAGCATAACTGTTTTCAACATTGATAAGTACAAGAAATTATATCACGTGAAAAAAATGGAATGCTTTTCTGATCAATAATGGAATAATGGTTGCTGAAAAATAAATCACAGGAATAAATTGCAATTTATAATATATTTAATTAGCAAACAGTTATTTTAAATTGTAATAGTATTTCATAATACTATTGTTTTTGTTTATTTATTTTTACAGATTTTAATAAGAAACCTTATTAAAACAGTAGTGCGTGTCTGTTACTAGTAAACACAGCTAAAATTATAATAAATTAATTATTATAAATAATAATAAAAAAAGATTATTTATTAAAATGATCTACACTACACCTGCATGCACAAGGATTCTGTATATTAGCTTAGCATAACACACACTGCATCAGAGTCCTCCATTACGAATGACTAAACGCTGCCAGTCAGGACAGGAAGAGGACATCAGGCCTCAGTCAGCTCTCCATTTTTCCCTCACGGCCGAGCGAGCGCGTGTGCATCAGGTCTGGTGGATGAGTGACTGAGCTTCCGTCAGCAGGACATCATCAGGAGAGATTATTGAGCGACCTGCTGACCTCTGGCCGGATTTAAGTTCCTCTTTGAAGGAGGGCTCATATCACAGGAGTCGGCGGACAAAGCAGTGAATTAACAGAAAAAGCAAGAGAGATAGAGAGAGAAACTTGGGTAAAGGTTATAGAGTTCTCAGAAGGGGTAGGCAAGCTATATTTTAACGTTTAAATCATGCATCTTTTTCTTTTTAATGAAAACGTACCAACTGCTGCTAATGACCAAAAAACAAAACAGCGTGAAACTGAATGTGACATTCAACACACTCCCTGTGCCATTTGGTAAATGTAAAGAGCGCTTTAAACGAGACCCTGCTCTGAATACATAGGCAGGGGTTCTTCTTGAGGCTGTCTGTTCCACAGTGAGGAGCATTGATGTCTGGGGCAAAGGTGTTACATTAGGACTGGGTAAACACTGGTCTGGCTAACTCTGCTTTCTATATGTACACACAGATGACACTCTAACAGGAAAGGGGCTTGTTTGTGCGTGGTCAATAAAGCCCAAGCTTTACAAACACACATTTGCTCAAAGTAAATGCTTCACACTAGATGAGCTGAGAAATGAATCCACCCTGACCTGGGAAACTAAACATTACAAAAACGAGGCCACTGTAATCTAACTAATGACTTTAACCAGGAAATGGGGCAAAATGGGTCTTCAGCTCACGCCGTAAAACGCACGACGTCAATTTAGGCTCAAACGCGAGTTAAACCAAATAAGGAGTGTACGACCAAAATACTGTGTGTTATATAAAGAATTGTATAATGCATTAACAATCATATAACAGTAATATGCCCTATTGGGGTCAGATTTCTTTTATTATTTTAGTGTATTTTATTTAGGCTAAATTTATGAAACGTGTATATATATATATATAGTCCATTACATTCATAAAGGCAACATAATCGTTATTTGTTTTAACATACAGTACTGTAAAAAAGAAGGAAAATATAATATAACACAGCAAATATGTCCTAATATTAATTAGATTAGTATTACTAGCCTGATGATGACGATGATAATCGCCTTGCTATCATCAAAGGCATCAGCCACAGGCGATATCTCTGAATATCGTCGATGCAGGATACTATCATCATTCGTCAAAACCCTAGTACTGTGCATCTATAAAGACACACACATACAGTATGCATTTTTTAAATATTTACATGCATTTACATTTTATTTCTATTCATTCATATATGCAATTAGGATTGGATACATTTGGATACAATTTCTTCATTTAAAAAATCTTCCTGAGCCCAAAACATAGAAAAGTCGTTTTTAGAAGCTGTTTAGTACATGCAAATTCCAAAAATACTTTACTAAAGCTATACGTTTACAATGGTAGTTAGTTTTCGATTTCTTATGAATAACATTAAACAGACCCGTCCACTGTTTTATTAGTAGAATAACAAAAATCCATATGGATTAGGGTTGCGCGATATGGTCATTTTTCATATCGTCATATCGCCAATCTGTGAGATCACCAATACACAATATCATTTACGGGTGGGTGGGGGCAAGAGAGAGGATTTCTGTACTTCTCACAGGATATTTGATGATTTTACAACGCGTGAGCGAGAGAGAAAGAGAGCGCGCAAACAATTGAAAACTGACATGTTAAATATAAAAATATTTAAAACAGCTAGTTCATATACTCGGATACAGCAGTCATACGTCGTTATTATAGGACCGCGCGTCATCAAGTTTGCTGCATTTTAAAGACCAACAATTGTACTCAAAATATTGGACTTAAATGAACACGTTAAAGATGAAAGTATTTTCAGATAGCTGAAGTTTATATTTTTGAAGAAAAGTTAAATTAAACGGATAGCTACAGAAGTCACAGGACCGCGCGTCCCACGACGAGCCCCGTTTTAGACTGATAACTTATTAACTGCGTTTTTAAAAATTATTATAACGGTGATGAAGAAGAAGCAACTATGTTTTTTAGTTAATGTGCTGTTAAAGAAAATGAAAAAGAAAACATTTTTACAGATTAAGGATGCTTAAAAGATGTCTCTTTTAGCACTAATTTGCGCGTAATTGCGGCGAAATAGTGAGGCAAATCGATAATGGTAGCCCAATAATAATAGGCTGCTTAATAATAATAATTATGATAATAATAATAATAATTTTATACATTAATAGGAGAATGAGCCCAATATCGTCTTGACTATCGACAAAGACATCTGGTATCGTTGATAGCTCTGACTATCGTCGATACACGATACTATCATCTATCGGCACAACCCTAATATGGATTTACACATTTTACCCATCACACAGTATTACACCGCCTGACTTACAAGAAGGCCTTGATCATGCGTGAAACAAAAGTATGATTGTGGTCTGGGTTTGTGGGGAGGATAGACTCTCCCTGTGATGTTGATCACATTCGCAATAGCAAACTTTCACTCCCTTCACCCGTCCTCCACACAAATGTGCTACAAATGGAACTGGGAAGAGAGGCCTGACCCAGATGGCTAAACCGTTAGCCATCAAAGAGACAACACGCCAGCTCCAAACTCACACATTCAAGGGTGCAATTCAACACAGCGTGATTCACACCGAGCCTCCCGATAAGCAGATTTAAACACAGACAGGAGTGGCGGAAAATCAAGTTAGAATCGCATGATCGCAAAACTGTCACATATACATTCTGTCCGTAAAAAAAACCCCCAGATGAACTGTTTCTAAATTGAGACGGATGTGAATTAACCTATACCTTCTTCAGAAAGGGGGCTGGGGTGGGGGGTAGAAGGCAGAAAAGCAAATATTTTCCCAACTGGCTACAGAAAAATGGAGTTTGAGTGTGTGAGGAAAATCCAAAAGAAAACAGGCCACCCCAGAAGACTGCAGCACTCAATAACAAAGACTGTCTGAGCTGGCACTGTGTGTCTGGACATGCAAGGCTTCCAGGAGCAGCACCAATGCACTACAATACTACTACAACTAAGACAAAAGCCTGCATTTATGTCGCTTGCTCCTAATACACATGCTTTCTTCTGAGGAAAAAAAAAAATTCCTGTTGGTTTACACTGGAGCACCAATAGTAAAGGAGTATTAAAATATCAGATTGGCAAAAATAACCAAATCAGAGTACTAATATACTTTTCTAAAATGATATATCTGTATAGATTAAACATATAAGTTAATAAGTTATTCATTTATTCATAATAGAAGATTTTACACACTAGTTCCCTTAATAACTCAAATCATTAACAAATCATTCAATAAATACATTTTAATTGTGTGCCCCAGTGTGAAATGTGTGCATGTACATGTGTGTGTGTGTAACATCTCAGAAAATATGTTTTAGGGTTTCATTTAACATTTTGGAACCCTATAATATGGCGTAACCAATATGTTAGCAAAATATAATCAATATCTAACTTGATGAAATAATCGACTTAATGAAAGAGTCCTAATGATATACATTCAAGGGAAGCCCTGCTATCATGTGTTAGAGATTCATCCCATCATGCTCATCTCCCACCCAAACCAAGAAAATCCCATGGTGAGGGCAGGCAGCAGGAAGGAAACACGTGGCCACACCGTTCTAGTGGTCGAGTAAGTTGCGAAAACCAAACAGTGTTCATTAAATCACTTAACACCATGCTTTCACCATTACCACCGGGTCCCCTCACACTCTTACGACGGGTCACGTCCTTTAACTCCTCACCCAAATGGTAGACCATTTCAAAATTATATACATATACAGACACACACACACACATATACATATATATATATATATATATATAGACACACACACACACACACATATATATAAAATTACCTTATTCACCATTTCTAAACAAGACAGACATTTATGACAGACAAGTTTTGCCTTCAGGAAAGACTCTGAGACACACCTTTTGTGTAGTAATTAAAAGCAGCATGTTTTAAAAGCGGGTGGAGGGATAACAGTGGTTCCCATCACAGAGTCTAATCCCTGTGATGGTTGGGGTCCACATCCCTGAGGGCCCTTCTCGGCTAGGGCCGCCCTCCCGTGGGCTAAATCCCCCCACTGAGTCCTGGCTTTAATAAGACAACGGAAACACTGATTAGCCCCTCTATTTGGCCACATTCTCCAAATTAGAATCCTTCATTAGTTTATGACCCTGGTCTCAGTGTTAGTGCCCTGTGAACTTAACCCCCCCCCCCTCTTCTTGAGGTCCCAAAAAACAGGCAGGCGAGAACTAAACAAGATGACCCTCAACCGCCCTGAGCCCCCCTTTCCCTCGGTCCCAGTCTATTATAAATCAAAGCTCACAGTAAACTGTTGGAAAAAAAGGGAAAGAGGAGGTCAACACATCATGTTGACCTTTCCCACTTCTGTCTTCCACAGGGTTAATAATGAAAGCAGGAAGACAAGGGGGAAAACAGGAGACAGAGACCTAGGAAGTAAAAAAAAAAAGACGTATGTAGTTACGTAGTGGAGAACTTTACATTAGTTCTTATATGTAATAATAAAAACTTATACACTAATTCAAATGATCCGTTTGTTCCTTTTTTCTCCAACGAGTGTAATATTGACTCAACATATAGTCAACTTGAAGTCAAATTACAGTCAACTTATTTTCCAACTTCTCAGGAAGATCTACAACGAGCATCTGGAAGCGCCACGGAACTGGTTCCCTATAATCCTGGGCTTTTGAGGCGGCGTTGAAACAGTCTTCAAATGACTGGGTGTTGCAGGTTGATTACGACTTCTGATAGCTTTGTGTTTCCTGTCATTTTCTTCCCGCTATCAAAGTGTCACGGGACACCACTGAGGCCTGAGAAAAGGCTGAACTAAATATAGGACAAAAAGGTTACAGTGTAACCATTCGAAGCTAAAATCTAACTAGATTTAACGCAATAGATCTTTCACTGTGTGTTCAGAGTCTTGTTTGTTTGTCTATATCTGACCAGGTCACATGAGTGTCACTGGATAAATAAAGCAACCCGCTCAAGCCCTCTCTCTCTACTTTATCTCTATGGAGCCGATTCACAAACCAGGCTGCTTGTCAGACTTCCCTTAGCTGTGTGACTTACATGTGGCCAAACGTGAGAGCCACTGGGATGCATCGCAAACCTCCATCTGCTTATCTGCAACCAAAATGAATGGTAATAGATAAGCTCTCTAATGAAATCTCCGTCCTTGGGAGAAACGATTTGTGTGATGTACATGTAGAAGAGTAGTGGCCACCTGAAAGAAACGGGAGCTTGTTATAGTTTCAAACAGGTTGGCTCACAGCCCTCCCACCACCCGTCATCTGAAGAGGGCCTGATTAAAAATAGGAGTGTGTTTGTTTTCCAGGACAAGGCTTCCTGAAGCCTTCAGTGCTTCTAGGTTTAAAGACACGTTTCATGTGTTGCAAGAAATCTGAATTACTTGACCTTTCATGCATCTGGTAAATGATTTTGTATTTATAACTGACTACTATAGTATAGAGAAAAATACTATCGCAGTCAATCAACATACTTCAAAATATGTTCTTTGGTTTTCAACCGAATAAAAAACACTCGCACAGGTTAAAGACAAGTAAAGGGTGAGCAAATGATGACAGAAGTTTCATCTAAGACCAGAATAACAATAGATGTACAGCTGTCAGCACTTGACAATATAACAGAGAACCGCAAAACTCAACTAGTTGGTCTAAAAGAAGCACTGTATAATTTAGACTGGTTTCAGATTCATCTGACCTGAATGAGTTTTTGAAAGATGTAATGGGACAAAATGTCCCATTTTTGTTCAACTGCTGGCCTGGCATACATAGTACAGCATTTTTGTATGATATGTGTGAACACGAATCGTTGCATATAACGTGAAACTTTCCAAAAACGAAAGGGAAAAACTTTCTGTTTTTGACTATAACACTGTCATGTAAAACGTAGCCTAAATTAGTCTTCCCTGCTGAAAAAACCCCAGCGTATGCTGGTTAGGCATGTTTGGATGCTGGGATACTGGTTTAAGCTGGTCCTCTGCCAGCACGTGACCAGCACAAACCAGCAAAAAGACCATCTTAAACCAGCATCAAAACATACCTAACCAGCATATACTGTTTTTTTAACAGGGTAGTAAGTTTCAAAAACATGTTTCAGATTCACAGGCCCTGAATCAGGCACGTTCTTAGAAGTTTACATAAGCTGCGTTAAGAAATCGAGCAAAATACACATGCTTTGAGACCCCATTTTTAATCTGACACACTGTCTTAGAAACAACCCACCAGATGCTCAAAGACAACGGACTCTTCTTTCAGCTCTTTGAATTTGATAGGAGGCAAGTTATACACTCACTACAAAAATGAGGAATTGTTGACAAACTGTCAACTTCCTGTGGGAAAGCTTTTCACAAACAAAGCGAGGGCCAGTGACAACAAGACGTTGAATTAAATAAGCCTGCATTTCTCTAAAACCCCAAACAAAGAAGTTAAAAAGGAGGGGGTTGTACAGACAAGACGAGATGTTCATTTATGCATTTCAGCAGTGACAGAGACGAGGTGAATATCACACACAGACCCTTCCAAAAGGTAGCAGTCTCAATGTCCTTCACTTTTCCTGTCAAGAAGAACAAGAACTACCAGACTAAATTTGGAGCCGAGTCTTAAGGATTAGGCGCCCTCATTGTTGGATGCATTAGCAGTTGCAACATTTTCAAAACATTAGCCTTGGTCTTGTGAGTCGTCTACACAAATGCCGTTTTCCCCTTCCTGTCCCTCAAACCTCTTTTGCACAATTTCTGAAGATCTGGTCCGTATGAAGCAGGAGGCTAATCGTGTTTGTCTAGTAGCGACAGGCCAGAGGGGTAGGCATCCAGACATCCCAGAACCTTTGCATTCAAATATTCAGTCCTGATACAGCAGCTATGAAATAAATAGCGACAACTTGAATAGGACTTATCAAAAAGACACCATGCACTCCTTAAATCTGCCTTTTTAACTCCTCCTGTGTGCGGCCTGTGTCCTGTGGCCAGGCAGATGAGTTTTGCAGACCGGCCCGTCCTGCACTCGTTCTACGCTGCTACACTGGGCCTTTGTTCCCCTCTGAAACCCAATCCGCAGAAGTACCCACACACACACAGAGAAGGAAGCCTTGGCACACGGGCTAACACACTAGCAAAGACTAAGATATATAAACCAGCTGGGGAAAAAAAAGACTACTTGATGGGAGTTTTGATTAAAAATGAGCTTTCATCTGCACATTTAAAAAAAAAACCAAAGTTATTTTCTTAATGGAACTATCAGCTTGCAAGCGTGACGTCACACACCACTGATTTTGGGTCCAAACGGCAACAAATGGTGCTAATATACACTCACAGTGCCTTGTCAAACTGCTGTAAAATCATGATTCTAAAATGTATATTTAAAGGTATTTCAGTTTTAATCAACTATGCTTACAAAGGGCTGTCGAAATAGCATTCTCAATTTCAGAAACAGTATTCATTCACACATCAAGACCTGACTAAAATCCACCTTTGTTGTAAATCTCTATACATAGCAAGCCTTCCGGTTTTAAAATGACTGGAAGCACTGCAAACTTGACCCTAATCTGAAGGTCAACAATGCCTTATCAACTTGAAAGACATCGAACAGCAAAGATCCATGCTGACATCAACGTCATATCAAGCACGACAACGTCAACAACTCACTTTAGGAAGTATCTCTGGCCTGAAGGGGTCTTGGCCATCTCCCAGCCTGGGGGCAGCGGAACATCATCGGGTATTTCGTAAGAAGACTGGCGGAGGTGCTGTGGTGGGGCGTTTGCAGGACCCATGCTGCTCAGTGTGCCAGGAGAAACTGCACCCAGCTGCAGGGAGGCGGGTGAGGAGTGTGCCCTGACGTGCTGGGGCGTGAGGGTACCAGCAGTACCTGCATCCGTGCTGGCCTGTACAGGGATAGAGGATTATCTCAGCATAAAGAAGACATTTAGATTAGGATTAGATTTAAAGCAAAAAGGCTACAAGCAATAAGTCTCTTAAATAACAAAGAGATTTATGTCTAAACCTTAATCATTGAAAACATGGATGAAGTCACATATATAAACACAGAGAACAAGCACGCGCACATATTCGATTCTCAACCAAAGATGCCTCTGTATGAAGGTCATATACTAAATATGTGCATTACGTTTTCCTCCTGTACATCTGCTGAAATGGTACAATGTAATTGTTAAAGCATTGTTTCTTACGCTTTTTATTTTCTTTCCCATTAGAAGTCATAAGTCCTGCACATGTAAAAATTGTTCCTGTAAATCATTCTTTGTATGAATTAGTCTAAACTATCGTATAGAATGAATCCAGAGCAAGAAACATTATTAAGACATGTTGCATTTGAATTGTTAAGCTATTTAAATAAAACGCTTACATAATTTTTTACTTTGAATTTAACCTTTTAATTAGTCATTTCTTTTCCAGTGAATGCAGGGAAAGTCAAAGGATAACAGGACAATAGCAACGTATCTCCAACATGAATAAAACACCGTACATGGAAACGTATGCATTTAGTAAATTTAAACAAGGGTAAATTTTAATCATTGCTGTGTGTTGTTTTGATTCGTTTTATTAGCGTCGTTTACAAAAACTTAAGAACGGATGTGGCCTAGGTTGCAGACTTTAGGAGGAGCTAAGGAAACAGGCTGTCCTGGGGCAACTATTCAGGAGATCTTAACGTGCGCATGCGCATGCATGAGTCTAACCCAAGAAGACTCGATTACTTTTTTCTTTCTTTTTCTATTTTCTTTTTAAATTGCGCTTTAAAATATGACCCATTTTAATGATCTTCACTCGTGGAACAAGATCTGAAAACTACAATAGCCTCATGGTCTATAAAAGGTTTGTCGCTATTCTCATATAAAATTAAAGATAAATTAAAGACAATAAAAGTAAAATGCGGCTGCAATGGACCGCATATTTCAGGAATGAAGTCTTATGTGTTTTCTTTCCGCTGTTTAAAATAAACAAAACAAGCGCTGCCCTTCATCGAAAAAGAATCGCTCTTTTGAGTCGGTTCTTTTGAATAAACTGTATCAGCGGGTTTGCAAGTAGTCTGAATCTTTTTGAGTGAATCAGATTGAATCGCGTGTAGCCCGCTCATGAACTGCATCGTTTGGAGAGGTTTCACTCCGTGAAACAGTAACAGAATGTTTTATATAACACAGAGTAAAAAAAAAAAGCTCTGGGTGAAGTGTAATGTTTACCTTTCATCAGCTGAAATCAAACCTGGAAATAAGTCATTTTAGGAGAGTTCATGCAACTAGTGAATGACTTTGTACTGTCTGTCAAGACTTTTGAACCCATTAAAAGTATCAAAATACAGAATGACACGACAAGTACACTTTAAACCGGTGCAGCCACAGTAAGTTACCAACTTCATCTAAAGCTAGGGGTGAATAAAAGAGACGACTCTTTTTTTTCTGCATTAGGTTAATAGGTTTCCGAACGGTAACTTTCAGTTATGACTATTCTGATTTATTTATTTATTCTTTTCTATTTGTTATAAAGTATGATTGGCATATTCTTATTATTTTACTTTATACTCTGCTGTCATATGAGGACATACGTCCTCTCGTGTACTACTATTTAGCCTCGTTTACTACTTTTCCCAGTCTAATGCAGCGCTTATTGTTCAAATGTACACAGTCAGAATTACACACTAAACATTGTAACCAGCAGAGACTGAAAAGGCTGCAAAGCCGTGCCCCCTCGCCCCAGTTGCAGTGTCAGGCGCAGGAAAAGTTTGTGGAAATAGTTTGTGGTTTCTGTGGGGGTGGTCTCTTACTTGTCTGGAGTGGGACTTTGGCTCTGGCGGCTTGAAGAATGAGGCTGGCAGCTTTCTCTGTCTCATCGGCACGGAGGGGGGGATGTTGTTTTTCGGGTTCATCACAGCATTAAAAAGAGCCTCCAGATCGGTCTCGGAGTCTCCCCGAACATGGACGATCTGATGGCCGGCAGGAGGGTTGTGCTGGCTCGGATCCATGACTCCAGATAAAACGTAGCTCTTCTCTCTATCCGACTGAAATGCTGGAAACTTTCAAATTGGCTGCAACCATAAATTGGCAGAAAATTAAATCCAAACAGCTCAAAGCCGCTTTCTGTCCGTCCGCTTTA
This sequence comes from Enteromius afrohamiltoni, assembly GCA_034779775.1. Lineage (NCBI taxonomy): Eukaryota > Metazoa > Chordata > Actinopteri > Cypriniformes > Cyprinidae > Enteromius > Enteromius afrohamiltoni. The sequence goes on from JAUYWG010000055.1 coordinate 8,660,551, forward strand.
TTAATGATCCAAGCCTTGCGGGAAAAGTTGGCAGCGGTGTGTTTTTCTGATTCCCGAGAACACCCCAATAAATGTAGAAACGCGCATATCTACTAAACTCTGTCGATTAAACTTCTTCTGTCTGAACTCCTTCAAAGCGCCGTCCGTGTGACTTTCCCAGAAGTTCAGGGCTCCTCAAGCGCAGACATTGGTAACTACTGTACTGCGCATTGAAAAATCACAGCCCTCTCACTAACCTAACTAACTTTTTTCTTCTCTCAACTTCTCAAAGTTTGGGCAGGACATCAAACTTTATGAGTCATGTGACCGCCGACTCAGAGAGGCGGGGCTTAGGCAAGAGTCTTTAAAGCTACACGATTTGGTTCTGTTCGGGGGCCCATGAGTAGAGACCATAAATATTTATATTTTAAGCATAAGTGTTTTAAGCGTTTATTAATACAGTGTTTAAATATCTTTTAGGGTCGTATATATCTACACACCAATTTATTATAAGCTAATACGTTTGCATGCATATTTAATTACTTTTAATGCATCATCAAATAATGATAATAAAACAATCATCATGACACAGCACTTTCATTTCTTTATATATATATATATATATAAAAAGTTCAAAGCTGATCTGTGTTTTTTTAAGGTAAGGGTGTCACAATTTTCATTCATATTTATGCCATGAAGTGTCACTCACCAATCTCATTATTCAGAAATACACCAGTGAAGTTCAAGCACTCGCTTCTTTATGAATAAAGAAATAAATTGTCTTTCATTATGTAGAAAGCTGCAGAAAAGTAGTTCCATGCAGTTCCCATAATTGTTATGTAAATGAGGCTTCCCGGACCATTGAGAAATCATTTTGTCAAGACTGAGCCCAGCTCTTTTCCCATACATTTAACATTGAGTGACTGATTATGAACCCCTTTTAATCCCCTGCGGGAACTGTAAGGGCATGATGAATGGATTAAAAAAGTTACTTTGTACTTTTTCCCTTTTAACCAGCCAACCAATATCCAGCTCTGTCTCTGCAAGCCATATATAATTAACCACATTAATTGTGTGTTTAGTCAGTGCCTTGTCATTTAGATTCTGTTCTGAATTATCTCTGTATTAAACTCTAGTGAATGCTGCTGGGAGTTGTTCATGGTAACACCATCATTTGTGAATGGTGTCAAATCATTACTGGACCACCACCTTCCTAATGTGACCTTTGAAGTCCCTTTTTTGCCATTTTGAATTAAAATGCCGCTGTGAGAGTGAAATGAGAAAGGTGTTGGATGACGATAGGCCTACAACTACAGTTATAATTTGATAAAGCTTTTTTTTTTTTTTTTTTTTTACAGTAGTGTAAAAGGGATAGGCTGTTTTTGCACTCTTTGTATTTGAAATTCATTTATACAGATACTTTCTTAATCTGCTTTATTTTGTAGCAGACAGATATGGAAATATACATTTGTTTTTGTGCATCAAGCAAAAATCCACCGAATAACTGACATTAAAAAAAGTTACCCCTGATTTCCCCCACGATGTAGAATTTCAATCAAGTTTTCAGTGCAAAATCCTAGTTTTTTTTTTTTTTTTTAAGCACAGTATTTGAAGGTTTGCAACAGTATTGTAACTTGGCGTGATACTTCAAATACGTCTGTCTGTGAAAATATTCCTTAATTTAATTGTGTTTGAGATCATTAAATAGTGGTAAATATCCTGAAATGATTGAGGCAGTATTTGAGGTTTGTTCTGGGGGTTACCCTGCCCAACCCTGGGGGGGGGGGGACCACCCACTTAGCTGTCCTAAGGGTAACTCCATCATTTAGTCAACATGTCCCAACATCTTTGAGCCCGTGACAATTAACTTTGAGCCTGCGACAATTATTGACATCGTTATTACACAGGAAACGGAACCTGTGTTATATTGAACAAAATTATTGTCAGGGATTTAGAAACAGCAGAGCCTACATAAAATATATGTTGAAAACGTAAATGTTTTAAAAATGTTCTTCCTTTCTTCTGTTAGGAAGAGCTCTAACAGGGCTATTCCCCATCTTTCATCTTTTATAACGAGACATCTTAATTGTTGTGTTATGAATCCCCGTGATAATGCGGATAATGAAGATAGCAGTGGAAATGCTTCCACAATCCTCATCTGAATGGAAATGGGAGCGTTTGTGCGCCCTCTATAGGTCAATAACAGATGATATGATCTCCTCATTAGACGTTTTATTGTACTATTTTTTTATTATTTTTTTTTTTTAAATAATCATCTTAATAAGACTATTAATTAATTTGGGGCATTTTTTTTAAAAAACATATTGAATGAACAATAAAAGCACATAATATGTTCTCCCTCATATTCCTTTATCAACATTAAAGTAATAGTTCACCCCCAAAAAATGTACTCCCCCTCAGGTCAAACCACGATTTAAATGAATATGTTTAATTGTAACAGATACGAAGCAATTTAGCACTAGGCTACACCGCCTTCTCACCAATGAAGACTCACTCTTCAGTGAATGGGTGCCGTCAGAATGAGAGTCTAAACACCTGATAAAAACATCACAATAATCCACAAGTAATCCAAATGACTCCACCAGTTAACCTCTTATTTTAGTGAAAAGCTAAATGCTTGTAAGAAACAAACCATTAAAACTATAAAAAAATATTTTATAATATATTAATATTTTTGGTTTCACAGCACTGACACTATCGTCTAAAAACAAAATTTAACTTCAATTATCTGAATGATCATCTACAGCGCTTCTTTATTAGATTCAATCATCATTGTTTTAAATTTGAAGAATTTTGCCTCATCAACAGTTGTTTAGCTTAACAGCAGAATTTGAATACGTCTTGTATTTGCATCATAAGTTTGCATCATTTATTTCTGTTCATTTCCTGTTTATTATTGTGAAGCTGCATGGAGAGAATCTGTATTGTATAAAGGTGGTTTGACCTGAAAAGGTTACAAAACATTGTCTTGGGGTTTCAGCCTACAGCTTTAGGAAGTGGAAGCTTCATGGAGCCACCCAAAGAAACGTTAAAACGGTTGGCCGTCAAATAATGAATGATGATTGATAAAAATACAAAGGGAAAAGAGTAAACAGTATAATGTTCTCCACAAAACTGGCTGCACAGGAAGCACACCTGAAGGTTTGAAAAGCTAAAATATGAATAAAAATGTGATTTTGTGTTCAGATGAACAGACAGTTGGAGCTTGCCATTCTGTGGCACTCAAACCAGGTATCTCTGCTAAGGAGGGGGTCTGAGACTCCTTATATAAACAGGTAGGAATGCGTGGTGCATAATATGAGGAAATGCTACAAGACAATCTCTGTCTGTCAGAGAAAACTAAAGCTTGGTTGCAAATTGCCTAAAATATGTTCATGTCTTCGCTCAGTCACTTTGACCTGAATATTATGGTGAACAAATGCTAGCCTACTAATCTGAACAATCTGCCTGCAAAGTTATTGTAAAAGACAAAACCTCCTATCAACAGAAAAGGGGACTGAAATTATTTATTAAGCCTATTATTTAGCAAAGCAAATTTTGCTGTTGTTTGCGAGCAACTTTTTTTAAAAATCCACCCATCAGGCACTTTTACACCAATTTAAGGTGATATCTGTGCCTTTATCAAAATATAAAAGTAATTCTACTCGAGCACAGATATTTGGTAACAAACGTGACCTCAATAGAACACTGGTTGATGTGTCATGCTAATCACAATCAATTTCCAATTCAGTCAGTCGCATGACAGGCTTGCACGATACCAATGCTTACTTAACCGCTCATGCAAAAGAGAAAGAAAAACACCCTGATAGCTTCATGCTCGGTGTGGTTTAAGATTCTCCGTTGTTCATTCTGTCAGGTCTTTCTGCGAAGGGTGCAGTCTCTTCTCCGGTCAGCTTGCCTTGGCTTGTTGCAACAGGTGGAGGAGGTCCCTAACCTTTGAAGAATTTGGCAGAGGCTGCCTTCCCTCTTTGAAATGTGACAAATTGAAATGCATTGCAAGAACACACTTGCTGAACAGGTTTTCGACTCATTGTGTGTCTGTACTGTACTGTCTAAAGGGCCATTTCTCACCTAAATTTCTTTCCACTTAACAGGGGAGGTTTCCCTTTGCTGACGGATTTTATGTTTCCACTTTACATACAAAAATGTTCCTACTCATACCAAACTTCTTTTCATGTATTCAGAATCATGTATTTTCACATTGTTCTGTTTTACTGTTATTTTTTATTTTCTTCTATAAAAATCAATAATGGGTTATTTATTATATTAGCCTATACAACTTATACTACAAGACTACGAGAGATGAGTAAAATAAAAACAAAACAAATTATTACCTCGGGTTTATTACTACAAATCCTAACTTGACTTAGGACATGATTGGCTTTGGGTTGATACTTGGGTTTTTTGAGCAAACATTTGGTCTCTATTGACCCTAAATGTAATCTAGAGGTGCCGCATTTGAGCTCCATTATCATTTGGAAATCAGTTTTTTACATTTGTATGAAGTGAATACATACAAAAGAAAGGGCATGGCAATTTCCTTTTCTTCATTATAATAGTATCAGTCAGCAGTCAGTCAGCTCTTAACAGATGTTCATGTTATGCAACAAAACATTGCAATTAAACCATCACAGACAGTAGACTGGGGATTATGAGATAACTGCAGTTATAGCCATGCAGAAAGATGGCAAAATGTCCACATTAGCACTCATGTAAAATAAATCCTAATATGCGCAATGTAGCTTATAAATTCGGTTTTTAATAGATTTTTTAGAAAAGTTTAATTTAAAAATGTGTAATTTAATGCAACATTATTAAAAGGTTTTTTTTTGCAGAAAAATGAACATTTGCTTCAAATTTACTCAACCTCTGCCCAGATGAGATGAAGAAGAGTTTCTTTATTGGAACAGTCCAAACAACCGATTATATACACAAATGATACACACATGTTGAGAAGTGAAAAGCAACATGCTCGTAATGAACAAAAAGGTAATCTTGTTTCAATCAGGAGAAAAATATTCATAGATCAAGCTGTGTAAAAAAGATCTAAACAAATATGTTGGTGGATTTTGATGTGAGAGGACATTTGAATGGTTTTTATAATGGATTTTGTATTATGTTAACTGACATTTTGAGCTGCCAAAGAGATTTAAAGAGGTTTAAACCATAACTAAATAAGACAAAAGGATAAAAGTGGCGAGAGAGAGAGAGAGAGAGAGATAAAGCCTTAGGAGAAACCAGATTCATTCAGAAATCTGTCATACAAAAGCTGTCACTGGGGCAGGACCTTTCCAAAAGGTACACTTTTGTTCCTATTAGGTTCAAATATGTACACTATAAGGACTAATATGTACCTTTAAGGTACCAAAATGGACCCTTCAAGAACAAACATGTAACTTTTGAAAAGGTGCCACAGTGTCAGCTTTTGTAACTTTTTTTTCCTGAGATTCCAATTTCCTCTAATTTAAGAATAATTTATTATTAGAAATGTCTAAAAATGCCAAACTGTGTGTTTAGTGATTTAGTAAATTGTGATTTTAGAAAGTCTAAATAGAAATTAATTAATTGCATTGGTTTGACATTTTTTTAATGTTATATTTAATTTAAGCAGTAGTGGTCGTTACAAAAAAAAAAACAGATCTCTTTCTATTCAACAAGTATTGCTTTATTATATAATCAAAAGTGACAGTAAATACTGTGACAAGTGTCCCGAGTTAAGATCAGCGATGCCCTGGTTACCAACGAGAGAGCACCCGGCAAGCTCATCAGCAGCGGATCTGGCCCAGCAGAAGCTCGTTTGCTTCCGGTAAGATAAGCCGTTTGAGCCACCAACGACACTGAGCATTTGACTCCAACACCCTGAACTAACGTGCCTCTTTTTTCATCAGAAGCCAGCTATTGAGGCCATCTAACCTGCATCCGGTATATCTCCACCTTAGACCTCACTAAAGGGTATAGGCAAGTCCCATTGTCTGATGAAGCAAAGCCGAAAACAGCCTTTTCAACCCCCAACGGCCACTGGCAGTACCAGGTTCTCCCCTTCGGCCTATAGGGGCACCCGCCACATTTCAGCGGCTCATGGACATCCTTCTCCAGCCCCACCAGCAGTATGCAGCCGCCTACTTGGATGACATGGTAGTGCACTCGGAGACCTGTGAGAAACATACTTTTTTTTGTTCACCCTTACCTCGTTGTGCTGTGCTCCTTTGCCATTTGCGACAATACATTTAGAATGTTTCTAAAGTTATTTTTTTTTATTTTAAATAAACGCTGTTCTTTTTCTATTCAGCTCATCACAGACAGAAAAATGCAGCACAAAAGTTATTTTAAACAATGATAAGAAATGTAAGAAATGAGCAGCAAATCAGCATAACAGAGTGATTTCTGAACGATTTCCATGTGAAAATTCAGCTTTTCCATCATAAGAATACGTAAAAATTATCAATAATAAAAAATAATTTATAGAAATATAAAGAAACAAAAATATTTGTAAGAATAATATAAATGTTTAAAATAAAAAAAATAATTGTAAAAATAGAGAGAATAAAAAAGAAGAAAAAAAGGGGAAATATTAACAGTTTTACTGCTTTTACTGTACTTTTGATCATTTTTACTGTGAGCATAGGAGAAACTTATTGAAAATTAATTTACAAAATGTTTTATATAAAGGTAGTAAAAAAACAAAAACAATAGAAAATATATGTAAGATTCTGCAACAATAATCAAAAAAGCAAACTGAAAATGTAGCCTTTGATGTAGCAATTGATTGCTTAGGACAATACTTTTGTAAAAAGAGTACGAGTTTTGTTCAGAGGGGTTACATGACATGATGGCAGTTATAGGGTGGTAAAGGCACAAGAGCATCAGGAGTTTGACTTCATTATCCTGCAAAGCCTGTGTGGTGAGTCTCTAATGCACTGGAATAATTAATAGTCACTCAAACGTCACTGTCACACACCTAGATAAGCTTTCCCATGCATATATACACTGATTACACACACACAAACACAAAACATCACTCACACAGGTCATAGACACACACAAACGTAAAATACACACCCAGAAAAACCTGTCATGATTACGCCACACATACAATGTAAATCTGTATCTATTTTATGGTTAACTGACACTTGACTCAGGTCAAGTTACACAAAAAAGCCCTTTATACTGTCTTGGCACTAAGAAAGCGAAGCCAAAAAAACCTTTTTATTTTTCTCAAATTAATTTATTTTTCTCCAAGATTCAATATTATTTAGAATAAAAAGTCTTTTATACATACAGTTCTTATGAAAATATATTTAGAATCTTAAAGTAAAAAATAAATACAGACTGATTAGAAAGCAAAGAACACCTGAACATAATTTTTTTTTCAAATGTTTTTTTAAACGTTATATTATACAAATGTTGTGTGCATTGTCTGAATCATTTCACACAAATTACACCTGAAAAACTACACTCAAAAATGTAAATTTACTCACCCTCAGGCCCTTCAAGAAGTAGATGACTTTGTTTCTTCATTGGAACAGATTTACAGAAATCGAGTTCAATTTTTCCTCTGCAGTGAAAGGGTGCCGTTAGAATGAGAATCCAAAATGCTGAAAAAAAATCCAGATAATCCACAAAACTATAGTCAATCGATTATCATCTTGTGAAGTGAAAAGCTGCCTGTTTGTAAGAAACAAATCCAACATTAAGGCTTTTGAACTTTAAACTGTTGCCTCCAAAATTCATAATAATACTTCCTCCAGTAAAAATGTCCTCCTGATATCTTCTCGCATCAAAATCGTTTAGATTAGTTTGGAACTGTTTAGGACTGCTTCTGCTTATAAACATCTGTGCACAATTTTTCCCCTGGAAAAATATTGGATTAATGGATATTTGAAGTTAAATTTAAACAATAGATTTGTTAATGACAATTAACATTAATGTTAATTCATGGACTGGAGTCATGTGCATTAGCATTACTTGTGGATTATTCTGATTGTTTTGATCAGCTGTTTGAACTCTCATTCTGACGGCACCCATTTACTGGAGAGGATTAATTTGTGAGCAAGTTATGCAATGCTACGTTTCTCCAAATCTGTTCAAATAATTAATTTGCATTTTTAGAACGGCCAGGGGGTGAGCATATTATCTGCAAATGTTCATTTTTATAACATTTTGTCATTTTTTTCATTGCTTTTAAAAACAATGAAATACTCTCAATACCACTCAGATCAAGTATTTGAGTATGTTTCAGTAATATACAGCATTTAATCATAAGGTATGGAGGTTTGCAAAGTGCAGCTGACAGTGGGGAGTGGTGAATCATGGGAGGTGTAGTCAGTAACGCTGTTGAGTTCTGCTGCGATTATCAGCAGAGGCTCCTCGCCTACGCACGGTGACACCTACAGTCTCACCGGTCTGGTTCTTCAAGGATGAGAAGACAGAAAGAGGGGAGCAGGTCACATTAGTTCAAGGGAACAGATTACTTCCTCTGAACACAATGGCAATACTCACAAATGCAGGACCCAAAGTAAAGATGCCCCTCACTGCTGGGTTGCCACCAGCTGTTTCTTGCACATCTGTTAAATCAAGTGGAAGTGATCAGGAACACAGCTGTTGATATTTTGACTACATTAAAAAAGAAATGCTCACATAGGAAAAAATTAAAAGGTACTACCCTCGCCTCAAATCTGTGCTAAACATATAAGCTTTGACTGTGTGGATTATACAGTATGAAATGAAACTGACATTGCAGACGTTGATTAAGTCTCTCGAGCGACTGCAGGATCTTCTGCTCCTCTAGTGAAAGAGCGCTGACACTGAGCGACTGTATTCTCTGGCTCAATGGACCAGTCGGACCGTTGCAGAACTTATGGGTCTGAGCATAGTCCACTTCTTCATGAGCAACGTCTGATACCTCCAGACCTGTAACAATGAAAAATAAAAGAATGCTAGTGCTTGATTTAAACACACACACACACACACACACACACACACACACTACCATCTCAAAACCATCTTTGTTTTGAACACGTAAATTGTTCAATCATTTGTTACAAATTATTTCTATTTCAAATAAATGCTGTTTAATTAATCAAATAATTATTTTAGAAAATTATCAGGGTTTGAATTGTAATAAATTATCTTTGCCCATACAGCAATAAATACGATTTTAAAGTACTTCACGATATTCTATTTTTCCAGTACAAAATTAGCAAAACATGGAAATAAAATCAATGATTTCCCTCACGTTCATATTTTAGAGGCTGCCAAACATCTTGTGAAATATATTTCAAATTTGATTCAACTGTATATCACCTTTAGGTAAAAAACAGAATGTTATTCAAGCAATGTTCATTCATATTAATTATATTGTGTCATGGACTAATTTTCTAAACTTTTTATGGTGTATCTTCACTTGTTTTGGAGCCTGACCACGGTTGCCACTATGAACTGTCATTTGAGCTTCTTTATCCAATAGGAAAAAAAGAAAGAGAGTAAGAAAGAAAGAAAAATAATATACATGATAAATTACCTTCACTGTCAGCTGCATGACCATTTTTATTTGGGTGTTGAGGTTTCGGCTCAGTGACCTGTTAAACCCAAAGTTAACAGTTAATGAACACTTAACCAAAATGTTAAAAAGCCAAAAGCAACATAACATTAACTTTTTTTGATCATTTTAATTACACACCAGAAAATTGGTAAGCAAACTTCCAAAGAGCTGCTTTACTGAAGTTTACTTATATTTAGCTGAAAGACACCTATAAAAAATGTTTATTTTTTTCAACAGCACTGTACTAAATTCTATAAATACTGCTATGCAAAATTCACCAGTTGTAAGTCAACTCTAGTAATAATAACTCTAGTAATTTATTTATATAATATATTTAAAATATCTTTAGAATATGCATATGTTTACCTGATAAGGGAAGCAAGCCTTTCTCTGTGCCGGTCCTGCTGTTTGGTTTCTGCTGTTTTCCACAGAAACTCGGTTCTTCACCATATTACTCTCCATAGCCTGTCTCCTTATTGGACTTCTCACTGGTTTACAGAAGAAACTCAGATAAAAAAGTACATTCTTATCTAAGCAGCACATTTCAGTGATTAGCAAACCACTTTACCTTAGGTAACTATGAAGTTCGTTGCCGCCACTGAATAAAAAGTAAATATAAAGTTTATTGCGACATTTATCTCACAACTCTCACTTTTTTCACAGAATTGTGATTCATGAAGTCGAAATATAAAGTAAGAATTGCGAGATATGAAATCACAATTGTGAGATATAAAGTAAAAATTCCGAGATATTGAATCAGAATTATGAGATTCACAATTCTGAGAACATAAAATTGGACTTTGCAACTTGCAATCCTGAGTTTATATCTCACAATTCTGAGAAAAAAAGTCGCAATTACCTTTTTTTATTTTTTATTCAGTGATGGAAACAGGCTTCCATGGGTAATTGACCCAGTTATCCTGAATATCTCAAAAATAACGTCTTGATGTATGAGCTTTGGCATTACATAACTCTAGTGAAGCAACTGACATGTCTTTATTATTTTTTTATCACTTATATCGCATTAGCAAGGGCAAATGTCCCGGCTGTTGGTCTTTTAAGAGATAAATGTAATATTAGAGCCTGTTTAAAAATCATTAATCACATAGACTTACTGTTACTGTTAGAGGAAGACAAGAAAAATCCACCCATTTTTGAGGCTCCTTTGACACCACTGATCAGACTATCACCATTGATAGTGACATGGGACAGACTGGCACAGACTTGAGGCGAAGAAGACAACGGGCCATTGTGAGCAAGAAAACTTTGAGGGTCACCTAAGTCAATTCACAGAACACAAAAACGCAAAAGAAGACAAAAGATGAAGACGTTAGACAGTTTACTTAAAATGTCTCAGTGCACAAAGGTCAGTTATCCTGTTCTTGAGGTCTCTGTCCTCAAAATGTAGAGGTTTCCTGATGTTATAAGAAATAATTGACCCCTGAGGAACAACAGTCCATCATTAAATGGATCCATTTCAACAGAGTAGTAATCCCAAGTGGTGCAGTGATGTGCAGAGTGCCAAAGAAAACAGACTCTATTGATCTAACAGTTCCTTTTCCAAAGGCTTTAGAAAAATATCCCCCAAGAATTTCAAACAAAGCTGCTGTTCTTTCAATCGACTCATTGGACTATATGACAAGGTGCTGTGAAAGTTCATGAGAAGCTGATGATTCCATGACTATTGGTTTTGTAATAGTGTATATGGCCCGGAATGTTCCTTATCAGTTGAAAGACACCTACTTTTGTCTCAATTAACTCCTAATTTGCTGCTAAGTTTAGGTTTTGGGTAGGATTAGGGATGTAGAATAAGGTCATGTATAAACAGCCAATATGTTAATAATACATGTTATATGTTATAATAGTCATGTCAATAAGCAACTACTTAATAGTGAAAACTCTTCCCTGAAGTAAAGTGTTACCACATGATCAACATAAAATTTTGGATATAATCTCTCTATGTGTACTTAATATTTCATACATTGTTTATAGAAAAAACGTGTTGAAAATGTTTGTATGCAGTATGATATATTTGACGTATATAAATGATCAATGTAATGTATTTTATATATTTACTAAAATTATGATAACACTTTAAATTAGGAAACATATTCACTATTTATTTGTTTTCCCTCAATAAACCCCTAATTAGTTTTCCCCTAATTTGCTGCTTACTACTGTTTTTTTTTTCAGTCGCTCATAAGTGCTTACCCATACTTCAGATACTTTTTCTAAACTCTTAACACAGACTCATAACTACAAATAGATCATTTTCTTCTAAAAAATACATTTTGTTAAATATATACTAACTCTTTATTTCAAAATAGAAGACATCTTTCTCTGCACACACTAACTTTAACAAAACACTGGAAAACTTACTAAAAATGAAATTATTCTGTCAAAGAATAACAATTGTTTTCACTTCACAAGGTACATGCAGTCAATCAAAGTACACCAGGATTCAAAATACTGGCTATTGTTGACATTACAAAAACTGCACAGACTTTATGTTTCAATTTTACAGGTATTTGCATGCAAAACATGCAATGCACTGGTTTGACACTGAATTCCTTGGTTTGGAACTGTATGTCCACATGTACAGTAATGTTCACATTCAAAAGCATTCCAGTAAAAAGCAAATAATGTTTTTTCCCCTTTACTGTTTACTACAAGAAGTACAGTAAAAACACGGTATGAAAAAGCTTTACAGTATTGTTAACAGTGAAAAAAATATCCATGAAACATGGTTGTGAGTGTGACGAGGCAGAGACGTTGTTAGGATCCAAAATGCAGCTTTTATTCAGAATTTTCAGACTGGCAAAGATAAACGGGCAGACAGCAGTGTAAGAGTTAATACAATAATCATAGTCATAAAACAGGCAAAAAGATCAGGGCAGGCAGCGAGAATCAAACAATCAAAGACAATCCAAATGGTAACACGAATGACAGGCAATAGAAAACGTTCAGTAGTGACTGCTAGGCAAATCAAGACTTCGCAAAGAGACACAACAAACATGGCACTTAAATAGTGCTGATAACAAGCTACACCTGGCAGCGGAACAAGCCAAGGTCCGTGGGCAAAAGGAGTCTGGGTAGGAACCATAGAATTCTGGCGAAGGTTCCCACTGCTGGGAACCGGACAGGGCCACAGAAGTGCGGATGGTAGATCTGACGGTTCTTCTGACCAAGGGAACAGTGGGGGTTGAAACCCCAGGACGCATTGGAAAGGGGTTAGGTTGGTGGCTGGTTTCCTGAGGGAGTTCTGGGCGTACTCTGCCCACATAAGAAACTGGCTCCAGTCGTTCTGGTTCTGATGAACTCTTGATTGAGTCGTTCCACTTGTCCATTAGACTCTGGATGGTACACCAAGACGAGACTCACGTTTAAGTTGAATTTGTTGCAAAAGGTCTTCCAGACTCTTGAGGTGAATTGGGGACCTCTATCAGACACAATGTCCTCGGGGAGACCTGGTGATGGTTGGATGGTGAAAGGTCAGTGACAAAGTCTATAGCTAGATGAGACCAGGGTTGTTGAGGTATGGGTAAGGGTTGGAGTAGACCAGCAGGTTTCTGTCTAGAGGATTTAGAGTTTTGGCATTCGGCACAGGCTTTGATGAAGGTGGAAATGTCCTGAAAGAGCGACGGCCACCAGAATCGGTTGGAAACCAGTTCGGTGGTAGCCGGGATACTGGGATAACCGGCACTAGGGTTATCATGAACGAGGTGTAGAATACGAGGGTGTAAAGGCTCTGGTGATTAATGAGTTTCTTCAGCACAGTTCTGACATGATTTACATGGGATTCAAAGTCTTCAGAGTAGATTAAGACTTTAGAGTATTGATTCGAATAGGATTGTATGCGCTGCGAAGGTCCAATTTGGTGAAGAAACGGGCTGACCTGAGCTGTTCCAGGGCGGAGGGAACCAGAGGCAAGGGGTAACGGTATTTCACCGAGATGTCGTTGATGGCGCGATAATCGATACATGGCCTTAGTGTCCCATCTTTTTTCTTGACAAAGAAGGCGTGTGATGTGGGTGGACGTATGAAGCCCTTGGCCAGTTCTTCCTTAATGTACTGTGCCATGCTCTCAGTTTCTGGCTGGGATAGTGGGAAAATTCGGCCTCTAGGTGGCGTAGTTCCTGGCAACAACTCAATGGCGCAGTCAGTTGGTCTGTGAGGCGGGAGTTGCGTAGCCTTCTCCTTGCTGAAGGCCACCCTGAGATCGTGGTAAGGAGCAGGCAAGGTGGATACATCAATGGCGTCTTCGGTGGTTGCCTGAATATGGTGAACAGTCTAAGTGGGTCTGAGCAGACAGGTGGTTTGGCAGTCGGTAGACCAGTTAGTGATGTGTTGTTGCTTCCAGGATATGGATGGGTCGTGAAGCCCCAGCCAGGGTAGACCGAGAATAATGGAGTGATCGGGTGACTGGATGACGTGGAAGTGCTAGGTTTGGGCTGAAACACGGTGGGAGCTTGTCGAGGTTTGTGAGAGCGGATGATATGATCAGTACGAATTGCAAGGTCCATATACTGATCCAAGGTTTTGTCCTCATCTCGATTAGCCAGCTCTGATCGCAGCTCCTCTCTCAATCCCCGGCGATAGATTGTGAGTAGCGGATCGCTGTCCCATCCTGTCTGAGCTGCGAGGGTTCTAAATGTCATGGTATACTCGGCCACCTTAGATGTGCCCTGTTTGAGCGACATGAGTTCAACTTTGGCACTTCTAACATCCACTGAGTGATCAAAAACCTCCCGGAAATAACGTAAGAAGCGAATGGTATGTAGACAAAAGGAGTCCGGGTAGGAACCTTAGAATTCTGGCGAAGGTTCCCGCTGCTGGGAACCGGAGAGGACCACAGAGGTGCGGCTTGTGACAGTGAGGCTGATGCTATTGATATTGTCAAATATCTCATGGTCCGCTTCAACATATGCATTACTGTATGACCAATCCATTTACAATCCATGTAAAATGCAATACTTACCTGTTGGTTTGTTGAAAGATGCGTGTAATGGAGGCAACTGCCGACTGCCTCAAATTGGGCTGCACTCTTTCACCAGCCTCTCTTAGTGAAAGACCGTAGTTGATTACATGATCAATGATAATGCCACGAATTTCATCACTGACTACTGTTTTTGCAGCCCTTGGAATGCCACCACCACGCATTCTTACACCTCTACCTTGCCTTCTCCTTGAGCTTGCTCCTCTCACAGCATCTCTCACTCCTCCTGCTCTTCTCACTGCTCTTGCTCCTCTCCCTGGGCCCCTTGCTCTTACTCTTCCTCGTCGAGACATAACAGTGTTTGTCTTTTTCTGTTTGCAAAAACATTACTCCTCAAAGTCCTCCTTTACTATAATTGCTGTATTTACTCCTATTATTTACTCATATTACAAGTGTAAATGTAATAAAAAATAAAAAAATATCCCTTGCTACTGAGTCTAAGCCAGACTGGAATCAGCTGTGGTTGGCCCAATTCACCCATCATTTGTTAACATTAAATACTACAAAAACAATCCATAATTTTTTTGGGAGGTATAGCTTGTCTGTTAAGAAAATGCAAGCATTGTGGAAATGTGTTCACTGACTGCATATTGGGTGAAAACCACATGAAATGTGTGAATGGTATGGCCAAAAAAGACAGATGCTGTGCTAAATGTGTTAAGAGTTTAGAAAAAGTATCTGAAGTATGGGTAAGAGCTTGTTAGCGACTGAAAAAAAACTGTAATAGTTAGGTAGATCTAAAATATGTTCATGCAGAATAAGGCATTAATATGTACCTAATAAGTACTATGTATTATGTAATATGTAGTAATAGTAATATGCATGCTAATGACCCTATTATTAATATTAAGAATTGTCTCTTAAAGTGTTTCAAAAATGATTATGCACTGTAATGTATATTTAGATTTTGACATATGTAGCCTGCTTGATTATTGCAATTTCAACCATTTTCCAGTTTTTAATATACTGTATATTATAAAAAAAACTATTTGTGGGTTTATGTACAGTGGAATGACCGTGGAATTCCATTTAGTTTTATTATTTTTTTGTCTACCACAAAAAAATAGAAGAAAAATATGGAGGGAGTTTGAGTGGAAGTCTAAAATCCAATTTTTCAGGACACCACCAAAGTCTCTCTGCTCTGGGAGATGGGGTAGCAATAAATGCTGGAGAAACTGTGGACTTGTGGGTGATCAAAAGCACATATTTTGGGACTGTCCCATTGTTCACACTTTTAGACTGAAGTTAAGGGGCTCGTAGAAAAGCTCCTTAAAGTGAATCTTTCCTGGGACCCTTTAACGTGTCTATTAGACACACATGGTCTCACAGTGGATACAAAAAATCAGACAGTTATATTCAATGGAACAGTTGACAGCACAACTACAGCTGAAGACTCACATCTTTGAAAGAAGATGGAGACCAGTTCAAAGCCTTGTTGGATAGGCCACTTATGTCTCTTTTAAGTTTGTATTTTTGCTGGAAGTTTGTCTATTTATTTATTTATTTTTCCTCAGATCTTTATTGTAACCATATATATCTTTAGTTGAGAGCTCGGGCTCAATCTCAGGACTGTGGTTATTGTTTGTATTTACGTTAACGGTTGTCAATAAAAGTAAAACAAAAAGAAAGAAAAAAAAGTGAGAAAGTTCTTTCATTAAAAAAATATTTGATTAAGTAATTTGTAAATGCAATAATAACAATGAAAATGAATTTTTAATCAATAAATTATAACAAAATTCTGAAATAAATCATGCTCTTATTTGAATTTATTGATCACAAAAAATCTCACAAAAATGCACCCTTAGAATAGAACCTTAGTGTAATTTTAAATTGATCAGATGAATCACTTAAAAAATGTGCTAGGACAGAAATACAGGGTTTGGGATTTTCTTTACCGTTTTTATTGGCGAGAACACTCCGGACTCCATGCCACAGCATTGAAATCTCCTCATCTGTTGGAGTCCGGTCCAAATATATTCCGTTTTCTCCACACCTGTGCCTGGCATTGTTTGCAAGGGCATCTGGAGGGGAGAGGGAGCAGATGCCTGCCTCATGAGTGTAGGTACAGTCGGGTGGCACTGGAGCACAGATAGCATCTGTTCTGAGAATAGGCCTACAAACTACTGCCTGGCTATCTGGAGTATCTTTGCAAAGGGCCAGATCCTTCAGATCTGGTCTGCTCTGTACACCATCTTTATTGCAGGATTCCTTTAAGATGTACATGGGACACTCAGCTAAGTTACACTCTACAGCATCAGGTTTTGGAGGGGGTCGAGGCACCAAAATCTTCCCCTGGGCCTTGGCCACATGTTGAGCTTCCCTGGCAGATTGCGGTCTGATGATAGTGCCCTTCCTGGCCCGGGAAGTAACGGGACACGAGCCGACTCTGGCTGAGCGCGTTCTCCGGGGAGTCTGTGGGCCCCCAGTGCAGTGGGCTCTTCTTTGAGAGGTGTGCTCCTGTATTCGGCTTTCTTGGGGCCCTACATCTGTCCAGGCCTGTCTAGTGGATTGGGGCCCAGCAGGGACAGCAGAGGTCTTATTGGAGATGTTCTTTGATACCCCTGTGAGTAAATTCACTTGGTGTGAGTGATCTGCCGAGAGCTGTTTATGGGTTTGTTGAGGCAGGTTAGCATGCCTGCTGGGGTCTCTAAACACTCGGTCCACCCCCTCAACCCCATCTACCTCATCAAACCAGCGTAGTTTCTTCTTAATGGTTCTATTCTGGTCTGCCTCATTGAGTTTTGTCCTGGCCAGCTTTACGCTGTCCCGGATTAATATGGCCACTTCTTTGGTGAAAAGCAAATGGCCAGGAGTGTAAGTGAATTTGACAGTTCCTGATTTGGATTTTAAATGGTTTTTAAGAATCCCTTTTAGGAATTTGACATTGTTGTTAGGGGCAGAATGGGTCACGGGGTCTGCAGATGTTTTGTTTGGTTCCTCCATGCTTTTAGAAGACTTCAGCATTCCAGCTTTTGCCAGTTTGGTGACATCCGTTTCATTTTTAGGATCTATGCTTATACTCTCCTCCATGCTCAGTGGTTTGGATTCTATCTTAAGCTCTGTGGCAACATATACATCTGGTTTGCGTTTATGTGACTGTGAAGAACTCAGTTCTTCTATTTGTTGAATGTTTGGGGAGCTTGTGTCAGTTCGATACGTTATGCTAAGATGGGCAGAGGAGCTGGAAAAAGCTTCGAATGAACTGTTGCTGTGTTTGCATCTGCTTGCTGGAAGAGCCGTATGTGTTTCTGATAAATGTTTAGCATATTTCTCCTCCAGGGCTCTTGTCTGCTGCTTGGATTCTGACTTGAAGACTTTAGTTAGGCTTGAGAATTCAAGGGGTGTGGTATCTGGCACGGCTTGTGTTTTGCAGTGGGCAACCACAAATCCTTTGTCTTTCAAAATGTTCCCTTGAGCGTTCCTGTCATTATTGTGAGTCATATGTTCTGAATTAGTTGCTAAGTCCTGCTGAGTCAACTCTTTTTGGCAACCATGGGTGTTGAAGGTCTGCAACTGGTCTTTTGAGTTATCAAATCTTTCTTGCGTGCAATTCCGGAGACTCCTGTTTTCTTCTTTTGACTCACGGTCCTTTGGTGAGGGTGAGTTGGGACGGAGTTTGCTGTTCTGATTTAAGAACTCCTCCAGGAAGCTCTTAGCTACGGAAGAGGTGGGGTAAGATGGCGAACATGGGTTGCTGGACTTCCTGAATGGTGATGGAGGATTTTTGGGGTCTTGGAGTTTAGGGGGATCCACGGGGAGGTAGAAAGACTGGGTACAGGTGGCGCTCTGGTGGGAGCAACAAACCAGTGCAGTGTCATGGGTCTTCTGAGTGTCCCCGTTCTCTAAGCTGTCCAGGCTAGACAGACTCTCTGTCTCGCTATGTGGGGTATCAAGATAATCCTGAAAATCAATATATAAAAAAAAAAACATTAGAGCACTTATACTGGCAGGCTGGGTGCTTTTTGGAGATCATGTTGCATGCATGCTGCAGAGGGATTGAAAATAAAACATAGGAGGTTAATCTTCAACTATAAGGTAAATAATTTTTCAGCTACATTTTTTTAAATGAATAGAAGGACAGATCAATATACTGTACATATATACTACCATTAAAAAAATTGGGGTCAGAAAGATATTTTATGGGTTTTTTTTTTAAAGATGTTTCTTATGCTCATCAAGACTGCATTTATTAGAATATTATTAAAATATTAATAATGTAATATAAAAAATATTAATGTAATATTATAAAATATTATTTCAATTTAAAATAAACTAAAATAACTGTTTTCTGTGTGAATATATTTTAAAATGTAATTAATCCTGTGATACAAAGCATCATTACAGTCTTCAGACCTTTCAGAAATAATTCTAATATGCTGATTTTTATTATCAGTGTTGGAAACAGTTGAGCTGCTTAAGAGTTTTTTTTTCTTTGATTATTAAAATATTAAAAAGAGAAGCATTTATTTAAAATGGATAATAATGTTCAAAACTACTGTTACAGTAGTTTACTGTTTTACTACTGTTTAAAAGTACCTTTTTACTTTTATTAACCAAGGCTCTTATTAAGATCTATTATAAATGAACAAAAAAGTCATAGCATAGATTTAAATTTTAGAAACGTTTTACATTTGATAAAATATTATGTTGTTTTTTACTTTACTTTTCTAAGAAGAAAAAAACACAGGTTCCAGAAAATATATTCGTCTCAATCGGCTGCACAAATGTTTCCAACATTGACAATTCTAGTAATAAATCAGCATATTAGAATAAAAGGTATTAGAATTCTGAAAGGTCTGAAAGTGCCACAGAAGATTGGAGTAATGATGCTTTGTATACTTTTTAGTAAATTTTAGTATTTCTCGAGTGAATTAAATCACATGATCCTTTAGAATTTATTATGTTATATGATGACTTTATAAAACTGCCTTTTCTTTTTTTCTTTTAACATTTCTTTCTTTTTTTAGGATTCTTTGATGAACAAAGTAAAAAAAAAAGATAATTAATTAAAATGGAAATCTTTTGTAATATTTTAAAATTCTTTTACAATTACTAACACAATAAAAAAACCCAGAGTTTTTTGCAAAAAAATTCAATATATATATTTCTTCTTAAACATTGATCTACAATTATGTAAGAGTTCTTAAGAATCTGAATTTATGTATCTGTTTAAAAAAAAAAACATAAGTGTCACAAAATCATGTTAGCCCCCCAAAAAAGGCAATTAAAATCATAAAATATAATAGTGTAGTAAATATCCAGGTGGAACACTACATACATTCCGATGAAGGGCATTCCATAAATCTGACTACATTTGTGCACTGAATGGAACACTTTCCCAAGAATACCTAAGCTTAAAACCAATCCTATAAATAGGGTTATTGCCTTCTGTGTCCTGCTCTGTTCACAGTTCACTGTATTAAATTATGTGTTGGCTACAAGCCAGTGCAGGTAACATTCCAGCTGGTGTGTGTAAGAGGACATAACTAAGTGTGCAAGAGTGAAAGAATGTTTGTTTGAGGTATAGAGAAAGGGGAATGTGTATCTGTGGTTTTAATATGCGTTTGTGTGATTAAAGCCTCAGGATGAGTTCATCTCTTTAAAACACCCCTGTTTGTTCAGAAGATGCTGCAACGTGTTGTGGCAGGAGGAGCCCTGGGCTAAAACTTCAATGTCGTTCTGTTTTCCCAATAGTTGGAATTGGATTTGAAACCCTCACACACTCCTTAAACAAATTTGCTAACTGGCCTTTTTTAAAGCACACAATCACAGCCCAAGTGAATCACTGTGAACTTGTACAAGGAAGTTGGTCACAAGTGCAATCTTGTAACTGTAAACAAACAAAAGCATAAACTTCCAGATGATGGCCTAAACTCATTTGCAACAATTTAATATGAAATGTTATTTAAATAAATACTATGGTACTAAAGTGTATTAACCTGTAGATCAGCCTGCTCTTTTTCCTTCTGATCAGTCTGGGTCTCCTGTTGCTCGCTGAGGAAGAGCAGCTGGTTGTTCTTGAAGTTGCTCAGGCTCTTCTCCTGCAGGAGTTTGGCGTAGGCCTCAGCTGCAGATAAGGCAAGTAGGTGACGGGCGCCCCCTGAAGGCTTTGGGGAGGGAGTGCAGCTCCTGAAATTATATAATAATGAATCTATATTTTTATAGCATCTTTTATACAAAAAATGTTGCCCGAAGTGTGTACAGTACTCAGAAGTGGACTTTCAGAGGTGAAAGTACAGATACATTCAATTAAATTACCCCAGTAAAAGTAAACATTCTTCTTTTTCAACTTTACTCGAGTGAAAGTACAAAAGTACTTGTTTATTTATGTACTTAAGTAAAAAAGTACTGACAGATTTATTTCGCAACTTTATACAGTCTACTTAATTTTATATAGCACATATCTTTTTATAATCTTACTGCTCAAAATACCTGATCTACTTTTTGACGAGCATGATGTAGTAATGTTCACTCTAAAGCTTACACTGCTATGTACCTGAGAGAAAACAACTTTGAGCGTCTAATTTTCACCAGTAAGAAAAAAGGTGTTGTGAAGCTTAGGTTTTTGTTTTGCAGAACATCACAGAATGTTATATATGACACGAGAATAAGTTAGGAAAAACATTTGAAGGAAAATATTATATTAAATACTTTTTTTCTCTCTGTGTTGTAAACATTCTTGGCTAAATGCCCCCAGAGGGCATTACTACATACTTTGTTAATTACTCTAGTTACCTGAACATCAAATCCTTTCTTTTCCCCCTCAGATGTAATATATCAAAAATATTTGGACATCTAAAAATGACTATAACTTAGCACCAGCAGGCTTGTTAGCTAAACAATCAGCATCAGATAACAATATTTAGACCTACTTATTTTCAGTGTATGGTTATGAATTAACAGTCTTATCTGTCTGCTCGGCTAGTTGATCCAAACATATAAAAACAGTCCTAGGGCTAAATGCGTAAAGTCAGCAGTTAAATAAAACAGCTAACATTACAGCAGAGGTAATATGAACGTTTTTTGACCTGAAGACACTGATGTAGATGTGTCTGCAATCCTTTCA
>JAUYWG010000055.1:8682253-8696589 GCA_034779775.1 Enteromius afrohamiltoni
TCGTTTGAATCAGTGAGCTGTCGAATCGAGAACAGCTGCAATCGGATCGTTCCAATTCGAGAATGAATCGTTTGGTGAGATTTGCGAAACGATTGAACAGGTTCATTAAAACTAATCAGTCTGTTAATGAATCGCTCGTCTGCGTCTCGCTCGGAGCGCGTGATATATAAGTAACGAATGTAGTGAAGTAAGAAGTACGATCCTTTGCTTACGAAGTAAAAGTAGAAGTTGCTAAAAATAAAACTACTCCGGTAAAGTACAGATACTTCAAAAAATGTACTTAAGTACAGTAACGAATTACAAATACTTCACGTTACTGTCCACCACTGACAGTACTAAAATTATTACAACAAGCAAAGGGCCAAAATTAATTTAATTTAATTAATTTAACTTACAACTAAACATGAAAATTATCATCAAAAAAATGCATTAAAAAGGGAATATAAGAAAAAGGTAATACATGGAAAGAAAGGTTTTTTGTTTTGTTTGTAAAATTATTTATCTGGCTTCCCAAATAAAGCTGTATAGAACTCTGCTGTCAAAAGTAATGTTTTTCGAAATGTTATTTAAAATAAAAAAGACAATAAAAAAGTGGCTATTATTACATTATTACTTTATATTATTACAATATTATATAATGCTTAACATATTAAATGATATTCAAACATCTCAAATACACACACACACACACACACACATATATATAGTGCTGTCAATCTATTAATCACATCCAACATATTTTTTTTCTGTACATAATATATCTTTGTGTACTGTGTATATTTATGATGTAAAAATACACACATACAATACAATAATATTTATTAAATTCTATTTTTTTCTTAAATATATACATGCATGTGTGATTGTAATCATACATACATAATATACACATATATTGAACAAACTTTTATTTTGGATGTGAGTAATCATGATTAATCATTTGACAGCACTTCACAAACACTGTTGATTGAGTTTTTGTGTTTAAATATTTATTACAAAATATTATTTAGAGGGACTTCATTAATTAAAATTCTAAAAAATGATTACAAAATGTTATGTACACTCAACCAATAATATATTTCTGTGCTAATAATGTCGTACCTACTAATGGTGGAGCCACTTGCCAAAAATGGAGATTGTTGAGTGTATAAGTGCAGGCTGCCCTGAATATGATGAAGTGCTTCATCAAGGTTGAGTGTTCTTCTCTTAAAGGCTGCTGAAGGACACAAATTACTTTATTTAAATGGAGGATGAGATGTTTACATCACATACTGACCTAATAATAAGCACTAACAGACAGTTTAAGAGATAAAGAGAGCATGCAGACATGTGGATTAGTCTGTTTTGCTGAACTTACCTGCTCTTTTTCTCTGAGAAGGAGGGAGATGAGCTCTTTGGAAGTTCTCTGTGGCATCCTGGACCCTCTGATGGCGCTGCTGTAGAATATTCTCCCTCAGTCTCTGCTCCTGAACATCCCACTGTTTCCGTTTCTCCTCTAGAGCCCTTGAGAGACAGTAGGAAACAGTAGGAAAATTTCTGACCTCTGACAGTTAGACAATGCTTTGCACACACTCCATCCTCTTAAAGATATAATGAATTATTTTTAAGATGGATGAATGAGAATTTTGGTAACCGTGTGGAGCATATCAAATAAACCACTTGACTTGAAGTGGAAATGAGACTTTAATCTAATTTGCGATATCATCTCATTGCGCAAGCTGCCGTTATCTCAGATGTTTACTTTCCAGGGTCAACAGAAACCTGAGACTTCTGTAACAGATGCATTTCAGCTAAATTAATTTGTTAATGGCACAGAAACTAGTGCATGCCTGTGCTGGGCACCAACTGAGCCTTCAGGCAGAATTGCAACTAAACTGATGCAGAATAATTTTATTTACAGTTTTTTACAATCGCTATGACAGTTTTTCAAAACATTTAACAAGTTTATTAAACTCTTAACGTGCCAACACACCTAAAACACACAATTGGCAAAACAATTAATTTCATGCACAAAATCACACATAGCAAACTAAAACTCATTTTCAAAATACAATAATAAACTACCACAGTACCCTATGTCTAGCAAAACACTGCAAAAATGTTTCAAAATTGTCTAATAATTCAAAACTCTAACACATGTTATCTTCCAACAGGAACATTTGACAAAAACAACACTATAATCAGCTGAAATTACAGAAACTGCATTATTTTATGTGTCAGGTCTGCCCTTATATTTGAAGCCTTTCTACATTTTTGTTTGTTTGGGTTTAGTAAATGCATACATTTAGTTTATTTTGCTGCAGAGATTCAATACAAAAAAATGAATAACCATATCAGAGCAAATTTATAAAATGTACAGTTTATATGGGGGAAAAAAATACAGTTACATATTAGAGACCGGAGGCATACAGTCACTCTAATACAGTAAAGGGTAAAATGACTGTATTTACACTTTGCTGTAGGAGAAGCTATATAACTGTTGGATTCTCTGAAAATACGGACAATGGATGCCAATGTGTCCTGGCTGAGATTTGGCTGTACTCGTTCACTAGCCTCTCTGTATGATAGCCCGTGGTTTATTACATGGTTAATGATAGTAGCTCTTATTTGATCAGCAACCCTAGCTCTGGTCCTTCTTTGAGCGCCACCACACATCAGCTGCATTTGGATCATTCCAATTCAAGAATGAATCGTTTGGTACGATTTGCGAAACGACTGAACAGGTTCATCAAAAAGAATCAGTTTGTTAATGAATCACTCTCGCTAATCGCTAACTCCTCTCCCTCTACCTTGTCCCACTCCTCTCAATTGTACTGGTATCTTCCTCTCCCTTGTGCAGGCATTTCTTTCTTTCTTTCTTTGTGTTGCTCTATATTGTTTTTTTTTCCACTCAAGATCAGCCCAAAGAGTCCTCTTTTAGAACATATGATCATGTGATTGGAAAAAACTCAACACCTGAGTGTGGTTTCCTGGATGGGAATTAGCTGTGATTTATGTATTTGCATAACTGCAATAATCTGTTTCTCATTGGCAATGGAATAAAATACAGTGAATATATTTGTGTTTCAATTCCCAATATGAACAGCTCACTCTGACTTTAGCCTATAGAAGTTATGTTTAGAACATGATGTTATCTGTTCAGACATACAGTGTGAAAGCATTTGTAAATTTGACTGTAAAATTACATTGTTTTGGTCTCGGTTGAGCTTGTGTGTAAAAGAAAAAACTCCATGAATTTTGTATCAATGTGTTAATTGTATAGTCTACAAAAACCGATGTTGTGCTAACCGCGTTAAGAGTTTAAGAAATGTGTTAAAAAACTTTTTCTTAGCAATTGTAAAAAAACCTGAAAATAATTAAATATTTTAAAAATTATATTTTTGTATAACATATCTTTATTGGCTTTTCAAGGTTTTCAGAAACAAAACAAAAAACTTCACATCATAAAAAAAATTAAAAATAAAAATATACAAAATTATATTTTATATTTATACTTTGACACAGGTCTTGCATATAATGTAAGTCTTTTTTTAAATAATATATAATAAAAGATTACTACTTGTTAAGGTTTTAATGCAACTTTTTTTCCATTATGACAGCTTATCACCCTGATATTTTTTATTTAAATATTTACATTTATTTTAATACATAAATTAAAGCATGCACATCATAGAAGTGTTTTCATATGCATGGATTTAGCATTTCTAATTTATTTATGAATAAACACAAAAATGAGTGCCCGCTCTTGCACATGGTCATGAAAGTTCTGTAATATACTCGATACGTTTCAGGAATTATTTAATCACCAAAAAAAAACAGCTCCGGATCTGTGTCCAAGCTTTCTCTGAACCCAGTGGGGGGACGCACTCGTCTTCCTCACCATCAATGCCTTCTATAAAGTAATGCTTGCTGATTAGAGCTTCTATTTCAAGCTGGTAAATCCTGGCTGACAAATAAAGGATTGTATAACAGTATCTGTGCCCTGTAGGGTAGATTCACTTTCAATGTGCACAGTGACTGACCAGGTCAAAAACCCAGACTGAGTCATTAACAGCATGGAGACAGGTCTTAGTATATCTGGCACTCACTGTCAACACTAGATTCAGCAGCTGTGCATTGCTTCTGATCTCTGGGACACTCACCCAGCAGTCTTTTAGCGGAGTTGCCTCCTTGGTGAATACGCTGACGCTATTTTTTTTCTTGTTATTGCCTGCTCATCTAATAACAAGTCCCCAGAGACTGAAAGCCTAGAGCTGTGTTGTTATAAAACACGTTGCAATGTATTAAATGTTTAAGGAAATAGACGTTGACATGCTTATAAATGAATCATTTGGATGGACAGCAAAGAACAAAGTTGTTCACTCTGTACACATTAAACGATATATTCAAGTTGTGTTTTCACTGTTGTTAGGTTTAGAATTAACATTTTTGCCTGAAATGCAAGAAAATGCCTATTATTAAATTGAGAGTAGTGAGAGATTATACATTCATACCTAAAAATGAATTAAAATTTTTCTGATAGGAACAAGTGAAAGAAAGAAAGAAAAAAGTTGATTTAAAACGGATAAAACCTAAATAAGGAAGGAAATAAACAAAAATGATACAGAATCTAAGTACTTGCATCTCAAAATAAATAAATGCTTTTTTAAGATTTTCTACACAGTAATGAAATAAATATAAAATCGGGTTTATTTTTGACATACTTACTTTCGCCGTCGATTTGTTTCTAGGAAAAGCTTGTGAGCCCGAGTTCGACAGTACCTCTGCTCTTGTATCAATGCTTCTCTTTCATCTTCATTCTCTTCATGTACATCTGATCTTATGTTTCTAATGTGATACAACATCAAGGAAGGTATTATTATTATAGGATAAAACATTCTCTCATGAAATACACAGCAACAAAGAAGACACAACGAAAATAAGTAATAGTATCTAAACATAGAGGACATTATAGAACATGTATAAATATATACAGTATAAATATATATCTTATGCTCACCAAGGCTGCATTTATTTTATCATATACAGTAAAAATTTAATGAGACATTCTATCGCAATTTAAAATATATATCTTTTTTATTTTATTATATTTTAAAATGTTATGTATTACTGTGATTGCAAAGCTGAATTTTTAAGCAGCCAATGCTTCAGTGTCAGATCATCTTTCAGAAATCGTTTTAATATGTTGATTTGCTCAAGTAATATTTCTTGTTAAAAAAAGTGCTTAATACTGTTTTATGCAAAACTCAATTCAAAAGGTGTATTAAAAAATAAGACCGGAAATTAATACATTTATTCAGCAAGGAAGGATTAAATCAGCCAGAAGTCATTATAAAGGTAATTATAATGGAACCCCCCCCAAACACATATTTTTTAAATAAATGCTGTTCAATGAACTTTCTATTCAGCATACATCTTTTACATACATTTTTTTTAATTGTAATACCATTTTACAGTACAGGACCACCCTTATATTTGATCATTAGTTAGCCAAGAATAATAAATAAAGCCTATTATGTTTTTTCTAAGTACAGTAGCCCAGTTTATGAGCCCCTAGTAAAACTATGAGAACGACCTTCATATAAATAGACGCTGGTAATTCAGACAAGGAAAAGGATACGAGTAGCAAAGTGTGTCCTCCAGGACTGGCATCCCGAAGATCAGGATGACAAGCTGATGACAGGTCTCCACACTGCCCACTTCTCATCCGAACAAGAAAAGTTGCATCTTATTGATGTTGGAACGGCAGCGCAATTACAAAGCTGGCACGACCAGAATTTATCTGCTCAAGTAGAAATATTTACTGCAGTGAATAATGAGAGCAGAATAAAGACTGGCCAGCCAATTAGACTAATAAACAAATACAGACAGCGCAGAACGCTTCCTACCAATAACTTTATGTCTTCCTGTAGTTTGAGACAAAATAAACCTATATTAAAGCAGGTTAAAGTAAGCCTTTACCGTCGTTCACTACAGCTGAAGCAGTTGCGCCATGACTCGGTAACCATCGACGCGCTTCCTTGACAACAGACACAAACTCGCGGTGGAGGCGTGGTCACGTCTATTTGACGCGTTTGACGTTCATCAATCTTAAGGGACGTACCATATTGCTGCCACCTGCTGGATTAAATACGCAACAGGCTGCATGAAAAGGCTGCATGATTGGATGACCCAGTCAATTCCAAGAAACAACTCTTTTTTTTACAGCAAATTTGAAAGAACCGGATAAATAATGTGATTATTTGCGTCTTAACGCAATTACGTAATCGCGCGGTCGTGGCATTCTAAAATCAAGCAGGCTACAGTTCATTTTTTATTAATACGATGTTTGTGAATTTGTAAACTGTGTCCTAATTCAGTTTTCTATAGCAATTTGTGTAATCCATTACAAAAAGTATTTTTTTCAGGTTTTGTAATAATGGTTATTGCAGTAAATGTATAGTAACCATAGTTTTTGGCGTATTTATATAACCACAGTAAGTTGCTTATATATTTAATTAACATATATAATACTAATATTAATGTAACCTATACTAATTGCCTGAAAGTTTTACTAGGCTTTATAACATAGCGCAATCAAATAATAAATTTACAGTAGCCAGAGAGCCATGAAAGAGTCAGCGAGTCAGTTGTAGACTGGAGAACCGCTCTTGCAAGTGAACAGGTGTGACTGATTCTTTGAACATTGACTCGCTTGCCAAAGGAACGTCACTATAGTTCCAGCAGTCTTGTTTGCTTGGGTTCTCCATCCGTTTACCTGTATAGTCAGTTCAGTTTTTCTTTATTTGAAGATTTTTCACACATTAACTGCTTTAAGTCACTTAAGTGAGGTTGTGAATCGCGGGTCCTCCCAGGATTGATCCTATCTGTCACAGCCGCTGCAGAGTGTGAACTGAAGCGAAACTGCTGGGTTAGAGATGTTAGACTGTGAATGTAAGTAGCTGACAAGCCGTGTCGACCCGCTCAGGCGCGGCTCTTCCAACATGACATAGCCTCTTTTGAACTAGCGCTTTCAATATCGAATAAATATAAAAAATAAACCTATGTACAAATAATGTAGCGTTATATTTCACTATATGGCTAAATCTTTAACTTTCTTTAACATATTTGTACTTCTTCACTAAGTAGGCCATATTAGTTTTGTAAATGGCATTTCTACACTATTAATATGTTTTAACTTCTATAATAAAGGATTGATTTCAGGTTTAAACATTTAATGTGTTTACTGCTCATGTATGCATTATTCATTCATTCATTCATTCATCCATTTATCAAGTTTATTCTTTTTATACAATTCACGCTCAGAATCAGACCTCAAAAAACAGTTAAAATTTGTCAGCAGATGATGAGATGTTCTACACCACAAGCCTATCTTCAAATAAAGTAGTAGATTAGTTTTGATTTTAAAAAAGCAGAGAGCGAAACAAAAGTTCCCTGGTATTTTCTGACTTCACACACGCAATCTTTCATCAGCTACGCTGGCTTGTTGCCACAGTTAAGCTGGTGTTTACAAGGGATCTGAAATGAATTAATATGACTTACACTGGCTCCCAGGTTCTTGTTGCTTCTATTTCCCTCTTGAACCCCCGTTTGTACTTAGCAAATAATAAAGCCAGGCTAAGCATGTGGAGGACAAATGTAATCCAGATCTCTGTAATCCAGTTACTGTGAGACATCCTCTCTGATCCGGATTTACAGTCACAATGAAACACTGAGGGTGTTAAATGTATGCTGCCACAGAAGTGCTCTTCCACACCGCATAGGGATTAAAGCTGTTTATACAATCCTGATATTAACACACATTAGCACATTACAAAACTGGCAAAACCTCTTGAGATACTGGCCCCTTTTCATCTTAAGGGACCGAAGGTTCATCTAAGAAAGTAGTGGGTGTTGTGTCTCTGCAGGCACAGTATATAAATTCCTCCAGCAGGAGACGATGATGCACAATTAATGGCTCTTAACTGATTTCTACTTCTCCCTCTGTGCTCTAGAGGGCGCTGTTGTCCCTTTTATTTGGCTATAAATCGTGGGTGGGTGTGTATGTGTGGGAAAGACAGTCTGTCTGGAGAGATGGGGGTCAGATAAATTTTGCTAGTACAATTGTGTCGAACTGTCATCTGAGGAGGAAAGTGCTTCAATAGCGCAGAGAGTCTGACAGTGAAAGCCAGCTTTCCTCCCTTTTATTGTGGCCCTCAGGGTAACATGAGTGATCATTTCTCCCAGACTGGTGGCTGACGTGTCACAAAAAGTGTCTCACAAACTGCATCGTCTGGGATTGATTGGCCCTTTCATTGTTCAGTAAAACACGAGGTAACCGGATTTCGATTGGACTGTGTTTATCCTTTCTTATAAAGGATGAATTTGTCCCCATGTTCTAAGAAAGAATAATCAGGAAGTAAATAGTCTAGACTGGGGCTAGCTGTCACGCTATATTTTTTTGATTATACAGACACCTACCTTGAAGTCTTAGCTACAAAAGAAGCTTTTCAACACTTCTGCCTTTGTTGTCCAGAAAAAATACATACAGCTGAGCACATGTTGAATTTTCTGTGTCAACATACCCCCAATAGTTGGGCATATTGTTAGACTGAGTTATCAAGATGGATCCTGCTTTTAAGCAGCATGTTATAGACTATTGAACAGTAACGAGTAATGAGTAGCAAATGAATTGCAGATTTTGTCTCCCCAATATGGTTATTAAACAAAGTAGTAACCCATTTAAGGGCTAATTATCCCAAAAATGAAACTTCTGTGATTATTTAATTACCTTCATGTCACTTAAACCTGTGACCTTCTTACAGGTGAACGCAAACACACAAGCTATTTTGAAAAAAAGTTTAAAACCACTTCCAAAGTATATTTTATGTGTGTGTGTGATTCACAGAAGGATGAAATGCATGCAGGTTTTGTACGACATGAGTACATGAAGAACTTTCATTTAGTTTGGGGTAAAATCAATAGTACTCCGAAGAATAATTATGTCGTTTCATGCAAAAACACATACAGAAATTCTATTCACTTCGCTTCAAAATGATCATTTCCTGTTATAGGTTTGTTATTTAAAGTCTAATCAAAGTTTAATCTGATTGTAGGTTCTTGAAGATAATACCATTACAAAACCTCATCTTTTAATTAGCCAATTACAGAAATGCTTAAGGTACACACTGTTTCACGGCTGAAAGTAAAGTTGCCTTCTGGGCTTCTGCATATGATAATCTGATGAGGTAAAATAATGAGTCTCCTAGTGAAATTTCCCTCGATGATATTGGTCAAAGCTTCAAAACTTCACATCGCCGTGAGGAAAACTTTCTGCATTTTGTACAGAGAGTAATGGTCTTATCTTTGAAAGCTTTCATTTATTAGCATTACAAAGTCACCAACCGAAGAAGCCCAGAGAGGCAGAATAATTACTGCAGAACCTGAAGGCCACGTATACCTGTCTGCTTGCTGCTGCATCACAGATTTGTTCAGACTCTAGTTTGTTTTGTGATGTTGAGGTATGTGGTAAATGCAGAAGGTTATAAGGTTTGTGAGGATCCGTATGACTAGTCAGTCTGAATCACTTACCTCAGTTCTTTTTGTAAAGCTAGCAGTCACTTTTTTGTACAGGCAAGGTAAAACATACTATTGATTGTAACATTCTTTTATGACACTGTGTATGGGGTGATTCTCTCCTCCCAAGCAAAAAACAACAGGCTTAACACACTGACCCCAACAAAACCCCAAAACGATTGGAATTTGTTGGTTTCAGTGTAGTGGTGTGCTGTTAAAAGCGTGATGGAGAACCCATACCACCTACCTACCTGAAAGTTTTAGCTACAAAAAGCTACATTGAACACTTTACCTTTATTTCACAGGAAAGAAAGATATAGTGGAACGTGGTTGACCTTTTGTGACAACATGACTATGGGCCAGTTTTACCATCTTTTGGTATTAAAATAGTACTGTCAGGCTTTACTAAAGATATGCTTTGACGAATTAGTGCTGAAAGCCATGGTCAGTTATTTTTGTGCTTGACCATTTTGATTATGTATTTGTAGGAGTTTCCTTTTCAGACGCAAAAATAATGGGAGGTGAGTATTTTAAATGAATCACTCAATGAGATTTACTATATCAAATTACTAATATTTAGCCCATTATTTAACACCCAAAAAGTATGCCTTAAACTATTTTGCTCTTAAAATTGCTACAGTTATTGTTGCCGGGAGGATGCACCGCAGAGAACAAAGAGCATGTGGTAAAAGAGGATTTTTTCCATACGATTAAAGGGTTAGTTCACACAAAAATGAAAATTCTGTCATTAATTACTCACCCCTGTGTCGTTCCAAACCCAAAAGACCTTTGTTCATCTTCAGAACATAAATTAAGATATTTTTGATGATATCAGAGCTCCGTAGCTTTACGTAGTAAAAAAAAACGGTAAAAAAGTCCATGGGACATCAGTGGATCAACTTCAGTTTTGCAACGATAGGAGAATTATTTGAGCAAAAATAATAACATTATATACTCAACCATTCTTCTCCAGTGTTGGGAGTAACGTGTTACAAAAGTAATACATTACAGTAATAAATTACTTTTTGCTGTAACGCAGTAGTG
Source organism: Enteromius afrohamiltoni (assembly GCA_034779775.1). Classification (NCBI taxonomy): domain Eukaryota; kingdom Metazoa; phylum Chordata; class Actinopteri; order Cypriniformes; family Cyprinidae; genus Enteromius; species Enteromius afrohamiltoni. The sequence continues at coordinate 8,692,853 of JAUYWG010000055.1, forward strand.
TAAGGCATTACTAATCAAGTTTCAGTAATATTTTACTCTGTATATGTTCAGTTATGCTTGCGTTACAACACACTTTTAGATGAAAATTTTATTTTTCAAAAAACAGCAAGACACAAGATATTAACGTATAAAAGTCAGCTCTATTTTCTGTTCCTGGTCAGTTATTATCCATGTGTGGTGTATAGGTTTGTAAATGAATACTAAAGGACAGGTTCTAATATATATGTATGAAGTGATTTATTTAATTCATCTCGCTCTCGCTGGCGTAACCTTGTATGTGTGACGGGGTCAAGTGAAGGCGTATTTAGGGCAGGTTTTACATGAGTGTGGCGAGGCTACTGGCCCAACAGTGGAAGGAGTGGCATGATTTCGTCCTCTGTGTTCCAGGTCTGAGGCTATTAGATCTGCCTGGCTCGAACTGGCCAGTGGCCCAAACAACATCAGCATTTTTTTCCTTCCACCTGTCACGGATCACTCCTCTGTGGCCCTCTCCGGCCATCGGAAGCGGGAACCTTCACCCGAGTACTAATGTTCCCACCCGGACCTTTTACACCCCCGTACCTCGGCGCTTCCCGCGCCTGTTTCCCGCCATCCTGACAGCATAAAAGCTCGGACTTTTGCCCAGGACAGACGCGAAGTCTCGATTTGCCACGGCTATCGTTTCCGAGCGTTTACAGTGTTTACTTCCTTTTGTCTACTCGTGTTTGATTTCCGCCTGTCTTTGATTTCCGCCTTTTGCCGCCTGTCCCGATCTTTTGCCTGTTCCTTGACCACGAATATTGCCTGTCCTGTATCATACCTGTCTGCCTGTGTAACGACCATTGCCTGTACGACCCTTCTAATAAACATTGTTGCAAATGGATCCACACGACTCCCGCGAATCACAACACCACCAAAACAACTTATAAACTTATTTCAACTAATAAAACAGTTCAGTTTTGTGTGTAATGGCAAAATAATTATATTTAGTTTAGTTTTTTTTATTTTAGTTTTAGTTAATTTAGAAAAATGCTTTTAGCATTACTGTTCATGAAATATAAGTTTTCATTTGACAATACGTTTTCGTAATTACAAAGTGGCCAGCGGCAGCCAGTGCTGATCATAAACTATATTTGATCAATTTAACCTTTTCAAATCATCAGAACTTGCCTAAAATGCAATAAAAAACATTTTAAGCATATAACAATGATTAAACATTAAACCACCTCCAGTGAAAACTAAATGGCAAACTCCGTCATTCTATTCAGAGTATTACATCATTCAGAACAGTAAAGAGTCTACATTTATTTGGGTGCACTGATAATATCTTGAACACAAGCGCTTCACAACAATTAACCGAAACTCAGCGAAAAAAGACATAAATACCAAAAGCTTTAAATGTCCACTTAACAAAACAAAAACAAAAAAATTTATTTGCACAAAAAGATATTCTCGTAGCATGGCAAGTTGAGCCACTGATGTCACATGGACTGTTTTATTGATGTTTTTGCTACATTTCTGGATCTGGATCATTTCAGGTTTTAATTTCAGTTCAGATGGCTCTCTGTCATATTAAAAAATATCTTAATTTGTGCTTCAAAGATGGACGTCTTATGGGTTTGGAATGACATGAGGGTGAGTAAAATTAGTTTTAAGTGAACTAACCCTAATTTTAACTAACTAATTAATTTACAATTAATTAGTTATTTTCTTTGGGAAATAAATGATGATTTGGAACATACCTCGTCTAGCTTAATTGAAAAAAAACATATATATATTTTCCTTTATGCTATTTGCGACTACTCTAATTTGTGCTGTGCATTGCGTAGGTTGATTTGTAAATGAGATGTTGCATCTCTTCTTTAATTTGCTTGTCGTTAATAAATCACCCGCAGGAATTTCCACCCTTCCTGGCGCTGTTTTGAAATTGTGCTCTCGCTCTAATTTGTCCTGTTGAGTAAAACTATCCCTGTATGGGACACAGAACACAAAAGGCAACAAAAGTTTAGCAAAATAATTGATTGACAGCTAGCCTCAATAATTTCACATTTCACACAGTAGTATGATGGAAAAGTACTCCTGCACTCTTTCGCTATTATAATTTTCTTCCTCTTCTGTTCTGGTTTGAAAAACACTTTGGAACTTTAGTAATATGAATGACAAATGCTGCCTCTCTGTTTCTCTTAAATGCTCAATTTTAGTCAATCAGTCAGTCGGGTGTCTTTGTCTGCTGGATGTTGATCTCCAAACTGAGTGCTTCACAGTATGCCACAACAGACTCTTCATTTCATGCCCGTGTCCTTCAAATAGCTCATGCTCTCAGCCTATTATCGCCATAATCATTTCTGTGGCCAAATACAGTAAACTTTGCAAAAATCCTCTCAGGTGTGGTAATGCATCATCTGGCCATATTGTGCATTTTGCATTCTTTGCAAGCCATTATTATTGCTTGATGTTTATTTCATTGGAATATTTTAATGTATTCAAAAGCATTTTGTAACACCAGTTAAAGGTAAAATGTGTTCTATCAAACTGTGAATATAGAGTAGTATTGGACCAGTATTTGTGGGATGGCAGTGTATAACGTTCATACCTTGATAAGTCCTGCTGTGTAGCTGATGATACAGCAGTGATTGTTCTCCACAACTATTGTGGAAATAGAGAACATCATGAGATGAAAGCAGTAGCCTTGTATAATCTGTGTCTTTTCCAGATCACCAGTTCAGTTATCTAAAACCTTCCCCTGTCTATTACGAGGCTCTTCACAAATATTATTTTTTTTACAGCCTCCATTCTTAGCTTAAATGTAAACATCTATAGTGTCATTTAAGTGCATTTCCTTTTATCTTTATAACTATGAGAATTCATGGAATGATATGATTTCATGTGGGTCTATGTGGATACTCTCTTTTCAGAAATTGCAGTGTTTACTGATTGGTTACTAACACTAAAATAAGCATCAGTTTCTTGACTGCGGTTTGGCTTTTGAGCATAGAATCCATTTTCCCTGACAACAACTGGCCTTTTTGAAGAAATATTGCATAGAGTTTCTACTGTTCAGTAGGCATACATTCTCCCTACAGACTAATTGCAATAACTGGAATTTGCTATATAGGTTATTCAGACTGAATCAATCCTGACATTACACAGTGCTAAAATATGATCCAAAACAAAGCCTCTTCATTTTTCTTGCATGCAGTGAATGACACTGGTTTACAGAGGTAATTCTGAACAGCAGCAATTTGCCTTATCTTTGCAGGTCATTCGTCCTTTTAGCGGCATGTTGTTGCCACTGCAGCATTGAGCTCAGTGATGTTGTGCAATTGAATTATTTACACTCATATACTCCAACACAAGCAGTGACTCACAATTGTTCATATCATGGCTAATTCCAAAAGAAAAGACGCTCTCTTTGTACCAGTGTAGGTGCTGGTCACCTTTTTGACATGAAGTGCTATCCCATCATTTACACAGTGATGTTTGGATAACAAAAAGCAACCAAAAAAATACACCAAAGTGCTTTAGTGCTGCCCTGAGTGCTGCCGCACTACCCAACTGAACCACACAGGATGACCCACAGGTCACCTCATCCATTAACTTGCACAACCCATTGCAGCACAGATCAGTTTTTGTCAGGTTTAAGGTTTGGCTGTTAACAGTGAGGAATATGCCACATATTTGTTGCCACATGGTAAAATGTAAATGTAATCTGTCCAGGCTATGTTTATCTGCTCTGTTGGCTCTGATTCAGTTTCCAT
>JAUYWG010000055.1:8696885-8708678 GCA_034779775.1 Enteromius afrohamiltoni
ATCTGCATTGTTAATCCTTTTGATCTATTATTACACTGATCTAAAATGCACAAATATCATAATGATATTTCCCCTCCATTTTAAATTATACAACAAAGATAATAAGAATGGTTAGATTTTTGTGATTTTTTTTTAAAATAAAAGATCAAAATGATTAACAATGCAGGGTATTTTTCACAGCCTTCTTTGATCACATTTACCAAGGGTGCCAATATTTTTGATAATTATATCCCACTTTCTCCTCACATTTTGCCTTTTCTATACCAGCAGTGGCACTCGCTTCTAAGGCTTCCATCCCTTTGCTAGCATTAGCTGCTCCCATGTGCTTGTGTGAAAGTAGAAGATTGGGTGATGGCATGCTGTGTCTTAGGTGTGTTTGAGGCTGAGTGGTGTGAAGCTGCCGTGCTGATTCTCGTCTACGCTCATGTTAAGCCTTGCTGCTCTTCTCAACGTCCCTTGACTATAACACTGACATAGGAGACAAAATCAAAGAGGGCAAAGTGACCTTATTGCGCTCAATGAGGGGAGACACGTGTGGCGGTGACTAATGGCCCAAATCTGGGCGAGAACGAATGTGCGCATGAGTTTAACAATGTATGACTGAAAACAAATTATAACTCTGGGAGTGACTACACCACTCCACTGATTATAGCAATCCCTGACCATTTATAAAGGAGCTTTGAGGACAGTGACTAATAGCGGGGGAAGCACAGTAAACAGGTAATATTTGTTCATAAATGCGTACCGTAAATTTTCATCTTTTGTGTTAGATTTACATGCTCATCTTATTTCCGCTTCTTACACCCTGACTTAACCCCTCAAGTCAAATGTAGTCGTTGTTTATTTTGTTTCCATGGCAACAGGAGCTGACAAGTTCACTATTGTGTGTGCAACTGTTGTGCAGTGAACCTTGCAAGGACAACACTTTCCGTTGTTTGAAATGCTGGGTAAATTGAGCTATTTTATTTTATTTCTAATTATCGCAATCTTTTTCTCAAGGATCTTTGTATGTCACATTATGTTCAGTTCAGTTTCTCTCTTGAATTAACTGAATATTCTATTCTGTAGTGGTAAATGAATACTTAGCTATTATAAAAGAGAGACTAATTGGTGAAACAACTACTGTTAATCAGCCACATGCCAAGATGAAATTTTAATCAGGACTGAAGCAATATGTATGCCGTCTCATAAGAGCAAATAAACATGAATGCATCCACCATTAAGGCTGTTGACTCAAATATTAAAACAGTCTTTCAGTAGATGACAACACTACAGTCTCATGTTAGAACACATAGATTTTTTAATGAGACATCCAAACATACAAATACGTCCAGTTAATTTTTTTTATAAGCCTATTGCTTTATTACATCACATGTGTAAGGATTCGCGAGACTCGTGTGGATCCATGTGCAACAATTTTAATAGGAGTAGTCAAACAGGCGAGGGTCGTAAACACAGATAAACAGGGCAATAGTAGGATAGGCAAACTCGGAGTCAAAGACAGGCAATAGATGCAGGCAGGGCAGGTGGCAAAATGGCGGAAAACTAACACAGGCAGTAAATCAAACACGGGTAGTCAAACAATAGTAATCAGAAGAACGCTCAGAAACGATAGCCGGGGCAAATCGAGACTTTGCGACTTGCTAGTCCAAAAGTCCGAGCTTAAATAGTCCACAGATGGTCAAAGAGGTCCGGGTGGGAACGTCTGTGACAACATGTTACAAAATAGCTTATAGCTTATAATAGCTTATTTTTCTTCAGGGGTTGGGGGGTTATCAAATATCTCAAAAAATTTATGTCATGGTTTCTTTTGGGGCGGCCCTGGAGAGTTCAAGATAGTTCTAGTTCTTACAAATTCTAGTTTATTTAATGCTATTTACAGTGTATGTTGTTTCAAAGCAGCTTTACAGAAAATGTATTAAAACATATGAGCATGATGACAAGATGACAAGTTAAATTAATAGTTTTTATCAGTTGAAAAAAAAAAGTACAAAATAAATGTACAATTACCTTATCAAAAGGTACATGTTTGTAGGGTACCTTAAAGGTACATATTAGTATTTATTGTGTACATATTTGAACCTAATAGGTACAAAAGTGTACCTTTATTTCTGAGAGTGTAGCAATAGCGAACAATACATCGTATGGGTATAAATCTTTCCTTTATGCCAAAAAAGGATATTAAGTAAAGTCCATGTTCCATTATAAGATATTTTGTACATTTTCTACTGTAAATATGGTAAAACTTAATTTTTGATTAGTAATATGCATTGCTAAGAATTTTTGGACAACTTTAAAGGTAATTTTTCTCAGTACGTTGTTTTTTAGTTTTGCACCTTCAGATTCCAGACTTTCTCAAGCTAATATTGTCCTAACAAACCACGCATTAATGGAAAGCTTATTTATTCAGTTTTCCCAAAATTGACCTTTATGACTGTTTTTGTGCTATGACCGAAACAAAGTTCAATACTGTAACATGGTCTGGACTTGTTCCTCATCTTGTCTTTCTGTTTTACTTTCGTTTTGGTTTCTCACGTGCCATGTCCTTATTTGGAGTTTCCTGTCTTTGTCATTAGTATAGTCAATTTGATCCCAGCCATGCGTCGCAGGTGTTTTGAGTTTCCCTCTTGTTTGCTATTGTATTTAACCTGTGTCCTTGTGAGTTTCTAGCTGTCGGTCGTTGTTTTAGTGTCACGTTGATTGTGTATAATGTCACTGTCATGGATCATCACCATGCTTCGCACCCCAACCATGACAAATACAAAGTTATTACAAAGTAAAGTTAAAAATAATAAAAATGCACATAAGAAAAGTGCTAAAATGTATAAATGTACATGGATAAATAACAGGCTGAACGGTTAATCAACTTTCATATTTAAAATTTATATTTCAATATTAATATTTCATATAATTAGTATTCAGTTTTTTTCTTTTTTGGTGATCTTGGTGATCATAAAATAATTAAAAATAAATAAATAAAAAGCACACCACCCTAAAACATTTACATTTAATTTAAATAAAATGTAAACATCTAAAAGACTCTAATAACTATTATTTTAATACATTTGTCAGAAGTTACTTATTTAAATAATTCTAATGAATCATTTACCAAATCATGACAACTTTTAATTGTTTAAATGTTCAATTTAAAAATAAGAATTGTTATCTTGTAATATGCACTCAAACATCTGGGGACCACATTGTGAAATGAGGTTTGAGACTATTAACAACAGTGTAATTACTGACTGTTACATTACCTCTAGTAAATGGTAGAAAATGGTATTTAAATGAATGGAAAAACTGCTAAATTCAGTCGCTTGATTTTAAAACGTATATCCATTATTCTTTAACCTTGTTTTCTATCTGAGCTGCTTTTTCCATGCTCCTACCTTCAAACATTCAGCAGCACACATTGTATCACATTCAGAACTGATCGTGGGGGTCACATTGCCCCACTGGAGCTGGGATGCAGAGCCGTATCTACCTTGATCTAATTACTAGGAGAATTCAACAGGACCTTTCGCTGCATCTTCATCTCTTATTCCTTTTCATAATGTTCCTTATTCAAAGAGCTTTTCAAATTTGGTGTCATCATTCTGTACGTACCCTGCGTAGGAGGGAGATCTCCCTGCAATACTGTATGACATGAAAGAGAAAATGCCCTCTACAATAATGAATCTATCAGAGCAGGTGTCAGCTTGATGTCATCACTCCCTGTATTGGCACTCACCATTAAACCGATCACCCTGGGTGCAGAGAAAGGAGATAAAATATTTGATAATTTCTTTATAGCATGCACATTTTAGACCACAAGGCAAAATGAGACTCAAAATCCATTGTATGGCAATATATTGTATATTTTTCATATATGGGATATTTCAAAAATAGAATGGGAGAATGTGAAACACACACTATATGGCACAATAAAACCCACTTTTTAAATAAAAATAGAATTGCTAATCAGTCATTGCATCACTGAAGCTGTTGTTAGAAGCTCCAATAGAATTATATAGAATTCAGTTATATAACAATCAGAGAAGCTGTACATTGGTTGGTCTTAATGCTATTGGAGCATAAGAAAAAAATGACACAGTAACATTGCCAGATTCCGTTGATGATTTCAGAAGCAGTACCTTGCATGACTGCAGTAGCTGCCCAAGAGGCATTTCAAAGATGGCTGCTGAAATTACTTGCCTTAAAGGGTAATAAGGTTAGCTGCAAAACCTTTTCCATCTTAAGGGCTCTATTTTACTGATCTAAGCGCATGGTCTAAAGCGCTCGGCACAAGTGCACCCAGGGCATGTCTGAATAAACATTTGCTAGTTTAACGACAGGAAAACAGTCAACATGTTTTTTTTGAGCTTAACGTGTAATAAACCAATTAAAGTATCATCTCCCATTTCCTTTAAGAGTGAGTTGCGCTTGCATCATGTTAAACTTAAACATGTGACTTGAAGTGCAAACAATAAGAGCAAGAGAAGAAGCCATTACTCACCCAGATTGATATACGATTCACTTACCACTGTTGATTAATGAACTCATGGAAAACGTGGGGAAAGAGAAATGAAATGGATAAAAAAAGAAAACAGTATTAGGTGCAAATAGAAGCGCAAATGGAAATGCTTGAAACTTTGAACCAGAGAGTGAAAAAAGAAAACAATAATGGGCATTAAAAGAAACGCTAGTGGAAGCGAGAATGATAAGCTAACCGGCTAATGTACTGCACGCGTGTTACACTGGCAGTTTTCATTTAAAAGCGAACAATCAAATTAGTCAGATTAGTATGATAGCTAATATCACATACATAGAGGGAAATAAGTTATTTATTATCACTTTAAGCAACAGAGAATGGTAATAACATAGTTTCAACAGAAAAGCGAAGCTACACAGAGCTACAGTTGCAAACCTCTCAGCAGAACAGAAGACAGGAGCAATTGACGAGTGAAAAGAGTGAATTCAAATTCAACTTCAACTTCATATTCACTCAAATCTTCAAACACACTGTGCTTAGACTGTGTAGCCAACTTAATATCTATTCAATGACTTTTGCGATTGACTTTTTTCTTAACAACAACAAAAAGTTACTGTATACAAACCTAGCTTTTAAGACTTACCAGTACATGCTGATATATGCAACACAATCTAGCAACATTAGATACTTTTCAAAAATGAGTCTGCATGTACGTAAAGTATGCAAAGTTCAGAATCTTCAGATTATTATAATTTTTTTGTTGGTAGCAGCAAAATTTTAGTTACAAACATTCAATTTCAAAAAAAGTCTGTTACAAGAAATTGTCAACATTAATGCAAGTGATTCAAAGTTGCAACCACAAAAACCTGTACCCAGATCAGCTCCCACTTCTCACGCACAAACACCATCCACCAATCCGGGATCAGTCACTACCACGTGATCCCAATCACCCGAATTCTGAACACCTGATTCCACTCACCTGTGCACTTTATAAGGCAGCCTCACAATTCACTCATCGGCTGAGCTCAAGGTAGCAACGCTCATGAGTATATATCTATTCTACCTTGCTTACTTACCTGAGGGTATCCTTGAACATACTCTAATCTGCTCGCTGCTTGATTTACTGTGCCTGGTGTTACTTACCTCTCATACTTACCACTCTGCTATTGAATATCTGTGCTTTAAATAAAAATACCTGAATTTATTCCAGTTCTGTGTTCGCTGGCTTCTCTGAGCCTGACAGTTTAGAGAGAATTAAAAAAAATATATATATTTTTTACTAAATGCACCTGAAAAAGTGTGTAAGTAGATGGTTATGGAGAAGTGGTTTATATTTATTGGATCTCTTACTTCTTTTTTTGCTCCTTTGGTAATAAATGGTAATACTACTTCCCTTTTTTTTTTGTTCTAGTATGCCTTCAGCATAATTCCGGATATTTCTTTTGATTTTTTTAGTGTCTTTTTGGCTCCCAGTTACCTTTTAAAGTACTTTTGTGTTTACTCATTTTAATCCTATTTCTACACCCAAGCTGCAGGTCAAATCATACTGTATAGTGTTTTTTTTCCCTTGCACAAATGCACAAAGAGAAGCTATTTGCTATCGATCAGAAATATATTTGTGTACTTTAGAGGTCCCCCCGCCTCCAAAAAAAATCAAGATAAAGACGTTTTTCTTCTTTGATGGTGTAAAAATATCTCAAAGGGATTTTGACTCCTTGCCATGCATGCATTGCCCCAATCACATGTGGGTTTATATGTCTATACTGAACTAAGATGGTGGTTTTTCATGTAATCCCTGCTGCTCAAAGTCCCCTCTCTGGAGACTCTACATCTATTGAATCCATTAGTGGCCTCTGCTTTCAACATCAAACCCCAAATCTCTGATTAAACCACTGTACGGCTCAACAGACTTTCATCTCAGTATGCGCTGACTGACACTGAATGACAGAGCAGGCATGTCTGTCTCCCACAAATAGTAACAGAATCTGACATGTATCAGCAAGCCATCCTTGGGAAAGATGCATTTTCAAGGTAGTCCATGCTAATTCCTCTTTTTTTTTGCTTGACTTGATACTTCAACATTTTTTAGGGTACTTTGACAGTCTTTGATACATTTTTAATGGAATCCAAGGAACTTTTACCATTCAGTAGCAATTTTCATCAGAGTATCATATCATTCCTCAGTACAGTATATCCGAATCTTCAAAATGCCACATGTTGCTTGAAACCATAATAATAATAATAGTATGCATAATAATAAAAGTAATTAGATTAACATACAAATCTGTTCCAGTGACACCTAAAAACATTTAAACCAACAATATATTATATAGTATTGTAAATACTACTATTAATTAAAATAATTGGCATAAATAAGACATAAAATAAGACATATTGGCAGAATTTGCAGTAGAAAAATCAAAAATCACCCCCTTTATTTATCATTTCTTGATTATGACATTCAGGATGCCAACTTTCATTTTTATGCAGATGACTTGTATTGTATTGACTTCGCAGCTTTACAGTTTAAAACTTAAAACCACAAATTTTCAAGTTCAGTGTAAAAAAAAACAAAAACAAATCATGGTTCTCTAAGATTTATATCAAATTGAAAACCCCTTAACTCATCATTGTACTTTGTAAAATATAGTAGGTTGGCTTTCTTTGTCTATTAGAAGAAAAAATACACTGGAACACAAAAACAGTTAAAATTCATAGAAAATGAACTCCAGGTGACGCAAAGCAACTTTTTATTTAACATTGCAACAAACTGCAACAATATTACTTACAAATATGAATTGGCCATGCCCTTATGCAAGCTGAGACCACCAGCACCAGTAGATATAACCTAATTTTATACATTTTAAATAAATACTGAGTCTGTTTATAAATGATACAACATTTTTTTTTCTGCTCTGGAATCAAATAGATGAGAACTAAATACAACAAACAGTCTTAATATTTATTATATTAAAGCTACTTTCACATGCTCAAGGATTAATCAAATTTGTATTTACAAATAACTAGAAAATATAAAATCTTGTCTGCTATTTTCTTTTCTGCTGTTGAGGGTCCTAATGCCCCAGCATAATGATGGAGATGTAAGAAAAAGTTGTCGTTTGGATCAAAAGTCAAACTTGTGACTCTCTGTGGATACTAAAAATCCCATGACCACCTAACCATCACATTTGCTGTTTCCTGCCACAGTCTCCATCTCCTCTCACTGTTATCTGTGGTGTGGAGCCCACTCTTGTACTCTTTGTCTGGAGTTGCATCATCCAGGTAGATTCTAAACACTGGTGGGGGTTCAGAAGACTCAGAAGATCTATTTTTAAAATGTGTGAAAAAAGCTGTATATAAAAGTAAGTAATTATTATTATTAACGTGCACATGCAGATTGTGCTGAACAATTCCTTGGAAGTTTATAAAAACAAAGGCTTGTGCTTGCTCTTTTGGAGTGTGAGAGTGTGTATACCTCTTTTTGGTCTGGGACTTCATTAAACATGCCCTTTTTTAGCTGTCCTCACTCTCTCGCTCTTCTTTCCTTCTGTCTCTTTGTCTCTCGCCAGCACTACCACAATGTGAAGTGCAGTTCTGAAAGCCTGTCATTGTCTCATACCACACATCTTAAATGGAATCCTGCTGCGGCATCAAAGAAATTGCGCCAACCTTCCTATCCCAAGCAATCCCCTGACAGTGTTGTGAAAGTTCTGTCTATGTGGAAGGGGGTGGATGGGTATCAGTAAAGCATGCTTGGCTCACGCTGTTCGTTGGAGAATTGTTATTCCAATAACAGGCTGAGTTTAAACTGTGAATGGTGTATCTTGTTTCACAGTTTGGGAAGTGAGGAATTTAAAGGCATGGTTCACACAAAAAGGAAAACTTTTACTTTCATCATGCCTTTGCAAGCACCTGTGACTCTCCCATGAGACGCCAAAGGAAGTTTTTTTTTAAAGAATTGTTGTTCTTTTCCATGCAGCCATAGGGAATGGGGCTTTAAAACTCATTCAATAAAGGTGATCATCTGTCAAATTATAGGTCAGATGGTCTGGTTTTGAAATGCCATGTTAACCTTTCATTTGTCCTCCTAAAATCATCACTGTCTTACACTTTATCCAATGGTATAAAATAAAAAAAAAATATGTTTTGGTTAACGCAGCCTATATTTTAAGGCCAGTTCACAATGCATCGACAAATGCAGATATACAGGAACAGACATATTTGATGGATTTTGTCTGATTAGTGTGTAATATTCATGCAGATGGCTCAAAAAGGTATCCAACAGTGTCTGAAGGTTTCCTGCATGTTCTCCTGTAGAGTTTTTTTAAAATTAAATTAAATTCTAATCTGACCCATTATATTATAACCTTGAAGTGAGGTTAAAATATAAATTCATCATTGATCATTTTAATAATATAACTTTCTAAGCATTTGTTTATCCTATTTTTATTGTACTCACTCATTTAAAATGCAACAACCTTTAGTGTACCTCATGGTCACATTCTCGCCAGTCTTGGTTATTAGACAGAGGCAAATACTTTGTGACCGCACTAATGCGGTCTAACAGTACTTTTACTTAGTGCTCCTAGATCTGTACACACTTCCATAAAACAGCATTATCTCTAAACTTAAATTTTAAATGCAGAGCACTTATTCCAAGTATGGGTCACCATACCTGGCTACAAGTCGCTTCACTTTACTTTCAGTTTCACTAATGGCTCGTTTCCACTGAGCGGTTGTCAAGTTGTCAGAAGTTGTGAACCGTACCAAAATAGCGAACCACTTTTTTGTTACCATTCCGTAAAGGGTCCTAGCACAGCAAAGGGTACCAGAAGGGTAAAGCTAAACTCACTGCAGAACCTTGATTGGTTGAATAGAATTATCACTTTTGCGTTATACAAGGAAATCCCCTTCTCTCGTTCTGATCTGCCGTCCATGAGTTTGTTTACATTGGCTTTTTTTACATGAGAGTGCGCAAACACAAAAAAAGTGTATTTTATAAGTTGATATTTTCATACAGACAACAGTAGTTTCTCTATATTCGTTCTTTAAAGCACCATTGCCCAAAACCCTCAAATTTAAAAATGTTTATTGTTGTTGTTTTCCAGGCAAGAATGTAGTTGTTTAAAACTCAAATATGCAGTTTATTTATAAAGATAGCACCTATTTTATATGCTGGTTTCTGAGCTCTGGGTGCTCAGTGCTTTTGTATCCGCTTATGTATCCTCAAGCAAGGCTAGTCCTTACGATATTTTCCGCTGGCTCTGATGTCTTTGTAGTGATTAAACACGAGATACAGTTTGTTTTGGGTAACATTATATTTAACAGGCATTGGTGGTCTCATGCATCTTTTATTTGTTCCTGATCAAATAGTCTAAGCACAAAGTTATAATTAACTTTATATATTTATTTTGATCTTGACCATAGTGCATTTCTGACTATTATTGTTGTGTGCTTATTGTCACGCTTTATCGTCACTCACTACATTCCTGTATAGACCACACCTATCAAGTAAGGATACCGATGATAGTGGAAATGCAAGCTGGATTAGGGTGTTCCGTACCGAAACGTACCGTACTTTACTTTACTTTAATTTCTCTGATAGTACCTTTGGTTTGGTCATGCTATGGTTTTTCCATGTAGGCTTAGGTAGAGTAACATTACGGTAAACAGAGGTTAGACTCACCCTATTTAGGTTGAATGAATAACAGTTGACCTAAATGGAAATTCCCTTTAGCCTTTATATTCTAAGTACATTTGAAATAATAACAAGCGTTTATATATGATCTAAAAGCTGAATAAATAAGCTTTCCATTGATTTATGATTTTAACGGATAGGGCAATATTTGACCGAGATACAGCTATATAAAAATCTGGAATCTGAGCTTAGAGACAAATCTAAATGCTGAGAAAATCACCTTTAAAGTTGTTCAAATTAGATCTTATCAATTAATTTTACTAATCAATATATTTGTATATATTTTACAGTAAGAAATTGACTAAATATTTTGATGGAACATGATCTTTACAACAGGATGGAACAGGATTTTTGGCAAAAAATGTTTTATAATTTTGACCCATACTATTTATTTTTGCCTATTGCTACAAATAAACCCCAGCAACTTAAAACTGGTGTTGTGGTCCAGGGTCACATATGGTAAAAGGATGAGTTACCTCTCAAACATAAATATCTTAATTTGATGTTGGTAGTTTAATGCGTTACAGTGTGCGGCGCCGACAAGAACACTTGATTTTTTCCTCTTATAAAAGTGGAAACAGCTTACTTACTTAATGTATATAAATAATTACTATTAATTATGACTAGTTGCAATTATTTATATCAGCTGCCAGTAGTAACTGTAGCAGAATTACCATCAACTAATCTATTAATTTAGCGAACATATAGTGTAAGTTCATATAAACTCTAAGAAGGGATATTTTCATGGCCAGAGAATAATACCTGCTTACAGTATCCCTGCTTAAGAGCATGTAGCAAGGGTCTAAATCGTAAAGGGAATTTCATTTGCAAGGCAGAATAAGAACTTATTTAATTTGTGCATAAGTTTTATTAACTCTAAGTTAAATCACATAACTGAACACACACTTATGAATACACTCAAACAAAGGGGAAAGTGCAAAGAAGGTTTAAGGGTAAACCATTAAGAAAAGCTAAAATTGAAGTTATGAAAAGAGAGTCAGTTGACCGCATTGTCAGTTAAAACATTCCATGCCGTTCATAATGGGTTTTATAACTAATACTTAACTTCTGTTTCGTTCAGTTATATGTACGATACTTGTATTGCCTCATTGTTGAGGATCCGATGCAGTCTCAAAGTCAGGATGGTTCCAAGGTTTTGAATTGGCAATCATGTATTTCCTGGTTTAAAAAGTGATGAATTCCAAAAGATGTCCTGACTCTGATAATTGGTAGATGAAAGAAGAGCTGGAAGAGAGATCTCTGGTGATCCACAGATCTTGGGTAAATGGAAAATAAAAGACCACAGAGGTCTGGCTCAGAACATGGGTGTTGCCGTGGAGCTAAATTCTCATCTTAGTGTCTCACAAGACTGAAGACTGCGCTGCATCTAGTCCCAGCTGATGCGTTTGCATTGGGCCTAGGGGCTTAGCCAGGAGACGAGATTGATGTACAAAATGATAAGAGTCTTAAAATACTAAATGTTGCAAAGATATCAACCTATAAACATACACTCTCAATTAGATCGTCTGAAGAAGAGTGCTTAGATACTGTCACGAGCCGCGCCTCAGTGGCTCTCCCCGGAACTCGGCAGCGGGAACCGTCTCCCGAGTTCTAACGTTCCTAC
>JAUYWG010000055.1:8736395-8763429 GCA_034779775.1 Enteromius afrohamiltoni
AGTCTGGGCTGAAGTGCCCTCTGTAGGAACTTGATACCACTTCCAGCTGGGGTTGTAACACATAGGATAAATGTAAGATTCATATATCAGTCCAATTTCAATTAATTTCATACGAATGTACGAGAAAAGTTTGAATCTTTTTCTTAGGTATACAGAAAGTAACACTTTATCAAAACAAACATCAAATCTTGTACAGTGAATTTTTTGTAATATTTTTTGGATAGTTTGCCCCAAAATGCAAATTACTCCATGATTTACATATCTTCAAGCCATCGGAGTTCTATAAAAATCCTGGCTTTTTTTAATGGCAGTGAAGCTGCTGAAGGCCAATAAAGTGCATTCATCCATCATAAAAAGTGCCCTTCACAGCTGTGGGGAGTTAATAAAGGCCTTCTTAAGCAAATCAGTGTTTTGTGTAAGAATAACATCCATATTTAAAACTTAATAAGCCATAATTTTTAGCTTAACTGTTGTACATGTGCACAACATTCCAGCTAAAAAATGTTTTTACATCAAATATAGGTGAAAAATGAATGAAAACATAAATTGTCATTGGAAATAAAAAATTTAATTCAAATACTTTTGACCACAAGCAGACTTTGTATGGTTATGTCAATGAGACCTAAATTTGGTGAGTGCACACCCATATTGTGATGAGAAGGGTGTCTGAAAGGTTATCCAGGTGTTAAGGGAATTTCATTCCTTTCTGTTCTCCCTCTAAAACAACTACGATAAGCATGGGTTGAGTGCTTCTTTTGTCCTTCTCATGCGATGGCAGTCAATGGGAATTAGCTGCATGTGATTACTCCACCCCTCTTGATAACCATGTGCTTCTGTTTTGTTGGCAGGCCAGGGTGATGGCAAAACACGCTCAGAGGGCTAACATTCACACGCTTGCATGCATATCCAGTCTTGCCAGCATAGCAGAATTATTATGCAGTATGAATCAATGTGGTGCAGTTGGCTGTAAATTCACAGATGTGTGCTCCCACCATTTCATGGGCCAGCTCAGAGTAATGGCAGCTATCATTAAAAGTGACATGTGGCCATACCATTACATGGTGCAGTTACATTGTGATTCATTCAAACCTGTAGGGCCGAGCACTCTGGCCATGGCTGCACATTATGAGACAAGTTAATATAGCCAGACATGTAAAAAATAACGGAATAGTTCACATAAAAATGAAACTTTGCTGACTATTTACCCAACCTTGAGCCTTCCAAGGTGTAGATGAGTTTCTTCATCAGGACAGATTTGGAGAAATTTACCATTAAATCATTTGGACATCACTTAAATCAATGGATCCTGTGCAGTGAATGGGTTCCATCACAAGAAGAGTACAAACAACAGAAGTATGCAGAAGTATATGTTCAGAAGTATTTCACACAACCAGTTCATGTTTTTGAAGTAAAAAAAAGCTTGATTCAGTGGTTCACAGTAACTTAAAACTGTTGCTTCTGGTTGAAATACAAGTCCTCATTATATTATTGCAAAATGTATTATCTAAATCAGGAGAGAAATATGTGCAGTTCATGCAAAAATATTCCAAAATAGTGTACTAGTTAATAGTTTTTACTAGAATTGGCAAATTAAAGTTTAAATGTCTTGATGGATTCATTTCTTACAAACATGATGCTTTTGACTTCACATTATGTTAACTGTTGGACTGCCTTTTCTTGTGTATTATTGGACAATTTTCATCAGCTGTTTGGACTCATTTATTCTGATGGCACTCATTCAAAATAGAAGATTCATTGCTGAGCAAGTGATGTAATGCTAAATTTCTCTAAACCTGTTACAATGAAGAATACTCTACATTCTGGATGGTCTATCTCACAGTCTCAGAGTAGATACAATACAATACAAATGAAGAGCTTTTGTAATGCCAATAAACAAGCACCCTAAATTGACATTTAATTTGATATACAGACATAACAGACGAAAATTACAGGTCTTTAAACTGAAAAACAAACACATAATCCCAAGGTTAATTAGACCCAATAATAAGTCTTGGCTGGTTTTATGAGTAAGGTGCAGTAATTATAGGAAAGAGTGCTTTTGTGTTATTGTGTAGGTACTAGCGTTTCCTTCCCACACTTAATGACATAATGACACCTCACAGACTGCAGGATATAAACACACAATCAGTTAAACTCACACTTCAACTTTAATTTAAGTTCATTACAGTTGTTCCCATAAGTATATATTTGACTTTTCCTCAATACACAGTTTACATCACCAAGAGATTTGAAACAAACAGACCATAGCAAATTTAAACCAAAACATAACTAGTACCAATTATGAGCCACGTAAACAAATTCTAAAAAAAAACTGTATATCACTGTATTTACTATACACAGCAGATAATATGTTGTATCAGTTTATTAATACTAAATACAAGGTCCTGCATGCATCTCTCTAAACCCAATGCTGTAACTAAACGATTGATAGAAGCATCTGTATTTTATAAATAAGCCCTTTTATAAACTGTTATAGTATAGCGGTAATTCAGTAATTAAACCATGAATTTTTATCAGCAGTCTCTATTCTGCTTACAGCCCATAGGAGAGGTGCAACACAAGTGGAGGCTTGTTTTAGAGCAGAGGCTGTTGTATTGACTTCACCCCACACTGTCTGAAATGTCAAACCACTTCAAGTTACACCATGCTTCCCTGCTTCCAGCCCTATCTTACATGAGAAACATGCATCTAATTACCAAGCAAATAGGAGGATCTTTTTGAATATTTCAGGATCAAATACGAGTTCATTGAGGTATGGAATCCACTTTAAACCTATACTATATTTAATGCTTAGGGACCTTCTTGCACTAAGATCATTTGAGACATGGTTTTACACTTTGCTTGATTCTGAATATTTAAAATGGCACTCACATATCCATTATCACTTTCTGCATCTTTAAAAAAAAAACATTTTATAAATTATACTAGTGCAGTTATAGTAATTTTACTACCTAATAGTAATTAGTTATAGTAATTTTACTTACTGGAACAGATCTTAAAGATATTTATGTGCATATACAAGTATCAGCCTAACCTGCTTATATGTTTGAGCATGAAGTCATTGACTGGAATATGAAGTAGGTGTTACAGCGTGAAGCAATCTCTGTGGTTTGCTTCTGGCCTCAGGAGCCCTTCTATGCTTCCAGGAACAGCGTGATCTGCAGTGAAGAGTACACAGATAATAAATGAGATGCTCAGGCTGGCCTCTACATGAACATTTTATATACCCAACAAGAATGTCACCCTTTGTGGTTTACGTCTGAAAGGGAAATCAATCTACTGTTTGATAGTTGTAAAGCTGTTGGGTTGTGTTTAACATTTCATAAAAGTTTAATGTGTGTGCACTATTACTTCCTCTGGGATAGTTCCTATACTGGACAGCAGTAGTCAAAGTTCTGGGCTAACAGGGTTTGACTGATGGAAATGTATTGGTCCTGCAGGTGATGGTCATTGGGAAGAATGTCTCTGTATTAACTGTTGAAAGCTTTTTGTTAGTATTTCCTCATATTGCCATATCTTTGCTTTTGGGAAATTATCTTCATTTCAAGCATGCCTCAGCTCTTTCCTGACCTAGCTACAGAGCATTCCCCATTGGTTGCACGCTTCTCGGAGATGTTGACCCAGGTCGTGGATTCTCTGAGGTCCTCGCTGATGGCTGCACAGCCTCTGAGTCGGTCTGTCTGGAACTCAGAATGGACCCTGAACTGATCACTGTGGCCTGTGAACTCGTGCCCTGCCCTGAAACGGCCATGGGGGCCGTTACTGAACTTTGTCTTGCCCTGAACCGGCCTTGGAGGTTGTTGGACTACTATCTAACCTTGAATCGACCTCGGAGGCCATTGAACTGTCAGGCAGCTCTGATACGGTTATGGAAGCCGTCGGTGAAACTTTGTCCTACCCAGAGTTGTCCAAGGAGGACCTGGAACTTGCGGCTGGCCTTGAATCAGCCGTGGAGGCTTACCGTCTTATCGCTGTGTTTTGATCTGTTTGTTACCGACCTCGCCTGTTTTTCGACTACGGTCTCTGTCCCTCCGGATTGTATTTGTGGTTACCAATGTATGAATCAGTGGATGTTTCTCATTTGGATGGCTCTGGTCTTAATAAGTCGTATCTCATCTGCCACATCATCAAGCCCCATCGAAAGGCATCTCGATTTGAAGGGTTCTTGGAAGGCAGCCTTTGAACAAATAAGTTGAGAGAATGATTCAGTAACTTGTTTAATAAAGCTGTTTCGTTCTTGAAAAAAATTTTTTTTGATTCAATGACTCACTCAAAAGACAGGTTTTGTTATGGAATGAATCACTGTCTTTTGTCATTCTTATGTATAGGTATGTCGATTCATTCAAATCTATTTAGCTATTAGCTGTTGTTGTTTATAGCTACAGAACATTTATAACTAATAATAGTCTACTGGTGTTATAATTTCAGGCATTTTGAATTTCAATTACCTTGACTTTTTGAAAAAAAAAAAATCATTTCTGAACATAAGTTTGTACAAGATGTAGTTGTAGGTTATAGATATTTTCCGCAAAAATACTGTATAGCAAATGTTGATAACTAAAAATAAAACTAAATTTAAAATTGTAAAAAAAACTAATATTGGTCAAACTCTAGAAAAATACATATTCTATCTGAATATAGATTCTATTTTTTTATTCTATTTTTTTTACTTGCTTAATGAGTTCTGATTACATTCCATTTTCCCAAAGCACTGAAATATGAAAATATGAACAATTATAATTAGCTCTTGCATAATACTTTAGCTTCTGTTTTATTTATTTTATTTATTTATTATTTTATCTATTTTATTTATTTTTATTTATTTATTTGTTAGTTTTAAATGGCTGCCCATGGAAAGATATACTTCTTCCTTCCATAATGGTGTTGTTATGGCATCCACCAAAATTAAACCATGCTACCCAGCCAAAACTTGATATGTTGGTCATTAGAGCTTAGAATGCAGATGAAAAAGGGTAATGAAGTGTGGAAAACCAAGCCTCAGAAAAAGACCGCAATAACATACCCACTCGCACACATAAACCACTATTTTTCCTTGCACATACAAACTTCAAAAACACATTTTCATTGTTGCAATCAAGCTGTGCCAAAGGAGCCTTTACTACATTAGAGGCTTTTGTTGAACATAAGGTTACAAAGTTTTCTGCTCACACTTTAACCTGGAGTGTGACTGGACCACTCTAGGTGAGAGGTTTGCTCATGAAACCATTACGGTGACGGATGGTGACACTTGCCACGGATAGCAAGCTCATCACACCTCACATACACCAGAGGGACTGGAAAACCTGACTGACTCCGACAGGGTAGACAGGGTTGAATATGTATGCACGCAATGAGAGAGAACAGCTGTGTATAATTCATGGTTCTAACAATGTGACCTTTTCTAGATATACACCATTACACTAAGCCGTCTCATACTGAGTGGGCTGTGTCATTTTACAATAGGCCTTTTTTTGGTGGATATATAATCCCTGCAGCTTTGAGTGGTCTCTCTGGAGGCTTCACATCTACTGAATGCATTACTGATACCTCCTTTCAAGATCAAACCCCAAGTCTCCAATCACACTACTACATGCCACTGAAGCGGCTTACATCTCAGCATCGAAAGCCATGGGGTTGCATATCTGATAGCTTGGCAGCAACACACACATGCACACACATAATTTAATGGAAGCCGAGACATTTCACCTCAGTTACAATAGATTCGGCAAAAGGCAGTTAAATAAAACAAAAGTATCCTCTCACTGCTGACACCTGAAAGTAGGTGGTTTTGATTCCAGCAATGCAAACGTCGTATGATTGTGCTATTTAAAAAGTTGGATGGATCTATAATGATTAAATATGGATGAATTCCAAAATATTCAGTTTTACAAAGGGGTCAAGGTTTGGATGATTAGCATGACTCTGTTAGCTCTTGCTGGTAAATGCCCAAAAGCTTTTTCTTTTTGTTCTTTGATGGCCATTCAAAATTAGCTGTGTCTTTTTTTCCAGGTATTGAATATCTTCTTGATTTTTACTTGAGTTTATGTCAGCTGAATGCTTACATGCTTACAAAGGTCAGGCTAATAATAATAATAAAAAGCATTTCAGAAAAATGAATAAATTCTACTAGAGCATCAGTGCTACTATTGATTCAGCTATGTGACTTATGAGAGTTGATTTATCTCCTGGGTGAACATTTTCCCATGTGTAAGAAGACAAAATAAAAGTAGTATGTAGAGTGTAAATATATATTATATAACGAAGCAGATTCCAGGTGCAGGACCCCTTGTAATTAACTGTTTCAAAATTGTCAAGAAAAAATGAAATATGCATAAGCAAACAAAACCTTTTCAGTACAAACATCTTTTAGTCAATAACAAATTATACACCCTGATACAATACTGTATAATTTTAAAGTAATATAAATCATTAAAACTACAGAAGTCCAACACATTTTATGGTTAACTGACATTTCTTTCACCCCCAAAACACAACACAATGTATAATTCAAAATATTGGGCATCCCTGTAAAAATCAATTTAGAAACTTCCTTTAAATTAATACGATACATTGGGCCGTATTTTTTCAGACTTTTCTTGGGAATTAGGCTACTCTGTGTGATTTAGGGGTGAGTAAAATGTAAACTGAATGTTTGTTTATCTAAGCACCTTGTGGAGATTACACTTCAGCACCTGAAGCGTTTGACAGACTGCACTAAGAAGTTGAGGGTGGAGGTTAAAGATTCCCCGCTGTCATGCTGAGAGATGCTTCAGACTGGAGTGTGATGATTCTGGGCTGGATGAGAGCCCTGCTCATGACAGTTATATTGATGCTCAGTAACTGAGCTCTGAATTAACAGTTCTTTAAGAGCTTTTCAAAGAGTAAGTGTAAAATGTGGTAGGGAACGAGAGCGTGCTTTTCATTTTTTAAACAAGCTAAAACTCTGAAATGTTATTATGAATTTAATTTACCTAATAAATAGTTGGTTTCTAAATACTTAAATGCACAGGAATCTTGCTGTACAGAAAATTGCTGTACAGTATTGCTGGTAAATGACTAAATGTAAATATAAATCCTGTCATCCTCCTCTCAGCATCATTTTCTGCCACTGCTACACTATCTGATCCCTTTAAAGGCACAAAACCCATAAAATTATTTTTAAATAGAACATCTGACACATCAAACCAATGTATAATGTATCACGAATTTGGGATTTTAAAGCAATAATCCCTACACTAATCCCTACACTGCCTAAAGAAAGGGCAGTTATCAAATTCCCATCCAAAATTACCACTGCTCTCAGCTAAAAGTAGAGCATGCTGAAATCTCGTCACAAGTCATAAGTAGTCGAACCCAATAAGTAGTCTGACAGTATGCATTATGCAGTTCTTTCCAGTTCATTGCTTGGCTGTACTTCTCAACTTGCGAAACAACACAATTCATCACAAGATGTGATTTCAAGGTAAATGTCTCATAGTAGCCCAAGGCCCCTAGAATTAGTCTTACCAAGATGAACTTACTCAGGGTCACAAGGAACAGAAGCGGATAAATGTTACAATTTTACCTGCATTTTCAGTCACAATGAAAGTGTAAATGAGGGTTAGTCCACTGTACCGAGAAAGGCCTCCAGGATGACGCTAATGATCCTCCAGGCAGAAGCACATTAATTCAATTGAGATATGTGAAATGAAAGTCCTGGGCTATAATTCATTCACTGAATATTTGCTGCTGCAGAATGTGATGGGGAATCTGTGCACTACCTGTAATGAGCCTTTTACAGTGAATAAAATGAGAGGATGTGGATGAAGATCTGTGTGTGTGATGCCTCTTGATAAC
The DNA here is from genome assembly GCA_034779775.1 of Enteromius afrohamiltoni. Lineage (NCBI taxonomy): Eukaryota > Metazoa > Chordata > Actinopteri > Cypriniformes > Cyprinidae > Enteromius > Enteromius afrohamiltoni. The sequence continues at coordinate 8,744,253 of JAUYWG010000055.1, forward strand.
ATCATGTACCACATTCTTGATTTTTAGTTGTAACTGTGGTGATATATTTGCATATTTCCTCAACACCTTAACCTACCTCAATATATTAGTGTATTTTGGAAGTTTTTTTGCTGTTTTGTTTTAAATCTGCACCCTAATTTCTCAGGCATTGTTGCCAGATTGGAAGGACTTCCAATCGCCCAATCTGGCAACACTGTTCCCAGGAGTTGATTTCAGTGGAAACAATTTTTTAGAAATTTGAGTAATAATAAAAAGCAAATATTTAAAAATAGAAATCTTCTGTAACATTATAAGTATATTGTCACTTGTCATTAATTTAATTTAACCATGCAGAATGAAAGCATTGATTTCTAACACATCTAACTGACTCCCAAACTTTTGAACAGTACTGTATTTCTCATAGTGTGTAATATATATGATGTCTCATGGTTGTGCTATTATTTCCACCACAGAAATGTAATTCTCCTCCTAGCACAATGATGCCACCATGCATGACTCCCTTGATGATAGTATGCTGAAGGAGAGAGCAGCATATATTACACGTGTTCAGAAGTTCATGACCCCTTGGATGCATGTGGTATGTTGTAATGTAGAAAAACAGACCATTGTATCCTTCTCTGCGTTTCTCCACTCTGTATTCTACTGTGAAGGTAGTTCTGTGACAGCACATGTTCGATTAGCATTGGTTCAGGCATGTGACAAATGTTTGTCTCTGCTTTGAGGTCTCTCAGGCCTGACTGCGCCTTGAGAGTCCCACATAGATTCAGTGCAGGTGGGTGTTTCCTTTCTGAGTTACACTCCTGATTTCCCTCCCTTCAGCACAATACATCAAAATATGGCCAAACTAGGCTGTTAACCTGTCTGTCTCTAAGGGAAATATATATTTTTTTTCCTATTTGTAGCCTACCTCCTATATTCTCTTATCTTTCAGGGTTGTTTGCTATCAGAGCATTGATATACTGCAAAACATATCAGCGTATAACCCTGTACTAAAATGTAGGATGAACAACACTGGGACATTATTTGCATTAGTCCTATCAACTCTGTGAAGACTAGAAAGAGATGTGAAATCCAGAGATTAAATAGAGGGTTTCATGATGAATTTTAAATGAACTTCCTCATGATGAGCCCCTTTTATGCATAAAAAAATCAATTAGGGTGAATTCAGATGGAAAATTAATGTGCACATCTTCTCACTGGCTGAGGTATGACTCATTATTAGAAATAAACCAACTTTCAGCAGAGTCCTAACTTCACTGCTTAAGAATTTAAAAATTGCTGAAATGGAGGGGGGGAATCAAAAGTATCATGCAATAACTTCCGTCAACTCATGCATGGAACCTTCTCCCATCGCTTTATGGACAGTAAATGAGTTGCCAGTCATTCTGAACCAAAAGCAGTGTGCTACAAATGATTCACAGCCCCAGTGGTGCTAATTAGAGACAGGATGTGCATTGGGACCTACTTAAAGTGATGATGAAGGGAGAGATGATGCACAGTGAGCTCACCTTTACAGCATCTAGATATTCTCATTTTCCAGCTGAACTCTCCCTCATTGATTTTGCATTATTTCAAATTGCCAAGCTAAGAAAGCGTTTTTGAACTCCATAGAAAGTGAATCGCGTAATTATATTGTTTTGCAGCAGGAATAAACAATGGGTTTCATTATACATCAGCAATTTACAAGGATGAGCGGGTGACCCGATGCTATTAGAACATTGCGAGCTGTCTGTTGCTTGTTATCGTCAGTCGCAACAGTATTGTTCACTCTTTCTCAAAGCGAATCTGAATAGAAATGCTGTTTTGTACACCATCAGCAGTCTAGATGGTGGCTGGTCCGATCAACCTATAATTAGTTTATACGTGATTCACAGCAGATCAAAACTATTCTGACGGATCCTCTGAGCTTGATGTAGGTTAAGACCCAAGTGGAGATGCACATTGATTTTGGAGTGAATGTGAGCAGCGGCATTATCGACTGTTGTGGCTTGAACCTCTGTCCATTAGTTCCACAAATGAAGGTCTGAGACATTCACGCGATCAATCTTTAATGCGTTCGTACATCTCAAACAAGTCTGTGCCTGTTATGACACTGGCTGAAAGTGAAAAGCTATTTGAGGTATGCCGCTTGCGCTCCAAGCAAATGACTGCAGCATTGTCTCCAGTGCCGCGCTCTTTGTTGTCTCCCAACGTTGGGTAAAACACAGCAGAAAAAAGGCAGAATATTCATGAGAGAAGCACGGGACAGTCAGTCAATGGACGCGCAACACTCGAAGGACTCGCCCGGCATCCCGGATACTTTCAGCGAGTCAAGAGAAAGTCATTACTGTTCAGCATGCCATTCACGCGCCACCTCGACTCAGGTTTGCTCTCTTAGCTCCATAAGAGCTTTTCTCATCTGCCATTTTCAATATCATGCCCAGAGGCAGTTCTGATGCTGTGAAATGTGCTGTGAAAGAGATGGGAGAATCCCCTCTGCTCCTTTATTCAATACAGTATCCTCTTTAGATGTCTAAACTGAAGTGGGGCAATTTGGAGAGAATGAATTCTGACAAACATGCAATTGAACGACCATAAATACGTGGTTAGGATATTAGCGCTGACATTTTCCTTTAATCTATTTGTCAGTCATGTGCTGACTCCTTCTTAATGACCTGCTATCATGGCATAAAGATTGCTGACATGCTCGATCTCATTTCATCCCCTCATCAAGAAGAGACACGGCCTAAGTCCTACTGATGACCACGAATACACTGGCTTTTAACAGAGTGTTTTATGCACCTAGCTTTATGGCCCCATGTATATTGATACAGTGATGTAAAATTGATATGTCGAGCTCATTAGGAGGACCTGGTGTCTTGCATCAACCTCCTCCGAGGACATTGAAGACTCTCAATATAGTTTTTAATGAATATTAAACTGTATGTTTGGTCTCATAAAAATGCAATCACGCTGTCATCAAAGAAACTTTCATGTGGAAGGAATGTAAATCATGCAGGTAATTATGTGTGGATTGCATTAGAAAATGCATTAACATATATTTTTTGTGAATGTTTATTGTAAATGTTCTGACTTTTATTGGTAGTTTTTCATGAGGGTAAATATACAGATCAGAAATTAAAATTGCATTGCACATAGCATTTATAAACTTTTCTGTCAGTTAGTTTTTGCCGTATTTATGTTTCTTAAGAGTTTTTGATTTAACTAAAAGGCCTACATAGAAGCTCATAGGGAAGCATGTAATTAAAATCTTCCACGTTTTACCTCCAAGTGAATGATCCTATTTGCATAACACTCAAATTATAAATTAACAAGTTAGCTAGCACAGATTGAACAACTTGCAGAATTGTTGCATTGGTATTTTCTACAACTTTGACTAAATAATATTTATATATTATATATTAATTACCTCATTATTCTTTAATTTATCTTTGCAAGTGAGTTAATTGTGCATCTAGAATGAGACTGATTCAAAACAACCCGCAATCATTCAAGTAAACATGCTTTAAATGTTATGAAGGAATTCATGCATTACGCACACTGATCCTGGGTACTTTTGAAAGGGTCTTTAGAGGACTCCTGATAGAGAGCTATTAATTTGGTCTTTTTAGTGAATAGCTTTTGTGGATTGAGCTGTTTGTATCCGAGACATGTGTCTTCTAAAAGAGAAAGAGTATAATAGTGAATACTGCATTAAGAGATATTAGTATGCATTTCATTTTGGGCTTGTCCGGTTAAGCACAAAGAGCTGAGCAGATTCTGCATTAGAGATGACCATTAAATATCAACTAGAGCTCATTATGCAATCTAAAGAGGAACTGAGAGTATCAGATCAAATATGAAGAGATATTATGTGAAGAAAATGAAAAATAAGCTCTTATCAAGAATAGCAGTAAATATCATTAGATAATACAGAAAAGGAAAAAAACGGTTTAAAAAAGCCTGTTGGAATCAGTAGCAAGAGCGAAAGTTGTGTAAGGCGAAATTATGATGATTACTGAAATTATTTTCAGGTTGGTAATAAATGGGATAATATTTAGATGATCAATCATCATCAATTTATTTAGGTGATCGGAGTAAACAAATATAATCCTTTATTAAGAAAAACTTTAGAAAATGTATTTTTATCACTACAGTGCTAACCTTTTAATTTAGATTGTTCTGTGATTAAAAATGTTTGAGATACGAAGAGTTTATATATAGCACTGCAGCATTGTAGCGCTAATGTAGCAGAGAGTCCCTGAGATGTAAACCAATTAACCAGGCAAAACTACAGTCTTTGCTGGGTAAGTGGATGCCTGACCTTTGAAAATGGTGACATTTTAAGAACTCTCGTATGAGTCGAGTAGACTTGAAAGACTTGGAGAATATATTGGAAAATGGGACTCTTATTAGAAATAGGAGGGAAGCCAAAAATAACAATTTAAGCATGTAAATGGACCTGAGAGGTTCACTGGTTCAAAATGTTAGCTAGCTGTGCTATTATAAGTAGTAAAAAGAATATCATTAACATAAGCAATATGTGTCACCCTGGTTGGAAGATTGTTAAAAATATAATGTCTTAAGGTATTAGTCTCAGAATCTGTGACAGATATGCATGGATGAATATCTTAGAGAGCAATACTGCATGGTAAAACACAATTCTACTTAATAAATAAAAAATTATATAGCACAGGTGTATTTACTGTATGTACTATATACATTCACAGGCTGTGTACTGCCACGCTACATGTGTACATATCATAATATGTACATAATTTGTACTTAAATGGATCTACTTAAAACTAGCGATGCTAGCCTAACACATTAGCTTTAACACATGTTTCCTGTCAGGTTCCACAAGTCTGTTAAGAGCTAAGAATTCAACATATATAACTATAAAGATCAATACTTGAATAGTTTAGACAGTATGAAAATAATTCTGGTCATAAAAAAAATTACTTTTCGACCTCAAATTTCAGTTCTCCCAGAAGGAATGAAGACATGTGGCTGTTAACTTCCAGAAAGAAGGAGGGACCTACTGAGCATGTGCAGAGGGAGTGTCATGGCTCTAGTTCATTCCTGATTGGAGAAATAAACAATGTTGCAACTGCCACACATTGCAACTGTCCCCACTGTCCTCTACATATGGGTTACATATGCACACACAAACAATATGCCGTTATAAAATAGGTTGCAGGGCATACATACCTATATAAAATATTTATATGCATAGATATGACAAACCAGCTGAGGAAAATAAGATACAGAGGGAATAAACATGTTAGCATTTGAAATACAGCCAAATAGTTAATATCCTCCATATGACATCCGAAGACAGACAGTGAAATTTAATGCAGGCAAATCTAGACAGTTTCTGAGTATGTTATTAAATAATATGAATGAATCACCAAGATTGAAACAGAGCCTCAGCTGGGAGAATTGTTTTAAATCAAATTTCCACCTTTGAAGAAAATTACAACATAATATGCATGACAAAGAGTAAATCAGGGGAAAAATTAGCCACATAAAGAATCAGTCTCCAGCTCATGAAGCTTTTGCTTTTGATTCTGGGAAACCATAGCCATGAAAAAAGAGATAATTAAAACAATAAGCTGCTTGATAACTTTCTGACAGTCTGCTGATTAGCTATCTGTCATGTATGTCTAGAGCAGAAAGAAATAATGAGGCGGTGAAATGAAAGTGGAAGAATTTCTGACAGGAAACTATAATAATTGACAGGACTTCAGTTTACCGCTAAGACAACAACAAAAGTACAAGATTAGCACAGATACTGTTGTTTTTTCTTATTGTTTTTATTTCTTGATTTTTGAATCAATTTAAATGAATCTTTTCTGTTTCTTTCATTCTTTTAATTTCAGTTCCTTTTGTATCATACCAAAGCAGTGCAGCTCCTTTCCTTTAATCACTGAACAAAAAAATCAAATACATTCTTTATTAAAGAAAATCCATCTGGAAAGGTATTGATGGAATATTTAATATGACTACCCAAAACAGTCTTGTGACCAATTCATACGTATTTGTACGAGGTGGGAAAATTATGCCAATTGATACAAATTCATAAGACCTCACTCATACGATTTTGTACGATTTGTCTAAACCCCAGTGATGGGTAGATTTAGCGGTAGGGCTAGGTTTAGGTCTTTCGTACAAATTCATACAAATTGGCAACTCACAAAATCTGTACGATTTAGAAAAAATCATATTAATTTGTATGAATTAACCGCCTTGTAAAATATGTACGAATTGCTGTGAGACTGGGTTGGGCATCCAAATTTGTGTTTATTTTTTTTTTATTAACTCCCTACACTATCCTTTAAAAAGGTTTGATAAAAATGCAGAAAGTTCATGGCATTATAAAGGTCTAGCAGACACGGAAATCTAAGCTTTAGCAAGTAGCTCTAATTACTTCTGCTCTGACAAGGTGATCCAGGCAAATTCAAGACAATTCCTTTAATCTTTTCGAAGATTAGACCTGTCATCAGTTCAAATGGTTGGTGAGCAGCCACACAGTCAGTCTCAGAAATCTCCTTTATACTGTTGCCGAAGGATTATTTTGCGAAGCCAAGTAAGGCCATCTAGTGTTAAATGCGCAAATGAGCTGCAAAACAGAATTAATCCGCAAGGCAATCAAGACTGCCCTTGACTAAAAACCTCAATTTACGCCCTCTCGATTGCGATATGTTTTGCCCAAAATAACATGCAAAGCTCACCAAAAGCCTGGCCTCTTGAAACCAAGTATGGTTTCTTAATTTTGTAGATTTCACATTGTGTGCACAAAATGTCATTATCTCTGTCTGTCAGGCACTTCAATCCAACTTTCATGTTCCTTCGGAAGGCATTTAGGGCCAAACGTCTGCCTTGAGGGCACCCTGATGTGATTGAGTTGCTGGTGTTCTAATACACAGTGATGGTTCACACATAACACCAGCACATCCTGCTTGTTTGATGAGCTCTCTTCTTTGCCCGGTGACCTCTGAAGAAATGCCAGGCTTATCATTTCCCAGTAATTGGCTGAGGGAAGTGGGGAGTTTCATTTGGACAAATGAGATCGGAAAAATAAGCTATTTTTTTTGTATGTTTGCAAGGAATTTGTTTCTATCCTAATGTATAAAATATTGTGGGCAAGAGGAACCTTTGCTGTCATTTTGCAGCATAGGAGTGGTTCCCATGTAAGAAATGAGATATCACATTCACCCTCATTATAAACTTTGCTGGATGGCTGGGTGTAACTTTATTCTTGAACAGTGTACAAAGGGAACCATTTAAGCAATAAAACCGTCCAGTACTTTTATAGTAAAAGCGTTGCTAGAATCTGCGGACAGATGCTATATTGACTTGGATCATGTAATGGTGCCCAATAATTTCCAATGGCATAAGATTTTACTACATCTGTTAGTTCTGCTCGGCTAGAGGAATGTATTTATGTCCTGGCTGACTCACTGCCTGCTGCTTGTAAAAGCTGTTTATTTGCATATTTTATTTGCATACTCTAAACGATATAATTATTTCTAATATAAATCAGGGGAATACCATAAACTGCAGTCTGTCTGTTTATTTGAAAGTCACCTTTATATATACGCTGAAGTTTTAAAAATGCCATGATATATAACAGAATTTTATGAGTGAAATGAATAAATAAAATAAAAGTACAGTTCTAAGATGATGCAAATTGTGTAGTTAACTAATGTCACGTATTAATTTAAGCAGAGATGATAAACACATTCAAGTAATAATTACATTACAGGAAAATTGAGATGTTTTGTATGTTGATTCAGAGGGACACCATGATTTTGCCAAGTAAGAAATTATCCTGAATCAACATCTTTTTTTGATACTGGATCAACATTACTGTCCAAAAATATAGACTTATCCCTACCCCTAAACCTCGTGATCAATATCTTTAAACTTGGTGAAATCACGCTCACCTGAATTACACCCATTAATGGTGTTAATCTCACATATTATGGTCAAAAAAGTGGTAAACATCCTCTTCACATATACTGCCTCTTGATTCTAAAAAATAAAAAATAATTGAAGGGGTCAAAGTACAATTCATTAAGCCAAAATATACTTATGTTGAATTTGTTCGTGAGAAGAAATCAATGTCTGATCGGTGGTGTGCTTCTATGAAAGTAAAAACTTACGAAGAGCTCAGTGAGCTGATTCGTTTATGATTTAAAAACTGCTTACCAGAATGTGTTGCAACTTATCTAAATTAGCGAAAAGTTCTTTAATGTTCTGTAGCTCTGGCTGATAATTATGCTCTTACACGTAAGAATGTGTTTAATGTTGTTTAATCTGTTAGCAGAAGTCGATGGTTTTCGAAACATAATTTTGGGCGTACTTTATCCTCAGAGAGTTTTAAGCCCATGTCCTGTTTGTTTCTATTGTAAGAACAGAGGTGGGTAGTAACAAGTAACATTTACTTCATTTTGATTAATTCATTCAGTTCCCTGTCGACACTTCAGTCGTACTGCGTCTGCTAAGACGCTACGGGAAAAACTAATTTTTTCCCCTTAACTGAAGCCTATTTACACACAGTGAAACTGCACAGCCATTGGTTGTGCAGTGGTAACTTTTTAAACCAATTGGCTGGGCACTGTGCTGCGCCAACCAATGGCTGTGGCTCCTGCTGAAGCTCGCCTGAGGGCATCCGGCAAGAAAGAAAACTAACTTCTAACAGGTAAGATCTAAAACTCGAGTGAACTCGTACTGTACATTACTGTCTGGGCGCTCCACATTCAACACTCCACTCGTGATATTAGCATGCTTATAGATTTTTTGTTTGTTTTTTAGTGATCAGACACCTGCACCACAGCGTCCTGTCTCCTCTCTTCAAGCTGTTTACCTCTAGGAGTGAAGTTACCAACATCAGATGTTTAACTAAACTGAGATTCTATGGTAAAACAAGCTTTTATTTTTCTTGAAAAGAAGCAGCAAACACTTACATACCATGTATTATGTAGAGGTTTCACTTGTTAAACAGAATCTGTTGTCAGGATTAACTCAAAGTCTGATCACATCTCTGTAGTTAGATCAGTTTACTCAATAATGTTTCTTTGACCTTTATTATGTATATTTTAATTATACTGTGTTGTAAATAAAACAAACAAACAAACAAACAAAAAAAAACAGTTTTTTTTCACTATCCTCACATTCTTTCTCACATGCCTCAGTCAATGCGGAGGCCATTAGGGGAGGGGTCTTTTTTCTCTTCAGGTGATAATCACTGAATATTAATGACCATTCTCACTACCTTGCATACAGCCTTTCTGTAACGTAGCGGACAGGACTCAGGAGGTATAAAAGTATTAACAAAGTTAATTCAACAGCAGGCCCTGAAGGCCAGGATCAGGGACTAAGGTGTGTAGGATCAGGAGTGCCTCCTTGGGAGGCCATAGTGTACCTGAGAGTTCTGGAGATAAAAGGCATGGTGACTCAAGGCATGGTGACTCAATGTTCTTGGGATCCACAGGAGTCCAATCCCACACTCTCAACCTGCCCACCCTTTCCCTAATGATGGCTATATAGCTTTTGGCTATATGGCTTTTCTGTACAACCTGGCATCTCCGGGAAACTGGAACTCAGGAGCGAAGGTGATTACAAGAAAAATACATGTTGGTCAATAATATGTTATAAGAAGCTGATAAAAGCACAAATATCAGAGCATATCCAGACATCTCAAGTGCTCCAAAATCACCTCAGACTCCAGACGGTTAAAATCAATGCTTTGTGCATTTTTTCTAGAGTTCCAGTAGGACTGGGATGAAAGAGTTCCTATGGTTATGTTTGGAGTAAGGTAGGTAGTGTAAGGTAGAGTATTTCAGTCCTGCTGAACTGGTGTTTGGACATCCGTGGGCCAATGAAGCTGATCAAAGATCATTGGTCTAATGCATGCGAGTTGGCCAAAAAAGAATTTGAAGATTTCACAGCTTTGAATGAATACACATTTTGATTGAGGTACTAAACTTCGTAGTTTTTCTCCTGGTGATAAAGTGTTAGTGCTGTTGCCAGTATCTGGACTACATGCCTGTTATTATGGTCCTTACCAGGTGAAAGAAAAGGTGAGCGAGCTTGATTATTATTATTGACATCAGATATAAAGAAAAAAACTAATCTGCATCATATTAACATGCTTAAGCTGTACTTTGAGCAACAGTCAGATCGACAAAAGGTAGCTGTGTTAGTCATTTCACCCACCGATTTCCTGGCGATTGAAGCGCAGGTGCCGTCCCGTTCTGATTTACCTGTTGATGAGGTGCTAGTGTCTAGCGAAACTGAAAGTTTGGCCTGTCCATAGTCTTCTGATTCTGATGGTGGCGCTGTTTTGACCACACTTGTTCATTTTAAACCTTGACTTGTTTCTTTCCCATTTGAATGTTGCCGAACATGCTGACGTGACTAATGTCATTCGGACTTATGATAACTTTTTCTCTGATATTCCTTCTCGTACTTTCTTTGATTGAACATGATGTCGACATTGGCGATTCATTGCCCATCAAACAGCATGTGTATCAAGTAAGTCATAAGAAACAAACTCAGTTGCAAAAAGAGGAGATGATCTTCATGGCCACTGTTGGGTCTAAGGTGGAGGCTTCTTTTTTTTTGTTCCTTTATCAGTAATGGGTAGAGATTTTTATTTTGAGGTTTGATTAGTTAGTAAGAGCTGAGCGAGGGAAGCAGTTGACCAGAAGATTCACCTGTTTTTACTTTACGGAAGTCAGGTAAGAACTTTAACCTTAGAACAGGTGTAGTAGTGAGTCAGATTTCTTAGCTCTCCCATGAGCTGATATTTTTTTTTTTTTTTTGTTGTCATTTGTTAGCGTATTACTGATAATTATTTAATGTGAATTGTTGCATATAATTTGATATGAATTTCATTTTTTTCATCTTGAAAAACACATCAGCTGTTGTGGCTCTTTTATGTTCAGCACGTATCATTTAGTTGATTTTCTTTTTCTTAATTTAATCGAGCATTAATACGAGCATTAATATGGTTATGAAATAAACCATATAAATTCATATGAATATAATATGAATATAAATTCACATAACCAGAATTAAACTTGGCACAAAGACAAATACTTTTAAAGTCTATCATCATCTATAGATACTTTTAAAGCTCAAAACAGATGCAACTTTATATTTCCATAGCAACAGACTAAACTCCCGAAGGGAAAAAGCAGTTGATGGAATTGCAGTGAGATGAACAAAGAAAGACTTTCTTTTTCCCCAGATGGCAGTCCGGTAGTGCTTTTTATTTCTCCTGACAATTACGCATAAAATACAAACCATCCCTGGCAGAATCTCTGAGCCCTAATCCTCTTCTGAACTGAAAACCTCAGGTTTTGTGCTTCTAACATCACAGACAAAAGCTTAACCGAGGTACCAACATTATCCTCTTTAGAAGAATTGTAGACTTCATTGCACACAGATTATCTTGTGCTTTTGTTGCTCTTGCTTATTGTGTTTCATTCTATCAGTACCTATGGAAGTCATAAAGCCTGTGTCACCACATCATTCCACTGCTTTATGGTTCATGGTTTATGGTTCTGGTGATTCATTGATTGCCCTATTGAACATCACAGAGGGAGATACACAGTCACTCTATGCAGTAAGTTATCTAATACATTGATCTATCTTCATGTTTACTGAAAACAGCCCCCATAAGAATCGTCTTAGAATCGCTCCAAAGAACCTTTTATAATGGGCTTGACACATCAGGAGCAATTACTAGACTCATGAACGATGTGCCATTTTCAAGCAGTGCCCACATTACAGTGTACTTCTCAGACAGTAACGAAGAAAAAACCTGGGATCAGCACTGAAACTGCATTAAGAGCTAGCTATTCTCATTCCTTTTTAGAGATTACTTAGTAACTTTTTCCCCCCATGATGGCAATATGATACTGGGGTGAGTTGCAGCACTTCAGTCTGATTCATGTTTGTACCCTCTGCAATCTCAGGTTCACTTAGAAGGGCTATCCAACAAAGAAAAAGCAGAGATGAGTGCTTCACCTCTAATAATGCCTGTAGGCCACAATCTCCTCCAGCCAGAGCCAGTCATTTTACAGTCTTTCAGACGTACTGTATCAGAGTAACCCAATAAACCAAACAACATACTTTCAAACCAAAAGTTAGAACAAAGTAGAAAAAATGCCTGCAAAATACTACAGTAGGAAGACCTTTGAAGGTGTTCTGAAAGACCTGAAAAAGAGTTACACCGACTACATTGAAAACAGTGATGAGAAATAGCCAATACAGGTCGACTGAAGATTATTAAATTACTCCATGTTTTTGCGCTTTTCTCAGACTATAAAGGATCTGTGTGTTTTAAATAAATTATATGCGAAAAAGATGTTGTCAGCTTACTTATAGTAGTGACATAAGCAAACTAAAGATGTTTGTGTTACATATTTTTCCAAATATTAAATAAATCTTGAGAAGGTCATGTTGTGGATTTAACTATGCAAAGTTCTTATTCCCAGTTGAACGTGTAGAACATCAATAGGAAAAACAAAGAAACACAACAACAACAAAAAAAAAACAGTCCTGTTAAATTACAGTAAATCTACTGTAAAACTAATGTAAATGCTGTTTTTAATCTACCTTTCAATGTTTTTTGAAAAAGAAAAGTTCTTTAAACAGGGATGCATTTAATTGTTCAAAACTGAAAGTAAAGACTTTATTATTTTGAAAAATATTTATATTTCAAATAAATTATTTTCTTTTAAACTTTCCTTAAAGCATTCTGAAAAAATATCAGGATTTTATAATCTACATCCCAGCATGTTTGAGTGAAGCATATGGTGCTGAAGACTGGATTACTAGATACTGATAATTCAGTATCTACTTTGCTATCAGGAATACATTACATTTTTAAAATATATCAAATTAGAAAACAGTCCTTCTGAATTGTAGTAATATTTTACAGTATTAGTGCTTGTATTGTATTTAACAAATGCAGCCTTAGTAAGTAATAAAGATTAAATAACTAAATAAATAAGGTAACCGTTTATTGTAGGGTCTCTAAACTATTTTCTTATTAGCATGCATATTACTAGAAAATCAGTCATTTATTGCACATAGTAATGCCTTATGCTACATGACCTTATTCTTCATCCCTAATCCCAATACCTAATTTAACAATTTACTTATTATTAATGAGCAGCAAATTAAGATTTTATTGAAGGAAATGTCATAGTTAATAGTTAATCAGTGTTCCCTATTTCAAAGTGTTACCAAAAATATATTATATTATATGTAATATAAAAAACGTACAAACTTTTGAACGTAAGTGTACTTGTAATTTGAATTACTTGTAAATCTCTTAGAAATCATTCCAAGCACAGGGTACTAAAATAATGCTAAAATTTCAAGCTAATTTCTGTGGGATGTTTTGTAAAGCTTGTATGAGTTAGCAATAATGTAGGTGCTGTACGTGAACTGCATTTAGTTTGCATTTAGTCCATTAGGAATTATATTGTGAGGTGGCCTTAGAATACCGACTAGAGGAATTACATTACATAAAATGACACACACACACACACAAAAAAACAAGAATTATTTTATAAAAATCATTCATTTTATGTAAATATATCCTAATATGTTTTAGAATAAATTGGTTTTTCTTTGCCATTCAATTTAGTCTTCCCTATTTTCCACTCTGCATCTATAATCCATCAGCCGTGGCAGCGGCAGCAGAAACTAACCCTAAATCATCATGAAATCAGGTAAGTGGAACCACTGATTACAGCATTTCATAATCCACTGACGAATGGCAAACTGTATATTGTATAAAGAGAGATGAGCCTGTGGAAACCAAACATAGCATTGTCCCATGCAAACTGTAGATGATTTTAAATTCCCTCTTGTTTGCTTTGCTCTGCGTTGTAGCCCGCAGTTGGGCTTTCCTCTATTTGCGCGTTCTTTTAGAGGAAGGCTGAAAACGGAACTGCTGTGGGCTTAGCAACTTAAAGCAGGATACCAGATTGTATTGTAAAATATAAAAAAGTTACTGAAAAAAACTGTTAAAGAAACTAACAAAGTATACACAGCAAACATTGAATTTTAAACTACAGGGTCAAAACCTGTACTTGAAAACCTACGAAAACAGTTCTACCTGGATATGAGGAAAAGGAAACATCTTTAGTGACTCAACACTTTAGTGTCTTCTAAGCTCATTTTATTATTGGATGCATGTAAAGGATGCAGTATGGGTATTCGAAACCTCCGCTTTTTGTAATGTTTGACTTTCTGTTACTAAGTTTGATTACATCATGTGATCTCTGATTCAGGGAAACTGCTTAGTATCCAAAAAGCATGAAAGTTTCTGATGAATGAGAAATTGCAGGATCTTGAGTGTCTTCTCTTTCAAGTCGATGTCTCTGTACCCATGAGAATATCTGGTGGCAAAGTTCAGCCTCCGCATTTGCGATACATCATCACTACACCTGCCAAACTCATTAAGAGGAATCAAAAATAAGAAAACTAATTAAAGTCACGTTGGTGCCAAAACCGTGTTTTCCAATTTTACTTTGTTTTCTTTGAACTACAGAGCGAGTTTGAAGAGGAGACATCTGCATGTTTGATCCTCTTCTTTTCACTTTCTCCTGACAACGCTCAGTGCTGTTGTGAAGGGAATCTTTGGGAGACATGTGTAGAATGACAATGAATCACACTGTTCATTTCCTTCTGCTTATTTTCCTCACATTTCTTCCTGTTGTTCATTTTGCTGGAGCAAAATTAATAACTTAGCACCAGTCACAGTCACTATACAGCAGGGAAGATGACGATCATGGTTGGTGTAACTTCACTTCTGGGAAACCAAAGTATATTTTTGTAAGATAACAAATGATTGAAGTAGCATCAGCAGATGAAACAAAACGGTTTTCTGACTCATTGCTCAATTCTGATAGAAAGATAATCAGTAAAGATGTGCTTTATTTACAGCGTTTGGATAGATGATGGATGTTGCTCCTGTGAATATATCAGATTTATTACTGTTATGATGTTCTCAGAAATACTGTTATTATTCATGCATTTTGCAAAGTTTTAAAATATTAAGGATTAGATGCAAAGAGACCATTTATGAATATTATATGTTGTTTTCTTTGCCTTGAAAAAGTATATCTTAAGTGTTTATGCCAAGTACAAAGTCATAATTAACACTATCTCTCACACTCAGCTATATTAGCTGAGTGTGAGAAAACAAGCTGACTTTCTCTGACTTTCAAAAAACACGCTCCTTACTCCAGGCAAAATTATTCAGCTGCTCACATAGTCGACAGTGTAACATAGACTCAAACAGAGGTTGAGATGAGTCAAACACTGAGATGAAACCATGACTGACACTTTACAGGGCAGTACAGGGGAATACTGTCATATGCAAGAAATACGCAGAAATAATGTAAAAAAAAAAAAAAACAATTTGAAACTAATATAAATAATGATGAGCAAATATAGTAACATAACCATGGTCAGAAGGGTTAAATATAAGTGGATGTGGAGAATTAAAGTGGTCTTGATTATGTATGTAACGAAGGAACGGAGACATTACGTCATTGACTGACATCATGGGATTCCACCTGGGTGGCCAATCGACTCTGATCTTTGGAGAAAACGCTAATGAGAATTAGCCAGTGGCTTTTGCATGCCTACCCACTCCCCCATACATACGGGTACATAAGATGGCAGCCGACTCCCCAGTGCAGTCCGACCTTGTGGCAGGAGGGACATAACGTCTCTGTTCCCTCCTTCAGGGATAATGTAGCCCACTGGAAACACTGGAAAAAGGTGCTTGGATTCATTAGAATCAGCTGAAGCTTTCTTTGATTGGAGTTTCCATTCACTGGAGAGCTGATGTGAGAGCACATCTGCTGCACGATTCAGAACTCTTGGAACATGAATGGCTCACAGTGATTCCCTCCCGCCCCGAGGAGGAGCTAAGCCTTTTCCCAGTTTACCCAAAAGAAAGTTAGCTTCAGGTTGGGGTGCAGAAATCGGTGCCCCCGAAGAACAATCTCTGGGCATTTTTTACTGACGGCCAGATTTGGACGGGCTACCTTGTTTTTTTTAAACCCCTCCTTTGCAAGATGTTAATCTGCATTGATTGGTCAGACTGATCTCATTTACATTTCATCTTACTGCTTTGTGTACTGGGAAACAGTTATTTTTACCACTCCAAAAGCGGCACCTAGTGGCAAAGACTACATTTACATTTTCATTCAGACCAATTAGAAAAGACCAACAAGTGGGTTGTATATGCTATATGCAATATGCTAATGTTTCATGTTGATGTCAGCATGAGATGGCTTAGGAGTTGTTTTAAAAATGGCTCTTTTTAAAGATTAAGAGTCGACTCTTTATTTTGAGAGACAATAACTTTATACACGGTGTGCTTTCAGATATAAAAAATGTTTTAATTCACTTAGAGCTGTGTTACATGTTTCACTTTAAAAAACAAAACACTTGTTTTCCTGGAATGCATTGCCTGCACTACAGTTGATTCTCCTTCTTCAGATAATTTTATGTTGAAACAGACAGGTGTATGTAACAGTGAGCCACAAATGAGTATCTATGGCAAAAACTTAATTAATATTAAGACTTGCAGTCACTGTCTTTCTCACAATAATTCGGATTCTGTATGTGCTTTCCCCAAATCTCTCATCTAGCATCTTGCCTAAACCCATCAAATTAAATCAGATTTGTGTTAAATTGCAAGATAAGGGAAAAGGAAGAAGCCTATTATTTTAGACAGTAATTCCTGCAACTGTCACATACAGCATTCCATGACGTTGATGTCTAATCCAGAGAAGTTGCACCACAGACAGCATTTAGGAAAAATCAAAAACCAAAAACTTTCCCCTTGAATGAAACTGCATTTTATTTGTGCAAACTGAATAAAAGAAGAGTAAAAAAAAAGACAATCTAATATTTAATATATATGATAGCTATGTATGTAATCTACCAGAGAGCACTGAGGTTACATGGATAAAGGGTAACACTTTATAATAACTACACACTATGAATGATTAGTTAAGCATTAGTAAGCATTTATTTGAACATTATTTGTAAACAGTTTACAAGTGCATCTATAAATGCCTTGTTCTTGAGCATATATATAATGTTTAATAATTGTATTTTCATACTTTCGTAATGATCAGTTGATCTTTTTTTAATCATTACATTATTTACAAACCAGTTATTTAGGAGTTGTTAGTGTTTAATAAGACCATTTAGAAATAATTTAGAAATAAATTATTTAAATTTACATTAATAAATCATGTTATTTAGATACATGATAATGGTTGTTCATTGTGTTAATAAATGCTTTATTAACACATGTTCCTGATGTAAATCATGATTAAGCCAGGTTGTTTTAAAGCATTT
Organism: Enteromius afrohamiltoni; assembly: GCA_034779775.1. NCBI lineage: Eukaryota > Metazoa > Chordata > Actinopteri > Cypriniformes > Cyprinidae > Enteromius > Enteromius afrohamiltoni. The sequence goes on from JAUYWG010000055.1 coordinate 8,761,647, forward strand.
AGTAGTTGCCAGATGTCTGTTTTTGTGAGCTCATCTAAAGTGAGGACTAGTTATACCTTGCAAAGCATTTATAAAGCAGATGGAAAGGCTCATTTATCTTCCAAACAGAAAAGTTAAACAAACACAACACAGTGGGTTCCAAAACACAGACATATTTTTTCAAGATGTAAAAAATTTTATCATACAACTGTACACAACAAACCTCCAGTTTCATAGAAAAAAAAATTAAGTGTGCAGTTGTATGTGGTTAAGTGTTTTGCATCTTGAAATTAATAGTTCTGTATCTCTTTGTGTTGTGTTTGTTTGTCTTTTCTGTTAGGAAGATAACTGAGCCTTTAAGTCTCCTTTGTACATTTAGATATGCTTATAAATCAAAAACGAAGGATTTATAGCTGTATTTATAAACTGCTTACTAATGACTATTCATGTTGGAACAATCCTTTATAAAGGATGAACTGACTATTTATTAATGCTTAACTAATGATTCATAGCGTGTAGTTATTATAAAGTGTTACCGGATAGGGTGGATTTACACTTGCACAATATAAATCTGTAAGCAATCTGCCAGGTGGCTGGTCACTGCATGCAACCTAAATGCCTTGACTGACTTTCTATAGGCATCATTCTACATGGCAGACTGAAAAAAATTCTTTTCACATTTCCTCTGATTCGTTCAGTGGCAGTTTTGCCCAGTAAGCATCACAAAAGAGTCCTCTTGCATGGCTGAAAAGCCCTGCTATGTGATCTAAAACCAATTTCACTCTTAGAATAAGCCAACACACATTTCCTTATCTTACCCTTGCAGTCCAAACACTCAGGCATAACCGTGAGAGGTAAAGCATGGTAAAAAAAATAGAATCTAATTTTAAAGGTAAGCACCAAACAAAAGCGATGCTTTAAGAGTGTTACTGAGCAGGGATAAGCAGGTGTTTGGCACGCCATGAAAAGGTGATTTCACATGAACCCTCAGTTTAATTGGGTCTCAAAGCTCTGGCCTCCTTCTAAAAGAACAGACCTGCGATTTGGCCTTTCCTCTTCTCTCTCCTCTCTCAAGCAACAGCAGATCTGAGGAACCTTCTTTGTGTGATCTTTGATTTTAGAACCATCTTCTATATTGTGTATTTTTAAAAGGCAGGATGGAAATGAACAGTGTCTGAATGGTGTACATTGACTTTTAGCATAGAACTTTCTCTGGGTAATTAGAAGAAGAACAAAAGAACAAAACAAAAAAAAAAAGACTGAAGAAATGTAAGTTTATGAGGACGAAAGATTTATAAGTATGAAAATATAACTTTACTGTGTTAATATTATTCATACACTACAGTATTTATATAGTATATTATTTATACACTATTACAAATTTCTCTGGGTAAATTTCAAGCCATGTATATCTTGTGCAATCTAATATCTTTTGGGTCGCTAAAAAGTAGCTGTGAAAAATTAAAATTTTTGTATTATTCATATGCTATTATAGTAATTATTTTTTATTGAATAGTATTTACTATTGTGATGTTTAGTTTAAGGGGATGACATTTCTGTCATTAATTTTTTACCCTCATGTCGTTCCAAACCTGTTAGACCTTTGTTCATCTTAGGAACACAGATTAAGATATTTTCAGTTTAATTCCGAGAGCTTTCTGATCCTGTATCCTTTCATCAAAAATATCTTAATTTGTGTTCCGAAGATGAACAAAGCTGTTGCAGGTTGTCACGATGCGGCTCTGGGTTGTGTTGCGCTCTCGCTATCCAGGCACGGAGAGAAGGCACGGAGACGAGAATTCGA
>JAUYWG010000055.1:8774518-8798521 GCA_034779775.1 Enteromius afrohamiltoni
TATCTATCTATCTATCTATCTATCTATCTATCTATCTATCTGTCTATCTGTCTATCTGTCTGTCTGTCTGTCTGTCTAGCCTTATTGTTTCCATGGCGACGTGTCATGCTTGTCATGAGATGACCGCAGTCACAATAACCCTGTGTGACACGTATAGTTTTTATTAAGTTTTTCCTTTTTTTTATTTTTAAAGGAGTCATACAAAGCCAACTTTGCTAACTTTATTAGGAAAGGCGATTAGCAAAGATTCATTAAAAGACATTTTACTCATTGCTTCTGTAGGTGAGGCTGGATCATAAATGATTTGTGTGAACATAAACGCATTTCGGTTAAACAAGAGTGCATTTCCTTTAGAACAAAATGTAACGTTAATCCTCTGCGTCTTCAGTCTGTCATGAGCCGGGTTTGATTCTTGTCTTTCTCTTTCCTCTATGTTAATTGTCTCTTTCTCAGCTGTTCGTTATCTCAATCTGGGCTTGTGCTGATCTTGCGGCTCCTGTTTCCCCTTTTCGCTCTGATTACATTCTCTTTATCTAACTGTCTAATTCTAGTCTTTGTCGCCAGATTATTGTGCTGTGAACCAGAACGCTGTTCCTCTGTTTGTGCTTTGATGTTAGTAAGGTTAAGGTCACAGTATAGTAAGCTTAGTCCTGTCTATTTGTTTGCAAGTCAACTGCTTAGTGTTTTCTGTGTTTGCTTAGTCAACTTGTTACCTGCCCTTGGTAACTGAAAATAACTCTTTTATTGAATTTAGGAATGGAGAGTATGGTGGAAGGAATTCCACTGTTATCCTTTTATTTGCAGCAAACCAGTCCCGAACAATGTTGGTTTGGTGGAAGCTAACATTATCCCAGACAACATAATTAGTGAATGTGAAATGTGAGAAAGTCACTCATATGTCACGCTTGATGAGGAGATTGTCAAAAAGTAAACTGATATGTCAACAAATAATTCTAATAAATATCAATGCAAATTATAATAAATATTCAATAATGGATGCAAAATGTTTTTGTCTAATTTTATATCACATATTTTTTCCTCACAGATCCATCTGGTCAGTCATCACTTCCCTAGTGCACTCGCTCCACCAGTGATGCTCAGCTCCATCGGCCCCTCCACCTGTGCCTTCAGACCAGCTCTGTCTTTATCGCTAGGACCCCAAATTTCAGCAGCCTCAACATCTATATCTTGACTCCTCCCTCGACTCTACTGTGGGTTGTCAGCTCTGGGTCTGTGCCATGTGCCAAACACCAGGCCTCCAGGGGTCATCATCATCATCATTCTCCCATCACCATCTCTTCGTCACATCCTGCCATCATCCCCTAATCCCCTAATTGATTTACAGTTTTTCTCAGTTGCTTTGGTGCATTTCACAAAACAGTACTTACATTTGCACAAAAGGTAATGTATTTCTCAAAACAATTAGTCTTTTGTGCACATCATAGTAGCAGTTTCTCATTCCTTCCAAAAAATTTCAATGCTTTTGGACATGCATCAATTGCTTTCGTACAACTCTCTGCTGTTTTATAACATTATCATTTGCTTATGTCATGCCAGTCAAAATTAACTTAACTTGTGAATGCTGGATAGTCATTCCAAATTTAAATCTGGATTCAGTTCTGAGTGATTGTAGAGAAGTGGTTTATCATTGGTTGCAACTATAGTAAAGTAATGCTTCACACACCCCATCTCATCAGTGAAAGATGAGCTTGACCTGAGAGAAGTTGTTAAATTTAGAAGACATTTTCAAGGAGAAGTAATGTTTTGGACAGTAATGTTGATCCAGGATCAACAACAGATGTTGATTCAGGATCATGTCCTACTTGGCAAAATCACGGCCACCCTCTCTACATACAGTAATGTCTAACTTTACTGTAGTTTTTAAATGGCTGTGCTAATAGCATATAGTGCTGTCTTGAGCATTTTCAGAAAGTGTCACCAAAATCTGACTTTTTTGCGTTAGTATAGTATAATTTAAATATATTAAGTATGTCTAAAAAGGCACAATTTAAATATATTTCTTTTCACCTGGGTAGAGATATGGTCAAAACAAAAATTTTGGAATTTTAACTAGTTTAACAAAATATGTTACCCAGGAACACACCTAACTCCTCAAAATCAGTATGTGCGGTACTGCAACGCCTTGACTCTTTCACTGTTCCTCTCAAATGGCACCATGTAGAGATGTTTCATAGTCATCTGATGTCTTTTTAAAACTCTGTCTATGGGGGAAATGTTGACAGAATTTATATTTGCAAAGACATTATTGTCATTTATGATAGCACTCGATAGCAGGATCTTTCTTAGCCTGATGGAATTGTTGGCTATGACCATGTTGCAAATTTCTTGTTCTTGCAAATATTAAAAATGAATACTTCTGCTCTGCCACCAGTAGTTCTGTGCAGTTAGAATAAACAAATAGACTTGCATTTACCTTTACAATATTGTTGTTTATAAAAATACTTTACATACTTTAGAATAAAAAAAAAAAAATACATATTTACATGTTTTCCCTATGAAAGGTTTGTACAATTGATGACACTGTGGACCTGTTTACATTAGGCTGTACTCTTTTGACCAGCCTCTTCCATTGTAAAACCATGATTTATGACATGATCCACAAGTGTGGCACACCTCTTCCTCGATTATTTCTTCCTCTAACACCACCACCATGTATTCTTACATGCCTTCCAATTGCTCTTCCACGAGCATGCTCCTGCAGTCCAGGGTTGTGGACGTCCTCCATTCTCAAAAAATTCTACAGCAGTGATTGTGCTGTGGGCAATCTCTCACTCTCTCTCTCCATAAATATATACAGTATATACTCCCAAAGTTAATAGGTAAAATGGTTGATTCATTTTAGAGGTCATTTGCAGTTAGATTGCAGTTGCAATTAGAGGTCATTTGTCAATTTATCAGACTTTACAAACAAATGTCAGTGTCAGATATATTTTGAAATATACGTTCATGTATACTAATTATGGTAATTCAATAGATCATTTTGAATGTGAAGGCTTGCACAATAAAAAATGACTGAGAATTTCTGAATTGTCTGACAGTGTGAGAATCGAGTCATCAGTTTTGATCAACAAGCCATATGCAATTATTTGAAGTGGTTTATCGTTGGTTGCAACTACAGTAATGCTTCAAACACCACTTATCATCTGTGAAAGGTGAGGTTGACCTGAGAGAAGTTGTTCAATTTAGAAGACATTTTCATGGAAAAAAAAAAAAGATTTAAACAATTTTACACAATTTGCTTGACAGATTTTGACAACTAGTTAAACATTTTTGTATGTAATGACTCAAGCAATGAAATGAGGACTATTAGTTTTATATGGAATGACTATCCAGCATTCACAAGTTTAGTTAATTTTGACTGGCATGACATAAGCAACTGATAATGTTATAAAAATCAGAGAGTTGTATAAAAGCAGCTGATGCATGTCCAAAAGCATTTGCATTTGCAAAAACAAATTGTTTTGAGAAATGCATTAACCGTTGTGCAAATGTAAGTACTGTTGTGAGAAATGCACCAAAGCGACCGAAAAACTGTAAATCAATTAGGGGATTAGGGGATGATGGCAGGATGTGACGAAGAGATGGTGATTAGAGAATGATGATGATGATCCCCTGGAGGCCTGGGGCCTCATGTACAAAGACTTGCATTGATTTATTACTAAAACATTGCGTACAGACAAAGCTGGAAATGTGCGTACATACGAAAAAATTCAGATGTATGAAACACTGCGTACGCGGAATCCCACGCATATTCTCTTTGTACATCCAAATTAACGTGAAATTGAGTGCACATGCACGAGCGCTAAACCCCTCCCTGCTTCCTCCCCTGTATAAATATGATGATGACTCTACTTCAAAAAAAAAAAAGGAAAAAGCAATGGCAAAAGCAAGCAAACAAGAATAGAAACTTCACAGATTGTGAATTGGAGGTGCTCCTATCGGTGTAGACTGGAGAAAAACTGTGTTGTGTGCAAGTTTGTCCTCCGGAGTTAATAACAAAGGAAAAAAAAACAAAAAAAAACAAGTAGCCCTCAATGGATCAGACAAAAAATGTGTAAATTCCATGATCAGATTCTAGAAGCAGTTCATTTGTAACTCTAATTAGCGCAGTCTCAGTACTATGATACTGAGGGGGGGTCTAAATCCTGACTGGAAATACTCACAGGTACCATTTTTCTTTAAGAAGGCATATAATTGTAAGGATACTATCTTTTCTAGTATCTTTGACAGAAAAGGGAGATTTGATATAGGTCTATAATTAGCTAAATCTTTGGGGTCAAGTTGCGTTTTTTTTAACGAGAGGCTTAATAACAGCAAGTTTAAAGGCTTTGGGGACATACCCTAATGCCAATGAGGAGTTAATAATAGACAAAAGAGGATCTATGACTTCTGGAAGCATCTCTTTTAATCCTTTAGATGGAATAGGGTCTAACATACATGTTGTTGGTTTAGATGACTTAACAAGAGAACGAGTGAAATTTTTCCTCAGGGGATCTACATTGCACCTGACTGGATACTGTAGCTGACAGCTGCACAGTTGCAATTTTATATCTAATAGTATTAATCTTGGAAGTTAAATATTGCATAAAGTCATTACTGCTGTGGTCCATTTTATGGGCTGCTCTCTTTAGGGTCTTTAGAGTGTGCTCATTATACCACAGAGTCAAACTGTTTTCTTTTACCTTTCTTAAGTACAAAGGAGCAACTGTATCTAAAGTGGTAGAAAAGAGAGCGTGTATGGTTTCTGTTGCATCATCAAGATTTTCTGCACTATTAGACGAGCTAAAGAATTTAGATAAATCAGGAAGATTACTTACAAAGCAGTCTTTTGTGTTAGAAGTGATAGTTCTACCATACTTGTAACAGGTTGCCGAATTTACAGGTTTATCTATATGATTTATTTAAAACGATCGCCTCTAGGAGTCGCCAATGGACATAAAACAAACACGCACAAGAAATAGACGTTAGTAAATCCGAACGTGAGCGTGAAATCTGGCATACGCACAGTTTTTGTGCGTATGCAGCGTTGATACATGAGGCCCCTGGTGTTTGGCACAATGACTAATTGTTTTGAGAAATGCATTAACTGTTGTGCAAATGTAAGACACCAGTTCAGTCTGTGTGACACGCTGCTGTCAATCAACTATTGTGGGATATTTAAACTATACAGTTTAAACACTTTTATAATGAGTGTTAATTAGTGTTAGTTGATCTATACCAGGTGATTGACGCCGCTATGTTAGTTCATGCTGAATCCGAGCTGTGAGATTTACAACATGCAAATTCATCCTCTCCTCCCGAAATATGTTAAACTAAGTCTCCGGTAAACTGGGAGAAGAGCAGAGTAAACTATATAGTTACATACACAATCTGTATATGCTATTAATAAAACATGTCTTCACAATATATATTTTACGGATCAGTATTATCATTTCCATAGACATCAGTGTATATAAATATAAATGTATGGTTTTGCTAGTACTTATGTGTTTTTAAATGTATGAATCCTAAAATAAGCAGTATATGAAAAAAAAAACTGATGTGGGTTTTTCTAGCATCTCTTGCTAGTACTGCTGAGCTGGTGTAGCTAATGTGTCATGTATCTTAACTTAGTTTCAGGTGTTGTACTTATTGTGATGACTGCTGTATGGTTATATGTAACTTAATTTTACACTAAAATTAGGCTATTGTGAGAAGAATATGTTTGTTCAATGTATTGTCAGTGGATGTAGTTATCTCTGGGTGTAGGTAATGTTGTGTGCTAATGGTGTAGTGCAGTGTGGTCAGATGTGTTTCAATCTGTGTTGTCTCCCCCCTTTCCAGGTATGTCAGTGAAGACTGGCTCTCTGCATCCGTGGCTTGGATGAGGGCAAGACCGTGATCTGATGGGAGTCAGTCCAGCAAGGCAGGAAGTTCTTTAGCAGACAGTCGGAAGTAGTTTGGCATGGCTGCGTAAAGCGGGAATGCGGACTTTGTCTCCTATGTTGCATTCCTCTTGGGATGCCTTCTGGTTGTGCCAGACTTTCTGACCTTCTGTGCTCTGGTGGTTTCTGTTGCACAGACAGTAATGTGGTTCTTGGAGTTGGAGTTCCCTTGACACTTTGTTAGTGAGTGCTGGGTGACTGAGGTGATGTTCTGTGGTACCTCAGTGTTTTCATCAACGGTTGGCCAAGAGAGACTTGCTCTTTCTGGGGTGGTTGTTGAACAGGTGCTTGTCATCTCTGATGTGCTGGTGTATCAGATGATCACTGGCCTTCTGTTCTGTTGCTGGTCACAGAGAGCATGATTCAAGTTCGAGGTCATCTTTGTTTAGCTTGTCATGAAGGAGCTCTTTTACTCATCTCATGACTTGTTCCATGTCTTTTGATGGTAAGCTGTCTTGCTCTTGTGCATACTCAGCACTGTGCATCTCTGAATGGTACTGATCCCATTGATTGTTCTGCAGGTAGTTGTTGTGGACATGGGAGTCACGTTCTCTGTACTCTTGATGGAGAACCCTGTTGTTACGAAGGCATTGGTTGCCATGCAGTGCACTGCTTGGTTCCTCAGTGACAGAGTTCAAGAGTGTGGGGGTTTTGTTACCTTTCTTTGAAGCCATCGTCTGCTTCTTGTAGGCCTTCTGTGTTAGGTCATGCAACTATTGGATGGTCATGGAACGCAAACAGGCCATGGGGCCTAGATGGTGGCTGACTCCAGGGTGCAGATTTCTTAGGAAGAAGCTTTAGAAGTTAAAATACTCTTCAAGGTCAGGTTGGTTGTGTGCACCGATGTAGGCTTGTTGGGAGTCGTTGTAGTAAGCTTGTGGAGTTTCTTGTCGACCTTGTTTAATTTCCAAGGCAGTTAACAATCTATGTTCAGACTCAGCGTCTGTAAACTCTTTAATTAGGACCTCACAAAGTCGCTGACTTTGTTGACTTTGTTTCACTGGGCTTTCGATCTTGGAAGTTTCGTACTTCAGGACTGGATGTGGCAGTCAGGAGGTAAAACCTGTCTCTGTCAGTCACATGAGGTCTCATTTCCAGGTAAAATTCAATGTTGTGCAGGTGGGCCCAGATGTTATAGCCCTCTGTGGAGTTCGGGTTGAACGTACTCATGGTTTTAGACAGCCTGTTGAGGTCTTTGATGGTCATCCCATGTGCAGCTCCAAGGTCTGCTTTGGAGGGGAAGTTCATTGGCAGGAAAAGATTGTGTGGCGAAGGCAGGTGAGTTTTTGAGTGGTTTTTGAGTTGTCCTTCGCTTCTTTCATTATGTACCAGTTCTTGGACGTTGAACTCTGCTCAGCAGAGAGAGGTTTCTCATTTCTCAGTTCTTGCTTCGGTTCATAGACATGTTTGAGATCTCTTCTGACCATGTAGAGCTCATCTTTGGTATCATCTAATTGTTGAGTCAGAATGTCCATTTCAGTTCTGTACCTTTCGAGGTGGTCTTTCAAGGCACTGATTTCAGCATTCTGGTCTATGCTCTCATTCTTGGCTTTCTTTAGTAGCTGTGCAGCACACTGGAGTCTGTTTGCCAGGATTTCTGGGCAGCCTTTACATGTTGTTGGTCAAGCTGAGCTGCTGTTAGGGCTGCTTGGAGATTCTTGATTTGTTCCATTATTTCCTGCTCCCTCTCCTTGGGTGATCTAAGTTGAACTTGCACATTGTCATTGACACTTGAGCTTGTCTTTGTGGCGTTGAGCATGTGTCAGCTCCTCCTGAAGGTGGGTGATGTGCTTGTCTCTCAGTTTTAGCTGGGTTATGAAGCATAAACTTCATAATTCGCGAATTCAAATCCTTTAGCAAACCCCCCCATCCCCCATCTTTGCTTACTGTCAGCTCTGATCTGCCCTATCATAAAATAGATGAAAATGGCCAACATTTATTCTGAAAAACAAACAACTCCTTACATATTATAAAATGTGCGGATGATTATTTTGATTATTCAGATTAGAACTACATCCATTAGCATTTCAGAAGCGTGTAGATGACAGCTAATGTGATGAGTGAACAATGATGCCTAGAGAGACTGAATTTCTGGTTTGTAGCTCTGCACTGCTTTGAATGTGGAATGGACGAGGGAAAATGACACCAGATGGAAAACACTGAACCACATTGATTAATCATTCTCTGGAAGGTTCTGATTGCTATGGCTCTTAATTATGTAAGCGAATTAGCTATTGATCAGCACAAGTGAGTCAGCAGCAAAATAACTGCAAGTGGTATCTGTGTTTCTCCCGCAGGGGAGCACTGAGATCACTCCGAGACTGTGCTTCACTTTCCATGAAATCACTTTATCCCATGCGGCTTTAGTGCTAATGACAGCAACTTAGTAGGCTGGACAGTTTTGGTCTGGAAAAAAACCTGGGTGAAATCTCTTTGTAACATTTTTTTTTTCTTTTTCTGAGGTTATACCTAGGTAACATTGTTATTTTAATCACTAAAATCACTATGAGACCTGATGAAACCATCTGAAATTCTGGCTTCAGGCTTAAAGGCGTTCATAGGAATTTGTGTAAAGAATCAGCACACATTTTCATGTCTGTTTAGACACTGAATAACATCTGTATTAACATACATGTTTATTAATAAAATATTTTTTTTACTAGTGTCCTCTAAAAAAATTGCATATCATCCCTAGCCAGAGTAGCATACATGCATCTCGGAAGCACATCAGTTCACTAAGTCAACAACAAGATTCTAGCTGTGGAAATTTTGCCTTAAAGTAAAAACAGGGTGAATGGTTTCTGTCACCTCTGCTCTCCCAGTGCACCGTGAGATGTCCCGCTGCTGCCATAACACTAATGCTTCATTCCTCTCATTATGGTTTATCTCATTTCCCTCCATCATCCTGCCATTCTCAGTCATCACTCCTGACAGCAACACACTTGAGTGTACTTCTGCATGAATGCAACTTAGCTTGTAGTACTCGCTCTGACTGACTGCCTACTTTGAACAATGTCATTTACAAGTTGATTCGCTCAGACAAGCGTTCCACCCAGAAGTTTTGGCTCAAAACATCCATCAGAAGAGAGGCACAGAGATGCTTGTAAGTATTAAAAAATGGAGGATTACACACAGACTGTGAGGACAGACTCAGTGCCCTTGGCCACTCAGGAGGAAAAAGCAATCAAGTTCATCGCTCCCCAGCAGATGGGCTCAAGCCTTTACCTTGTTTATCCTTCTAGTTTATAGATTCCTACTCATATCTCCCTCAGTGACAGCAAACCTTACTATCCTAATCGAGAGGCAGTTAAGATTTTCAAGTTGTGCAGTGGAGCAAATGCCTACATCACTCAGTTTATAAAGCCAAAGCTCAGACTCTGGTAATGAACTTGCTTTTGATTTTAAATCTCAGCTGTCTCATTGTATTCAAATGAGACATGCTCCAAAATCTTGCTAAATGTTTTGACAAAGCTTGTAGGCCCCTTATTCACTGCAACTGCTCATTTTCTCAGCTTTTCTTTGGAGTGTGAAGAGTATCTGTTGGTATTTAAGTGGTTCTTTTTGTTGTACTTGGCACTATTCTTTGTAAATTGCTGTTTGAGTTTGTATGCCACACCAGCTAAATATCTTTATTTCCTGTCACATGTTAAGTAGTTGATGCTGCTAGGAGGTTTTAACAACTGCATACGGCTTACATACCCAATTAAATAGCTTAACGACAACAATTTTCTTAGGCCATCTTGAGCTTATTTTCTAGGATCTCCAAGATTGATTTTTTATTATAGTGATGGTAATAGCATAGTGATGACCTCAAATATATTGATTATTTTTCACAGTGCATTTCATGATGCCTACCCTAATGAATAAAATAATTGAATTAACACAATAAATGAAAATGTTTTACAATGTTCCTTTGCTAGAAGCATTAAGAGTAGACAATATATTATAAAAGCCTGGCATATCAAAAGTAATACATAACCAACACACAGAACTTTTTTGTCTAAAATAGACTGTAAAAAAAAAAACTTGGACTTAATGTCCGTGTCACTCGTAGGTTTCTGAAGAACCTTTTTTAAGCTCAAAGTGAAGCTCAAAGTCAAATAGCCGGCCATCACGATCTTGTAATCACTTCACTGCATGTCATTTTTGGATAATAAAAATGGGCAAATAGTTAGCCCTAATTTAAATCTCTGCAATACTAAAAAATTTTCTTTATCATATGTAGATGGAAAAAAGCTTCGGACATTCTGCATTTGCTGAGCAAGATTGAATTGCTTCTTGGGTTTGGAAAAAGGAAAAATGGTTTTCCTCTTAAGCCTGGGAAACCAGATCATCGCTTACTTATGGGTGAGTTGTTATACAAGATCAATCTCCTCTTCGAGGAGAGCCGACATGTTCGCCGTGGGCTCAGAGAGCAGCTTTGCATTTTCATTCAATATCATATGCTGCTCGATATTCCAATCATGCATGCTGCTGTGTTTTGCTGTATTGGAATGCAACGTGAAACCTTCCTTAATACAGTGGGATTAAGTGCTGTCTTTGCATAGCTAAACTGCAACATCCTTTGAAACTGACAAACGTTAAAGACTGCTGGCTTGAAAAGTCAATATCAACATCAAAGACGACAGCTATCTGTTCAGCAAGTTGAGATAAAAAGTTCAACACTGCACTCCTTACTTCTGTTCATAGGGTTGAACTGCAAGGAGCTATTGCCAAGGATTCGTCTGAGCTGCCACAACATGATCTTCTAAATCCCCTCAGATGCTTTAAGATGATCAGCAGTAAGTCTTTGTGGATTGTATGCTGATGCGGTATTAGAGATTGTTAGATAAACTGACCTGGCAGAATTTAGTAAAATTCAGAAGTCCAAATCTGTTGTTTGCTGACACTTCTGGTCTGAAACTTGGTCCTTAACCCTGCTCCTGGAGGGCTAATGTCTTCCAGAGGTTAACCACCTTAATCAGCTAATCAAAGACTTAAGGATTACTAACAGAGCTTGTTTTAGGGATGAGAGGGTCTTTATTACTTATCATTGAAAAAGCATAACATGCATGAGGCACCTCAGCCAATCATATAATGAAGTCACTTCTTTGACAGTCAGTTATAGTTTATTTTTTCCATAGACCATAGAAGACGTAGGAGGAATATAGTTTTATTCTTAATATTTTTTTAATGCAGCATTCACAAAATATGACATTTAAGTCTGTTTATTGAAACTAGGAAGTGGTATATTATTTTATAATATAAATAATGCACATGAAATTGATTATTTCAACACCCTTTATATAGTCACACACAGTAACAGTCATTACAATTCAAGTCTAATTATACGTACAATCTAAAAAAAACTAAGAAAGAGAACACTGACCTTTTTAGTGTCACAGACATGCCAGGTTCCACCCACAGTCAATCACAATGATCACTTGCTGCATCCGAAATCAAATCACATACTGCTTAAGTAGGTACAACATTTAAAATTGAACGTACTACCCAACCGTTAAAAAGTATGTTCTATATAGTATGAATGGAATTTGGACGTACTACATCCACCATATTGATGTTGTCACGTGTCATGCGTCGTCACAACAGCGCGAAAATGTACATTAATGTTATAAAAGTTTTTTTCCTGAGGTGCTTACGCTTAAAAGGAGCCGTGTCTTCACTTTGTGCTATTTATTTAATATGACGCCTCCACTCCAGGAGCCTCATGGCATAGGAAAGTGTTAATGGTATGCTTACTATAGAATTCGGGCGGAAGCACTAGGTCATCTGGGGTACTTCTCGCCTACTTAATGTCGAATGCATTGAATTCGGACATACTACTTGCCTCGCATACTGTTTTTTGCGTATATATATATATATATATATATATATATAGTAGGGAAGTAAGCGATTTTGGGGCGTAGCAACTATCCCCAGAGTACTGAGCACCATCACCTGACACTCCTTATCCCTCTAATCAGCACCACTATAAAGCCACACATCACAAACTAGCCACTGTTCGAACCTGCTTTTACGAAGTGGACTAACTCTGATCATACTCTTATTCGATATATCCTATTGCTATACTTCTCTGTGCTTACCTCCCAGTGTTCCTCAGTCCCTGTGATCCTCCCAGACTCCCGGAATTGCCTTTCCTTCGTTCCTGAAGTCAATGTGGTGTGTGTGGCTGTCCTTCCACGTCTCTGCATCTCCCTCGTCTCTGTTCCTCCAACGACCTGGTGCTCCTGCAAAGAAGGGATATCTTCTTCACAAACCCTTTGTCTCCCGTCCACTTCTTAACATTTAGTATGTCAAATATTATAATTAGATTTATTTATTAGATTAATATAATTCATTTTATTGCAGGTGATAATGTTCTAAATTATGTGCAAACAATACCATTCTTATCAAGGTAAACTCTATATCTCCCAAATAAAGTAGACCTATCGTGTAAAACATGTTGAAGATTTGCAAAACAGGTTGTTCATTCATTAAATGATAAGCTGTGTAGTGGTGTAGTGACGCCTCTCCTCCATTGACATCCATTCAGCCATAACAAGTATAAATGACTTTAAAAAAAATTAAATGAATGATTAAATTACATATAAATATAGTTATTTTAAATTGTGATACTTCAGAATATTACTTTTTAAATGTATTTACTATATTTATTAATACTGTATAAATGTGGAGATTTCTTTGAAAAACATTGAATACCTAAACTATTGAACGTGCACTTTAACAAAATTAAAAGAAAAACATCTATCAAATGATTTTTTAGATGTTACTGTGATGGATGCAAGTTAGAGATGTCAGTTATATATTTAAAGGGGCTCTATTTCACCCAGTTGCTAGCGTGGGGCCCGCCCATACGTCCTGTGACGCTACATTCAATTTTGCGAGCAAAGTCAGTCTGGCAAAGCTGCCGTTTTAGAGCATTTCCGTTCCCAAAAAAGTGGGAACCAATCAGTGGTGGACGAAGTACACAAATCAAGGACTTGAGTAAAAGTACAGATATAGTCCATACTATAAAATATTACTCCAGTAAAAGTACCCCTTTTCCAATTTTACTCGAGTGAAAGTACAAAAGTACTCAGTTTTTTATGTACTTAAGAAAAAAAGTACTGATAGATTTAATTTGCAATTTTATACAGTTTACTAAATTTTATATAGCACATATTTTTTTATAATCTTACTGTGCAAAATACCTGAGATTTTTGATGAGCATCATGTAGTAATTTTCACTGTGAAGCTTACAATGCAGTGTACCTGAGAGAAAACAGTTTTGAACGTCTAATTTTCACCAGTAAAAAAAGTGTTTTGAGGCGTAGGCTACTGTTTTGCAGAACGTCACAGAATGTTATATATGACATGAGAATAAGTTAGGAAAAACATTTGAAGGAAAATAATATATTTTCTTTTTTTTTTCTCAAACCTTGTCTGTGTTGTAAACATTCTTGGCTAAATGCCCCCAGAGGGCATTACAACCCACTTTGATCATTACTGTAGTTACCTGAATATCAAATCCTTTCTTTTTCCCCTCAGATGTAATATATCAACAATATTTGGACATTATCTAAAAATGACTACAACTTAGCACCAGCAGGCTTGTTAGTTAAACAATCAGCATTGAGTTGATCCAAACAATATAAAAAAATGTATACCGTTGATAAACAATATAAAAACAGACGTAGGGCTTAATGCATAGCATTATAATAAAACTGCTAACGTTACAGCAGCAGGGCATATTAATGTTTTTTGACTTAGAGACACTGATGTTGATGTGTGGGCTTAAATAGATCACCCTGTACAGCAGTTTCAGTTAAAGTTTGGTAACTTACTTTATGCATCATCGTTCGCACGCTCTGAACGGATCGTGAGTTGTCCAATCAAGAACAGCTGCAATCTGATCTTTCAAATTCGAAAATGAATCGTTTGTTGCGATTTGCGAACAGATTGAACAGGTTCATTAAAAAGAATCAGTTTGTTAATGCTCGTCTGCGTCTCGCTCGGAGCACGTGATATATGAGTATTGATATGTTTTATGAAATGTAGTGAAGTTGCTGAAAATAAAACTACTCCAGTAAAGTACAGGTACTTGAAAAATGTACTTAAGTACAGTAACGAATTACAACTAATTTGTTACTGTCCACCACTGGAACCAATGAGAAATGAGCTCCTCTTCCCCCGGCACAACTGCTGTTGCAGCTGTTTTAAGAAATTTTCATGACAGGTTTTCTTTGAAAACCGAGCAGAAGTAATTAAAGTGTAACGCCGTAGGCGTCCTTCTTGTGTTTGTTTTCATCTTGTCTGTGTACCGCCATCACGGCCCCGAGCGCCATCATCTCCTGATGCGGATACCGACCTGCCATCACGGCCCCGTGCACCGTCGCCGCCTGTCGCGGATAACGAACCGTTTGAATCTCCAAGTGATTGTGAGTTACCATGGCCTGAACTTTTTGAACCAGTGAACGACAGTTTTCATGGCCTGAGCCATTTGAATCTCCTAGTGACTGTGAACTATAGTGGCCTGAATCCGTTTGAATCTTCCAGTGACTGTGAACTATCGTGGCCTGAACCGTTTGAATCTTCTAAAGACTGTGAGTTTCCTGGCCCTCCAGAGTCTGCTGCGCATCCCGTGCGCCCCCCGGTGAGCTTCCCCAAGAAAATTTGCAGTGAGGTGTGGATTCTGGAGGGGGGGGCGGGACAGGGGCTTGGATTTGGACTGCTGTTAAGCTTCCTCAAGCGGCATCGGATCCATCATGGCCTCCCAAGGCTCCTGATCCGTCATGGCCTCCCAAGGCTCCTGATCCGCTGCCTGCTCCACTGACTCCCTTAAAGATTTTTCTTGCGTCTGGAAGCTACGCCTTGGGGAGGGGCTATGTAACGCCGCAGGCGTCCTTCTTGTGTTTGTTTTCATCTTGTCTATGTGCTTTATGTTTACATTCCTGCCTCCGAGTCCTGTCTGTCCTCAAGAAAGCGAGAGCGCGAGCTAACCACAGCCGAATTGTGACATAAAGTGAGTAATGACATTTTTCAACTGCTTTAATGAAGCTAGCTACAATTGGTTATGGTGGCTTCAGGTTCCGCCGCTACGCATACATCATCGGAATGAGTGGTCTGATTGGTTGTAGATTCTTCCAGTAGTATACAGAGACATCTGATGGATGCAGGTTAAGCCCGCCTCCCAGAAGGGAATGCTGCTACCCAGTTGCAGCATTTCAGAAAAAAAACTAAGGTATGGTGGCCCGTTGCTGGGGGTCAATCATGACGAGCTGCCCCTTATTATGCCCCCTTTTTACAAGATGCAATACACATCTGATGTGTCAGAATACAACAAATAATTTATTACACCATACTGTAAATGTGAGTTCAGAAACTGTATACTAATATATAGAATAACTCCTTATATAGTTGACTTTGTGCTTTGTAACTTTTTTTTTCTTACAGTATTCAAATATTTCATCAAAAGACTACAGTGTTACTACTTCTGTTTCTCTTTCTGGCATTTTCCATGTAATTGACAATTTTGTTCTCTTGATCCCATGGGATGCAAGCACTTCTTTAGTTGTCTTAGCAATGTTCCAAATGTTCATGCAAATTAAATTCCCAACTTGGATGGAAGGGAAAAGTAAAACCTTCATTATTATCCCTCTGTTCCTTTTCTTGTGATATACTGTATAACGATGCAGATTGCTTCTTTTCTTGTACCAGTCCTGTTCTGGTTCTCAGAAAAAGCCTGTTGACATTTTGCCTTCATTCATATTGCAGGCACAAGATATTTTACTTCTTGCTTTCCAACTGAGTCAAACGATTGCCTGGTGAAATAGCAATTTGATGCTATACTTACAGGCTGCTGAATCACCCCTGTGATTTAATGATTCTCCAGGGCTTCTAAAGTAAAGGAGCAAGAGGCACTTCATCTCTATGCCCAGGTGCAATGCAATATGCCAGTCAACTACTAAAGCTATACAGTTCACATTTCCATTAATGATCCTTGTATTTCTGCACCTGTTATAAGATCTCCCTGGAATAACATAATTAGTTTAACATAGTTTAAGCTTAACTCCTTTTTTTAAACTAAAGTGAGGAAATTGGACAATAAATGCAAATGTTGCAACACAGTCACCACCTCCTTGTAGGGAAGCTGTTAACGTAGAAAATAATTGAATTTTGCAAGTAGGACCTTCCCTGTGGAAAAATTAAAACAACGCAGCAGTGTGATACAGAGTAGTAAGGATAATCTCAGGTCTGACTCGATTTTAATATGCTTATTATGGCTTGATTAAAGGTTTATGGGCTGGGACTTTGGCTGAACATGATAAGACTGTTGAATTACTAGAAAGTTTCATTCGTAGGGGTAGAGGAATAACTTGATTATGTTTTGTCTTTGCAATAGAATGGAAATGTAGAAGATTAGACAGCATTTGCATCATCACACTGCAGCTAAAGAAAAGCAATAAACTCTGAGCAAACAGGAAGTATTTTCACTTGTGTGTGCGTGTTATAATACAGAAGAAAAGATTTCGGGCTACTTTCATTACATTATAACTTAATCAATCATCTATAACCTTAAATGGTTAGTTCACACAAAAAAAAAAAAAAAAAAAAAAAATTAGCATGTGTTTTACTCACCCTTAAGCTTTCTTCTTTCAGACGAATCCAATCAGGGTTATATTACAATTTAGCAGTCGAAAATACATGTATGTATGAAAAAATGTCTATCACAGCAGTTCCATCAAATTACCTAACTAATCCTTGATTAGTAATAAATATGGAGAGAGAGCATAAAACATGGATTTGTGTAAAAAACAAAATAAAAAAAAATAGGGTCATGACCTGCCCTTTTTATTATTCTGTACTGTTCTCTGAGGTCCCCTTAAAATATTATCAAGATTTTCACAAACAATTCATAATAGAGAAGTAATAGGCTATGTTCTGTCCTGTTTTAACCCTCCTCATTTTCAACGATCTATGTGTGGTGCAACACTACTGAGTCAGCACAGCATCGTCTTTTGGTTTCAATCTTTCTTAAAATCCGATGACGAATTGTATCTCATTTGCAAAGGAATCCATGCTAAAATTAAGTGAACAAAGAACCAAGTTTTTACTGATGTGGTCTTGTACTGTACAGCATCTTGTTGTATTTAGAGCCGTCTTTATTGTTTGACTTGTCCATAGATCTGTGTTTGCCTCTCTTAGTATTTACACTACATGCACGAATCTGTGGGAGGGGCCAAACAAGCAGTGATGCGTTGATCTTGCCTGTCCACACCATTGCCAACACAGAGAGAATGCAGAGAGAATGAGGAGGAGCTTCTTCCTGCAGGCGACACAGTCTCTCAATCAGTACATCACACAGTACACATCCACACATAGGCTTTTTTGCACTCACTCTGGACACTGAACTTTACTCTCCACTCCACCCAATTCAAACCACTACACAATTTCACTGTACTTATCTGTTGTTTGCAGTTGGAAAGAAGGCTACGGGGGGATAAATGAGTGGAATTTACATACCATTTGCCCCCAGTATGCCTTTTTAATCAATTCACTATTTCACTCTTAATTTTCATTTTATTGTGTGTACATATACTTATATTTATATATTCATATTCAATTCTACCTCTATACAACAACTCTGTGTCTGTTCTTGAATGGTGCAGCCAGGTGTCACGAATGAAGCCGGCGCAATCTCTCTTCAGCGGAGATACGACTCGGAAAGGCAGGGATTCCTCAAAGAACATTTATTAATACAAAACAAGAAATAACAGGAGCTGAACGGACATCACGAGACGACAACATGTAACTTCAACATCTGACAAAGATACAAGACATGGGTAGTGGCTAGATTAATCAAAGACTTAATGCAGGACACCTGGACAAAACGGCTGGCAGAAGATAAAATACTAATGACGAAGACCGGGTTACAAATGGGAGACACAAGGATGCAGAGTGTAAACAAACACAAAGAGCACATGTGGAACAGGACGAGCAGAATGACAGGTAAATATAACATAAGGCAACGCCTACAGCGTGACACCAGGCCCCTGACATAAATCCAATTGAGCATCTCTGGAGAGACCTAAAAATGGCTGTCCACCAACGTTTAAAAACTTGATGCATCTTTCCCAAAAAGACTCATAGCTGTATTAAATCAAAAAGGTGCTTCTACCAAATACTGAGCAAAGGGTCTGAATACTTAGAACCGTTTGATTATTCAGTTTCTCTTTTTTTATTTTAAATCTGCAAACATGTCTACAATACTGTGTTTTTCTGTCAATATGGGGTGCTGTGTGTACATTGATGATGAAAAAAAAAGAACTTAAATGATTTTAGCAAATGGCTGCAATATAACAAAGAGGGACAAATTTAAGGGGGTCTGAAAACATTCCGTACCCACTGTAAACACTAAGGCAGCTCACTGAGTTTTGGAGCAGAGCTAGTGAGTTGCAGCTGACATTATTTGTTTTGACATTCCATGCCATGGCATGCCATTACCTAAAGAAATATTAGACCACTGCCAAGCAAACAGACCAGTGAGTTATTACACATGATAACAATCATAAATCATACTAGTCATGCAACAATTGTTTGACATCTTGTGAAATACCAGAAGGCATTGCCGTGTAGTTAAACATGAACGAGCCTCAAGTGTCAATTTAACATTATCCCATCTTCGCTCAGGCTGCAATTCCAGGATGAGAGCCACATTTTAGAAAATTTTTAATCATTCCAACTCATCCATCCATCCATCCATCCATCCATCCAACTATGAAATTTCTTAGCCTGTCTGGTTTCATTAACCAGACATGATAAAACCCACAACTCCAACACATTAGCATATGTATTTACTGTTCTCTCCTGACATATCAGTTACCATAGCAACATGGGCCAACAGGTGAGATCTGAGTCTTTGCTGCATGGCTTAGAGCTCTCCTCATTAGTGCTGCTGTTTATCCTGCTGCTTTCACACCCACAGCATTAAGGGGCAGAAAACAGCTGAAATTTAACACCCATATGGCTCACTTAGGAATATGGATGCCAAAAGATAAAAGGCAAAAAACAAACCATTGTGATATTTCATATATTTTCTATGTATGTTTTTTTTCTTCTTTAGTCTATACTCATCTACTGTACATCGTGCAAGCAAACCCTGTTGTTCTGTAATCACAATTACTGTATTTCCGTCTAGAGAGATACCTGCATTTGGCACACCAGATTACTTGGGAAGATGATGAAAACAGCTGACTCTTGCCATTTTATTTTCCCCTTTTTCTCCTGCAATTTAAGCATTATTTTTGTGCTTGTTTCAACAGTAATGATAGCAATTATGAGTATCCACAGTGGTTTTCATGCATGAAAGTGAAATCAAAATGTCACTAGTACTCCTGAGAGATAATATTCACTCGAGTATCCCATTAATCATTGCAGAGCCTGTATTAAAAAGGACAGTGTCTCGGTCTTGTAAGAATGTGAAGAGAGTGACCTGTGATGAAAAAAGTAAATTTTTGGCATTTTCAATTGTAGGATACTTACTACAACAGCCTCTTCACCTAAATGAACTACACTGAAAATTAAAGGATTACATAAAATTAAGGATTACATGGTAAATTATTTACTTAAACAGAATAGTTCACATCTCCAGCCATCTAAGTAATTTGAAGTTTGTTTCCTCATTAGAGCAGATTTAGAAACTGTAGCATTACTCTCTCACCAATGGATCATCTGCAGTAAATGGGTGCTGTCAGTACACCATTTAAACAGCTGATAAAAATATTCAAATAATTCACAAGTTCTCCACATGTCTCAAGTTCATCAGCATCTTAAGAACCAAAAAGCTGCAGGCTTATAATTAATTCAAAAATGTTTTTTTGTTTTTTGTTTTTTTTTTTACTTTAAACCATTGCTTCTGGCTAAATAAATATAAGTAGATATAAATTAGTTCTGTATCAGTAATGGAAAAAACATGCACTGATCAAGCGAATACATTTAGTGAAAACTGTCCAAAACAGTTCAAAACAAATATGTTGGTGACAGGATGACAGGCGATGGACTTTTTTTGGAGAAAAAAAAGAGAAATTAAGAAGTTGTATTTTAGCAAAACAAACACTCAAAATCCTGAACGAACACCCAATTTTATATTATGGCTGTCTTGTGAGCTGCAACACATTGTAACAGTGGGAGAGAGAAGAGGAAGCGTTCAGATTCATTTGCGACAGTTTAATGGATGGTCGAAGAGCAGACAGACAAAGTAGATTACCGGCAGACAGAAACAATGTAGGCAAATCCAATAGGCAAGTCAGGAAGGCAAAGGGTCGACAACGGGAAATCCAAAAACAACAATATAGAAAGCAAATAAAAAATGAGCACTGGGAAAAACAAATTATGCAATATCAACAAACCGTGAATACACAAATACATCCAGGGTATTTATACATAAGACACTGGGCGGAAACAATCAATGAAACACCATGACATCAAACGAGCAGAGAGGAGACATGAGTTCGGGCATGAAAACAGAGGTAAACAAACACAGTCAGTCAGATGCTGGAGTGCCAACCAGAGAGCTGGGCTGGCAACTCCAGCTTAATCGTCACACACATAAGAGGGAAACAAATATTTGTTTATTTTTGCAATAAACCAATTAATTTGCAAAATAAAGAATTATTAAATAGTCAAAACAAATAAATGTCTAGGAAAGGAAATTACCTCTTGTGTGGGTATTAAGGGGGGAAATAAGGGGAAAAATAGATCGAAGTTCGAAGAAATAGCCATCTGTTATCCACCACCGCACTCTTGCAGGGTTAGATAATAATTAATTTCACCTGTTGCTCAGCCAGGACTTGATCTACACAGGAGAGCAGGTGACAATAGACATGTGTAACACTGATTATATTCTTTGCATAATGTTTTTTATCAGCTATTTGAACTCTCACTCTGATGGCACCCATTAATTCTTCAGTGGAATTTTACAGGGGGTCGATAGAGAAATGTGCATCTTAAAGATGTTCTGTTAAATGTCAACACTGGCTACTTTAATATCAGTGTCAGATAAGATTACTCACCTTAAGCCGAATGACTATACACAATGCACACATACCCTCCCACATTCGTGATAAACACAGGATATGTGAATCCTGTCCAAACTGGTACATGAAAATCGCAAACATCGGGTGATAATAATTGAAACTCAAATGTAATTTAGACAATTAGTCCTGTCTGAATAGGGCTTTCGATTACATTTTCAAATTAAAATCATTAGGTGAACTTTCCGTTAATGTATATACTTTAAGCAAATGTTTAAATGTCAGGTTACAATGACTTATAATCACCGTAACATTTTACAAATAAATGCAAAAATAAATTTTATCAGTGTAAAAGTAGCTCCATTCACAGTGTTCCTTTTATGTTTTATGTGCTCTATTATATTTAGGCAATAAACAACAACAACAAACAACAACCACAAAATGTAATAATACCTTAGAACTGCACAGCTGAAAGTGTTCAGCTGAAAAATACTAGTATTTTAGTATTACTAAACAAAATTCTTACAAAGTATTAAGAATATTTTTTTATAGGCATGTGTAATATTGTAAGTGGATATTGAGGGAGAGAAAAAAAATTGAATTGTGAGCAAAAAAAGTAATCCACAGCAATTTATTGAAATTTTAAAAAAAAAGAAAGAAAAGAATGATCCCTTTCACCGTGACAAGAAAATAACTTTATGATTAGCGAACAATGGCGCCACTTACATCTAATGGGTCACTGAGATTTTATTACGGTTATTTCTGGTCTGACACCATGTGGTAAAGTGGACTTTATAGGCACTCAATGGACAATAGACAAACAATAATGTTCAATTTGTAGGGGTGAAATTTTAAGGCTGACCCTTTTTGCCTTGTGCAGCATAAATCCTCAATTCATAATTATTTTTTGTGTCTGTCTCTACATAATAAATGCCTTAAATATGCTGCTGGTCTTTTTCCATCAAAGACTGCCAGGAGTCATTTAATAAACAAATTGATCAGCAGTCTCGTGAAGTAAAAACCTTGTAGACCTCTAGGTAAGAAACACAATGCCCCTCAGACCTGCAAGACAAGAAATAACTTGAAATGCAACATATGAAGGCAACCAGAGCAACAGGTTATAAGAATTTAAGGCATGTTTGTGCTGCTAGCATCAACAAAGGATTATGCTGTTACTCTTCTTACTAGCAATTTGTAACGTATTCACCGCTCTTCAGCGGCAACTAGAGCAGAGATACTCAGAAAGACATTTATTAAGACACACATTGAGCGTGCTGAACAAGTGATACACACAGTGCTGAAACATTAACAACTGACAAAAATACAGGACATGGGGCATAGTTTAAATACACAGACAATCAAGGACATAACACGGGACACCAAGGGCCTCATGTATCAATGCTGCGTATGCACAAGACTGTCAGTAACCAGACAGTTTCTGGGTCCCATTGACTTCCATAGTAGTATAAAAAAGTGAAATATTCCTTTAATAACATTATTTTTCTCATTTTCAGATGGGGATGTGAACATGAACAAAAAGCCAGAGAGACATATGACGCTTACGCTGCACAACATCATCAGGACCTAAGTGTTCGTGATGCCACACTGATACCTCCCGTCCCAACCTTGGAGCATCTCCAGATGCCTTGCTGTCCTGCTCCTGCTGTGGTGATGGCATTTTGGAAATCAAGTGCCCACACTGTGCCAAAGACACCGGAGTCCATAGTGCCACTGAAAAGAAACATTTTTGGATTGAGAACACAGAGGGCACACATGCACTTAACAGAGATCATCAATACCACTACCAGGTGCAAGCCCAGTTGTTTGTGACGAAGCGGAAGTTTTGTGACTTCATGGTGTGGTCTACATCCAATTTTTTATACAGAGAATTTTGCCTGATGCTGACTTCTTAACAAAAGCAGTGCAGAATTTTGAGGCCTTCTGTAGGTCAGCCATTATAGCCAGAGTTATTGGCCAAGACATATACATGCCCAGATAGACTGCTCTCAGATAAAACACAGTCCACAGACTCATGAAGTGAATTACTAGAATTGTTGGATCTTTGTAAATTATAGTGTGGTCTAGACCTTCTCCGTTTGTAATGTTTTTCTTTTAATTTCTTATGATTTGATACTATAAATAAAATGCAATTGAATTATTAGTAAGATTTGCCAGTGTGTAATTCTACATGCATTTAATATCCTTTTATAAAGGACAACACCATAGTCTAAAGTTTGAGGGCTGGTTTATTTTACAAAAACATCTTTCAACACGTTTATAAAAGCCAACCTAAATTACATAATGTACACTCATATACAACTTTTATAGCGTTTGTACTGCATGTTTCAATTTAATACAAAGTGTGAATGTGAACTGACACATGACAATTTTAAGAGGTTTATTAAACAGCAGAGTGATACAGTAGCCACTGTACACACTAGCCAATAGCCTGATACATAACTTCAATATTAGTATATAATAGATGGTCTTAAAAGAGCTACATACATTACATACCTAACTTAGGTTACTCATGTTACAAATGACAATTTGACTGGGTCTCCATCTGGACAAGGATGACGGTGTGGTATTACACAAATTAAGTAAATGTAACTGGGAAATACATGAACCTTACCTTGTAAAAAATGCTTGCTGCAAATCCTGGAGTACTTGGAGGGCTGCCAGTCCTTTCGGCTGATAGCAGCAACCCATCGCTGCCTTCTCTCCCCATCAAATGGTATTTGATAAAAAGACATATTGGCTATACCCTGTCTATTAGCACAGCCCACGGCACAACACGAAATAACCATTTTACTACTAGAACGTACTCAAACACATACTCATTTAGCTTGCCGTCCGTCTACAGAATAGCTCTTCCGCCGTCTGCAGTGTTGCAAACTTTTTTTAATCAAAAGTATCTAAATTAGTGCTGTCAAATGATTAATCGTGATTAATCGCATCCAAAATAAAAGTTTTTTCTTTACATAATATATGTGTTGATGCTGTGTTTATTTACTATGTTTATTTTAAACACCAGGAACACACACACA
>JAUYWG010000055.1:8798621-8814332 GCA_034779775.1 Enteromius afrohamiltoni
CTATGCTGTGATTTTGGCTATATTTGCATGTAAAATAGAGTTAGAAGCAACATAATACATATTTTAACTGAAAGCCCAGATGCAGAGAACAGATGCAGAGAGAGGTGTGTGCGCGGTTGGAAAACAAGTGCTCGTGCTCGCTAGTTGCTATATGTCGCTATTTTTGGAAAAATGTCACCAAGGGGTCTGAAAAATCGCTAAATCTAGCGACAAAGTCGCTAAGTTGGCAACACTGGCCGTCCGTCATGGCATTCAGAATTCACACGAGTAGAGCGTGACGTCACGTGCAAAGGCTCCATATGTTCAAGGATCTAATAGTTTTATGACTGATGCAGGTTGTTACAGTTAAAGAAAGGTTAAAAGTTGAAGTTAATTCAAGCATGTATTCATTAAAAATCCATCTGGCAGCCCTGCCCAAAAATAGTGATGCTAAATAAGGAATAAGGCATGAAATGGTATGTCCATTGAATTAAATGGAATGCACAGGACATGAATTTGCCTGTTTTTTTACTTCAATTTGCCAACATCCAGCTTTTCTCCTAAATGCTATGAGAACACAATTAAACTGACATAAACAACTCACCTCACTAACTAATTTCAGGGTTGTCATATTAAATTTAAACTGGTGCATAATTACTATGCCTCACACCAACAGAAGACTAATTTAAAGTACTCCTATAGTTATTGAACACACAATTTTAAAAGCTTTTTTTTTGAGAGACCATTTCATAATATACTCCTGGGACTCATTAAGTTGTAAAAACCTTTTACCCCAAATAAAAGGATATTAAAATATTTTGGGGCTTGTCAGCCAGAGACTCTCTAGCAGTGAAAGTGTATGATTTTAGCATTAGCAGTTACTAATTAGGATTAACTGACAGTATGGTGTATTTGGTGCTGTAAGTGAATAGAGCTGTTGCTAAATTCTGCTTCTGTTCCAGACCACCGCTGTCACTTTAACACAAGGTAATGCCACATTAATTAAGCTACCCTTTAAATTACAGTTCAGTTCATGAATCTGAATTAAAATAGCTAACACATTCAGATGTAAGGAAGTAGTTCAAAATATGACTCAAAAGCCAAGACTACATTTTTGGATTAAAATGTTGTTCCTGGGTCAACAAAATATGTTATGCTAGGAACACATCAACCTAATTTTCATTCTTAAGCAAAATTCAGGATTTCTCAGCATCAAGCTGTTGTTATATACTGACATCCTGTGAATGCTGGGAGGTATCCATTTGTGATATAATAAACAGCCGATATGGCGGTGATACGCATGCATATATGCAACCAGTTAATATTGAGGAGTGGACCTAGATAGATAGATAGATAAATAGAGCTATCTCTTCCTATCATTCCAATTCTATTTCTACTTCCTGTGGGTTGTGACCAATTTAATTCAAAATCCAACTAATGCTATTTCTCAGCCAGCAAACCTGCTCACACACAATGATTCACGGACAGGCAGTGTTTACGGTTGGCTTAAAAAAAGTATGGGCTTCTGCCCTGATTCTTTTTTGGAGTCCAGGGCTGACACAGAGACAGGTGTGATTTCTCAGGACACATATTTCACTGATATCAATCAGGTAGAGGAGACATTTGTGGATGGTGTTCTCAAAAAGAAGAAAAAGGAAAACATACACACACACACACACTGAACCTTTAAACCTTGCTTGGTGACATGTGCTTGGATGAAATTAAATTTGTGATTATTGGCGCATACACAGTAGTTTCAAATGAAACCAGTGCTTGTGGGGATCCCTTAGTCTCGTATGAGCCAAAATAAAGTCTTTCTCCTGGTGACATTCATGGCTGAGTTGGTTGGTCTGAGCTCTGGCCTTGTGGAATGACATTCTGTTTGGTGGAACAGTGCAGACAGAGAGCGATGAACCTGATCTTAGCAACACAAGGGAATTAACCCGTCTGACTTCTGATGGGCCATTCCCACCACTGGTCTACCGATCTAAGTCGTTGAACAGTAAAGCAGCAGCATTTACCTGCTGAAGGAGATTACTGTTATAGTCCACAACTTGGTGGCAAATTGGACAACACAGACTTCATTTAGTAAAAGTATGCTGGAAAAGGTCACAGTTTTTTAATCTTGAAATTGTCAGTAGCTAAATTCACATTGTGCCTGCACACACAGAGTATTCAGACGTTAATAAGGTGCTATACTGAATGATGTTTACTGTTCTTGGCAGCTGTCCCATTAGGGTTTCTACTGGTGCTATGAGGACTAAAAATAGCACAAACTACAGCTTAAGGCGATGACAACTAATATGACATACAGACACTTATGCAACACACTTATTTGCTGTTCTCTAAATCATAGTCTAGGTAGGCTTGTGGCTGCAACTGTGCACCACAGGGAAATGATCCACGTTCAATTATTCATGAGCGGCTATGTAACACAGGTCACTTGGGAATTCTTTACACACCTGACACGGCACAAACTAATCTCTCACCTGCACAGTAAGAGGAGCTTGTGCTAATTCAGAGACACCGCATAAGCAATATTCTAACAAGTTCTCATGAGTATTTCACTTGAGATCCTGAGAGCTTGAGCTCAGAGAAAGAAAATTAAAATCATAAAAGCGGTGCTATGGCTTGATCTTTATTCTGCAGACAGAGTAGGTTTTAATATTACAATTATTGTCAAATGTTAAATTATATGTGATATAATCGTCGTCTCTTGAACTGTGAAAAATGCATTTTACAAACAGTACTTGTCTGTGCTTTATGCTTTTAAAATTACAGTAATTACAGAGCTGCTCTCATTATGTGTCTGTCTCTTTCAAAAATAAACTCTTTAAATTAAAATTATGACTCATTTAAATTAAATTCAAACTTTCCCTTCAATTGGCTTATAATGCCAGTCAATTAAAACACAGGTACACTGACCATATAAAAAAATATATATAATGTGACAAAAATGTACTGTATATACACTGCATATATATATATATATATATATACATATTTAGACTGTATATAAGAAAGTAGCACAAAGCAGTTTCAACTTTGTAATATAATTCTATTGTAGTCTATCTACATGTTACAGTAAGTGCATATGATATAAATACTGCATCACATTTTAGGCAATTACAGTCACAGTTGGCTTGCAGGAGCAAGGAGAACTGTTTGCAGTAGTTGTTGTTTATTTATAAACCAAAAACATGCAGGCATACAAGATATCCAGATGAAAACAGAACTGACAAAGAACTACTGAAAATGAGGTCTATATATACACATACACAAATTAAGAGCTACTGTATATGTTACATATGTGAATACAAATGGTTGCTAAGAAAATCGAAGAACACTCACAAGAATAACCAAGGGTATAATCAGTAACCAGGACAACTACAGATCATTTAGTAACTAAACTGAGAAAAGACTTGTGTCATGTTGTCATGTGTCAATGTGCTGTCATTGTTTTTGTTTTGATTTTCTTATTTTCCTTATCTGTAAACCTGTCCATCTAGTTTGTGTTTCACTTCCTTCCATCTGTGTTCCCAGGTGTTCTGTATTGTGACTTAATTATGAGCACCGCTGAGATCCCAGACATCTTGGGATTAAAGTTGAGGTCGGCAGTATTTCTGAGAGCTTCGACGCGGTGGACGCACACATCTCTGCTGACTCTGATCCAAATTCACAAACTGTCGCGGATCCCAGTCCGCCTCCTCCAGATCCGGCTCGAGAATTTCGTCCAGGAAAACTGATCTTATCACCCGCGGATTCCAGTCCACCTATTCCAGATCCAGTTCCGTGAAGTTCGGCCAGGAGAGCCGATTCAGAGTCCCGCGGATTCCAGTCCACAGGTTTCCATTCTGGATGTAGAGTGGGAGTCAGATATGCCGGAGATAATTCCTGTGGATTCTGGTCTGTGTCTTCCCACTCTGGATGTTGAGTGGGAATCAGACATGCCAGTTCTGATCCGCGCGGATTCTGGTCCACCATTTCCCACTCCTTTGAAGGTTCGCTGTCCTAGTCACGGCCTGGAGTGCCATCCGAAATCCCCACGGTGTCCACTTGGTCTAACTTGAGCAGAGATAATAAATAAATGTTATCTCTAAACCACAGACAAAAATGCTACTTTACAGTTCCCTGGTGCCACTAAGGGATGTTAAGACAAATTTTAAGGGCCCATTCACTTTTGGGGCCTCTGGAGACCTTTTTCATTAGTAGTAACTTACTAGTAATGTGTAATAGAAATTATAAATGTATACACCAAAGAGTTATAAATAAAACAAACTTTAAAAAATAAGAAATAAAAGCTTATTTCTGCATTTGTGGCAAAATGATCCCCCCTCCATTTACTTTCTGCTCTGTCCTGTTCAATGTAGCCTAGAATCATTGAGTAAGATCTGATGTGAACTGTCAAATTAGATATTGTCACATTCATGTCAAGATCCACTCTCACACCATACCAACAGTCACTTATTATCACCTCTCCTACAAAAGCACACACCACACTGCACTCAGGGTCCGATCTCATCATTAGATGAAGCGGACGCATTCCAGGCAAAGACATTCATTAAACCGTTTGACTTACCTGTATCCTTTATTCTCCTCATCATACTGCTTCACCCAGGCTCCTTCGACACCTCTCGCCAGCATGCGTGTGCGGTGTGTGCTCGTCTCCTCTCCTCCTCGCCATTCCTCCAGCGATCTCTTCAACTCCCATTACTCCTACAGACAAAGACTGAGATTAACCTTCCTGTTGTCATAATACTGGACTGTAAATAAAGAGCACTGTTCTACTTACTTCCGCAGTCTGTCCGCTTCCTGATAGATATATCTTTGAGTTCGATTACGAATATAAATATTTTTGGTGATTTATGCCACACTAAACTTAGTAATAAACATGTTGAAAATAACACACAATGAACATGTCTGTCAAAACAATCTCATAGGAAGATTTTGGTTTTTATTTACACAAATCAAGGAATGAATTACTCATATACTGTTTTCAAGTTAATGCAGAATGGCAAGTGGACATTCTATCTCAGTCTTAATGAAAATAGGCTTAAAATAGCTTAATATTGTAAAATCTATTTAAAGGTTGTGTTCTGTGTAAATTAAATTTGATTTGAATGTAAATGGTTGAAAGGATATAACGCTAAAAATGCTGCGTCCTGTGAATCACCATTATCTGATTGTCTGGGTCCAGTGTCATCAAGCATGGCACAAACTTTTTTTGTTGATACAAAATGCCACACAACAGACAGGCATTACACCATATTTATGGTCCACGAAAATGCTAATTCCTCACGTGACAATTTCTTAAGCAAATCAGATTGAGGATAATATTAACTTTATTTTGATTACTTATTAACTTACAATAACAATTTAAAATTGATTAACTTTTACATGTACTACATACTACAGTACAAAAATGCTGGTGTGATGGGATATTCAGTTTATTATTTTAGGATTATTATTATAATTTTTTGCCCCATATCTTTGTCAAACACATTTCATATCAGCAGAAAAGGTTCTGATTTAAAAAATAAACAGTTTAAAAACTGGTGGTCAAAGTCAATGGCAAAATAATAGGTCAGTATTATTCATTTGCAGACAAAGATTTTGGATAGCTAGGTTAGCTTGCGTACTGGGAGCCAAATGGGTGCAGTAGGGGGCCCAAATTTGCTAGCGGTGGCTCTGCCTGTCCCAATAAATGGAACAACAGACATGGAGAGTGAGGAAAACCAAGGGGAATCTGGCAGAAGAGGAGACCACTGGGGAGCTGGTTGGACTGCTGACATGGTTTTTCTTGGTGAGGCTGAAAGGACGGCTGACCGTGATACCAAAACCTAGAGGCCAAAAGTGTTTCAAGATAATTCCCCACACCACCAGCAGCATGAACTGTTAAAGAAGAGCTAAAGAATGTTGATAAAAGACAAGATGGATTTTCAATTTCTTTTCCAATCTTCTGTTTGATATATACATAAACGCTGTGAATAGTCTAAATGAAAGAATGAATGACTGAATAAAATAAATAAAGTAATGATAGTAATAATAATAGTAAAAAAAGTATAATGCAGTTGTTACCGACAGCGCCTCTGTGGCTCTCTTTGTCCGACAGCAGCGGGAACCTTCGCCGACTTACTTACTCCTACCCGAACTTTTTTCCCCACGTACCACAGGTGTTCGGCATTAACTCGCCTTTATAAGACCCAGACTTGCGAAGGGACCATTCGCAGAGTAACTTGTCAAGACGATCGCCTTCGGATGCAGGGTATCCCCAGTACCAGATCGGTCAGTGGGTCTGGCTTTCCTCAAGAGATCTTCGTCTTCATTTGCCGTGCAAGAAATTAAGTACGAGGTACGTGGGTCCCTTTAAGGTCATAAAGACATCCTGGAACCACTACTCACCTCCATTTTTCACCAAGATCACCTGGATAAACTGGTCCCTCATGGAAGACCATGGCGCCGAGGAGTGGTTTGCTTTGGGAGCCGCTCACAGGGGAGGGGCTCTGTCACCAACAGCGCCTCTGTGACTCTCTCTGACCAACAGCAGCGGGAACCTTCTTACTAAGGTTCCTACCCGGACTCTTCTTCCCCACGTACCTCGGCTGATTCGCCACAGGTGCATTAACTCGCCTTTATAAGGCCCAGACTTTTATCTGTTCTTTGCAAAGTCTTATCTGCCAATGGTGACATTTCTGAGTATTCTGCTGGATTATCTCTAACATACCTGTTTGCTGTGGATTGTACCTTCTGTCTGTTATCACTGCCCTGTTATACTACATCTAATGTAACATTACTGTGGCTTGGGCCAGACAGCAGAGGAGTGTCTCGTGTCTGCCATGAACATCAGGCAAGAGTCCAAAGCAGCTAATGTTGTCACACGCTGGTTGAATTGGCTGGGTTATCCTACTCATAGAGATTTCTGTCTGTTACCAGTTGATGATTAAGGCGAGGTAAATATGTAAATGTTAATGATGCACGTATCTGTGGACAATATGAACGGTCCCTTTAAGAATGCGGTGACGTCATTGTGCGCGCTTTTGAACGTGCCAGCACCAGTGCGCAATGAAAAAAGTTACGCTGCATGTGCGTGTGATTTGCTGTTTAAGTGTAATGAGATATTGTCCAGTTGGATGTTGACGCAGAACTGCGTGTGTGGCTGAGTTAATGCACTTCGTGTGCCAGCCTGTTTGCATAGAAGTGACATATTACTGTGTACCGTAAGAAACACGGGGGAAAAAAGTGCTGCTACCGTATTATTATTACTACTAATAATACGGTGTTTCAGTATCTGAATTTTCTTATTGTACACACAAGAAAGGACGACAAAATTGTACTTGATATTGTTTTTATTTGGATGTTGAATAATTATTTTTTGGAATTAGAAGAAATTAAGACATTAAGCTGTCTTATAATTTTTAATAAAGCTGAAAGTTTACTAAAACGAGAGTTTGAGAATGGCTGTTCACTTTACATGCTAATCTGATCACCAAATAATGACAAAAATGATGGTTCAGAATTTGAAGCAAGTCTCAAGGGGATGGAGGTCCAGACCCCTTGAGTGAATCAAATTTTGCCTGACCTAATTATGCAGATCAAGTTTACTCATCTTCATCTAGGCAAAATAAGTTTATATGTTAATTAGCCAAAGATGCAAAGATAGCAAAACTAAACACAGGGAGAGAGGGAAATGCCTCATAATGAGTTCTGGCTTCTGGGCAATTGAGAATTTGTGATATTTAATAACCTTTATATTCAGTAATAAATGAAGTGTGGATGTGTACAGTAGGTATTCATGTGTAAGATTACAACTGTCCTTTGATTGTTTAAATGTTCAGTCAATGACCTTTGTTTGTCTTTAAAAGGCAAATTCAACTGCTAAGGGGCAACATGCACTCATCTAGAGCAAAAAAATAAAAATAAAATGAAAGGGAAAAATTGTTTTTAGCGACTTGCAACCAAGTGCACCACATGCACTTCTACATTAAGTAACTCATTACCATCTTAATTAGATCATAGATTGAAGTTCCTATACAAAACAAGAATGGCATGCATTTATTATGATGTATGGACTACAGTACAAATGACAAATTTTGTTTTATGCCTCAACATGATTGACCTCAGTCCAAAAAGACTGTTCGTATCCTGCAACACAAAAGCAAGAGCCTGAATGTACCCAGAAAAGACATCCATCTCAAAACATAAAGACTGCCACAGATATGAAAACAGCAATGCAAGCCAACTTCTTAATTTGGGTACAATTTCACATTTATATCACACCGTATGTTCTGTCTGGCAAATGCACCTGGGAAAGAATCTCTTTGTGTGTATGATCCATCTCTGACAATCATTCAGATATATATCCACAAACATTATGTTGTTGGTGCATTGAAAATCTTTACTGATATCAGTTTTCTCAATGTACTTGCCAAGAATGATATTGTCAATACAAGTATCAAAACCACACTTTGAGATATGCCTCATCTTTTCACCTGTCAAAACTTAATAATTTAAAAAAACATAAAATAGGATAACTTAAAATAGGAATGTGGTAGAAGAAAGTAGGCTACATGTGCAAGGAAAACAGTTTTGAATAACGTGAGGTATAGACTTTGGGTTGTTGATTAAAGCGAAGTATGGAGTTTCTATGGTTGTTTCTTTATGATAATTTCACAATACACCAGGGCACCATGGGCACACAGCAGGGAGTTTTAATGAGCAAAGCAGCTTTTGGCTTTGGGCATGAACACCAATCCAGCATCAATATAGGGTCATATGGAGAGTTTCTGCTTTCAGAGCAAACGTTAAAGCACAGTACAGGGATCGGGACATAGAAAAGCTTTTTAAAACAATCAAAACTTTCTCAAAACTAACCACACAAAATGTTTAACTCTTTTGCACAAACTTGACTGACTTATAAAACTATCAAACACAGATTCCGCACTGATCACACACTGTGAGATTTATTAAAAGCAAAATTACCATGACCTGTTACTGAAATAAATTAGATTTGTTTTGTTCAGGGCATGCGCTAAACGTTTTGAACTGTCTGGGTATAAAAACCCAGAAAAAAAGCTCAAGTTGTTATTGCAGTAGGTATAATGAACTACAAACCACATTTTTACAGCATTTAGTTAATGTCTTTACAACAAATAATTAATGTTCATTTATAGCCATACAATAACCATTATTAAGTCATGCTTTATAAAACAATGATTACTTTAAATCTTGAAATGTTAATAATATATTAGTATATGTCAAAATTTACAATGAGTCGTGTTTATTAATGCATGAACTAACATTAATTTACAATAAGCAATATTTTTGTTATAGTATTTCTTAAAATCACTGTCAATCCTGGGTCCAAATCCCAGACGAGCCCCCAGTTGTCACCACTTCCCAGTCTGGGAAGTTACATAATGAAAATTGTTTATTGTAAATTGTAAATTATTGTTTGTGTGTGTGTGTTGGGGGAGGGGTGGTGGTGTGGTGTTTGAGTCGATACTGGCAGGAATTGTATGACCACTAATCTTGAACAATATAAATGTACTGTACAGTAAAGTGTTGAATTATAACTATATAGTAAAATATAGTTGTTGGTTTTTTTTATTAAAAAAACAACAAAGAACGTGTCACTGGAGTTGTGCTAGGTTTTGATTAGTGAATCTTTCTTTCGGAAACTGCATTATGGTTTTAAGGATATTTGTCTAATAGGACAAATTTTAGTGTCTTAGCAAATGGGAAATCTTACAAATAAAGCAAAAGAACTTAAGCAGTACACTAAAGGAAAGTAAAGGTTAACACTTTATTTTGATGGTCCCTTTTAAACAATCTGTTGACAATAAGTAGCTTTGCACCTACATGTCAACTAACTCTCATTAGAATATCTGGTCTCCCAAAGGCGCTCTACTGACTATAAGTAACTTTGCAAGTACATATCAACTTATTCTAACCCTAACCCTACCAGTCTACTAATGCTCTGCTAGCACTCTATTGAGAGTTATATGCAGGTGCAATGTTACTTATAATCAACAGATTACATTAAATGGACCATCAAAATAAAGTGAAACCAAGTAAAGCTGTCAAGAGGAAG
The DNA here is from genome assembly GCA_034779775.1 of Enteromius afrohamiltoni. Taxonomy (NCBI): domain Eukaryota; kingdom Metazoa; phylum Chordata; class Actinopteri; order Cypriniformes; family Cyprinidae; genus Enteromius; species Enteromius afrohamiltoni. Next base: position 8,808,691 of record JAUYWG010000055.1, read on the forward strand.
AATCAGCATCATAATGCACCAACATGGAAAAAAAAGACACCACTGAACTTAAACTGTAGTAACTAGTTTTTATACACCATGCGCTCATTTCCACAGTCTTCCTGAACTCCAAAAAGAAAAAAAAAAGACTTTCATTTAGAAGCTTTTATCTTCTTTTATTTGTCAAGGTGTGGCAACTTAAGCTGTTCTGATGCTTGGTGTTTCAGATGATGTTGTTTTTATTATTACTAAACACTCATGAATTATGTGTCTTGTTAAGTGCTCATTATGATGCATCTACAGGGAGGAAAAAGAGAAGCATGTGTTTTTAGGGATGCGAGCGTGTGCTGGAACAAACTGTAGGCTTGTGGTTCAGCTTGGAAATGATCTCGAGGGAAATCACCACTAGTGTACTCCTTTTCCACATCTGTGTTTAGGATCACCAAGAGGAATAACAGTCATTTGCATGATAATGTCCAACTAATTGGTTTAGGGAGAAGTGTTTTAATCCATCTTAAACAGACAAGGTCAGAGTTGGCCAAATCACCCCCTCGGGTTTGGAACAGAATACTGCTAGTGTAATTACATCATATCCGTGCAGACAGAGTCCCATTTAGTTAAAGCTAAAAGCACAAGCTATTACATTTACTCTGCAGGGGCCATCCAACAAAACATGAAGGTGTGGTGGCATCATCATGGAAAGTGAAAGGTACGTGGTGGAGAGGCCGGTAGGTCTAGCGGCGCGGGGCAAGGTGGATGTACCTTGAGCTCAAGGACTTATAGCCTACATGAACAGATGAGAAAGAAAGGCATAGAGCTGGATTTATAGCATAATAAGCATCAGGTGTGCATCCTTCTGCACTGTCAGCAGGGCTCCTTTATCATTCGCCTTCTTTATCATCCTCGTTTTTAGCCCCTGCTCCGGTTGTGAGTAGGGACACAGAGCAGGAGCCTGTAGTGACAAATGATTTGCAGTAGGCCTGCAAACGCTTTGATAATCAATTAATCTGTCAGTTATTTCAGCAATTACTCTACCATGCAATGTGCAAATTGACGTCTATATAAAATTATGCTATACTTTGTGTGCACAATGGATTCAAATGTAAAAGTTACAAATTAGAATGAATAAATGAAGCCTTTTCCACATTGCTTTCTCGGTTGCACTTGATTGACATCATAAATAATGAGTTATTTTTTTATTAGAAATGTGCATCATTTTAGTTAAAGACCTTACTTAGAAACCAGACTGAGGCAAAAATTCAGCCAAATCCTTGTCATCCGGCTTGTGATTTCCCTGTGTCAATGTTTTTACAGAAATAAATTAATATTATTGAATATACCGAATGTATTGAATACAACACAATAAAAAAATGCATTGTATGTCACATAAAAAAACACATTTAACAATAAAGCACTGATTTTGAGCTAGGATGTAAATTAAAATTACTGCTATTCAGGGAAGAGTTCTAACACCTTCTTGTTGTTCCAGACCTTTGTAACTTTCTTTCATCAGCAGAAGAGATAAAGAATATTTCTTTGGTTTTCATTTACATGCATTGTCCGGGTGCCAATTCTCAATGTATCTATGTGTTCTGTGGATGAAATAAATTCATACAGGTTTAGAAAAAGATGAGAATGAGTAAATGATGAGAGAATCTTCTTTTGTGTCCCTTCAACAACAAAAGCCTTTGCAAAACACATACTTTTTGTAAATTCCTAATTTTCTGCTTATTAATAATTAGTAAAGTTGGATTAGGAATGTATAATAAGGCATTGATATGCGCTTAATTATTACTAATAAATGGCTAATATTCTAGTAATATGCATGCTAATAAGCAACTAGTTAACAGACCCTAAAGTAAAGTGTAGCCAACCTATATTCTCCAATAACATTTATAATAAATACATATCTGCCAAAACACCAAGTTTCAACAGTGTTAGTAACTGCCATGTAAAGTGCATACAATATTGATGTGTATGGCGCAATGTTTTTAATTTATTTTCCTCATCAATGCAGTTTATATGGACATGTCTGATTTAAGCGAGCTTTACCACAGAAGCATAACATTTCCCGTATTATATGCATGTATAACACAAAATTTAAATTAATTAATTATAAATGAGTTCTCCCTGTTACACAACACAACAGGTTCGCGTCAAAACCTTAAAGTCTCTTCATATAATGCCAACCATGCATCATAAATTCCTATTTCAAAAATGCATTTGAATAAACGTACCTTGATGCATGTTTTAGCGAGACACAAAATATGTACAAGCAAGTACATATTACTATCACTGTCACGTAAAAACAGTGTTGCGCAAAAAGTGCAAAGAGAAACATAATTTGAGAACAGGTTGATTTTAATGAAAATGATTACATCAATACTTGATGTTCAATTTCATAATAACAACAAACTGTTCTCTATTCTTGAGGATTCTTTAGAATGTATTACTTTTTAAATTCTAATATATTTTAAATCAACCTAACTGCTCATAAAAACTAAAATAGCCTGTAGTGAGGCAAACCATGATCCACAACATGTCCACAACAAACCCAGCAAAAGCAAATCACAATAATTGGAATAATGTTGCAGAAGAAAAGTGTTACAACAGCTATTACCAATAACATGAGCATGTGGAGCTCATTTAAACCTGCCTCAATCTGGTGAGGTCAACAGTGGCCTCTGTGCTGTCATGGTAGTTTATTAAAATCTCCCTTCACAGGGAGGCAGAAGTCGCACTACTGTCCCAAAGCAGCAACCGAATATCCCTGCCATCATTGAGATGCATGCTCTCCCACTAAATGAGTTGCCCCTGGCAGCTATAGCAAACCAGCCAGAGCTAATATTTCACCTCTTTGTCAAACCGCTGCTATTAAACTATGGAGGGTGGAATAATTTCATGTGATGAAGTGCTCTGTGGGAATCCTGAAACTTTTATCTTAGAACCTGCAAATTTTTGGGATGGCACATTTTAAAGTTTGTTATAGTTCTCAATAGTTTTCAGTGCTCCGCTCATGATAACTCTTTTTTTTATTTATGACAGTTATTAAATGGAAAAACAGAAATCACCGGATTCTCTGTTTAGCCGTAGTTTGGTAAATGCTAATACATTTTTTTTAGCTATTATAGACCTTTTTGTTTTAAGATGTACCTACAACAGTTTCTGCCAAATCAGTCATGGGGTAATAAAGAATCTGTTGTCTTTCATGACTGAATAAAAGAGGATGCGTCTTGTTCTTGCGTACAACACAAGACGCTTTGTTTACACTTGGCTAGCAATGTCATTTGCTGCGAGCACAGAACCATTTCACCCACATAACACAAACTTCCAAAGAAGAAGCAATAAAACAACTTAGCAAGGCACTGTGTTGATACAGAGGTGTGAAAATGTATATAGCCAAATGGGCTCACATGAAGCTTACAGCACAACATTTTCACAGGACTGTAAGCAAATCTGCCATGCTAGCTAAGCTCTTACAGTCTATTGGCAAACTTGGCTAGTTATATAACAACTGTGAAAAATATGGCGACTTGTCATATTTCGGTGTAAATTTTAGCCACCACATTACAGGCCAAGACAGGACCATGATTCTAGTCAGTGACACAGTTTTTGTACATTTATACCATTTCAAGTTTCAGCTAGTGTTGTAATTTTATTAATATGAGACATTACATTTTAGTTGTTGGAATAGGTGGCTGTTGATGATCAGTATCATTGGCAAGTGATTTACTGTGGGGGAACACAATCCCATGAGAGTAAATTATTAAGATGCTAAGTGAAAATATAATTTTGGATTTTTTTTGTACTAACTTTTAAATTAATAATTTGAAACAAAGCATGTATTGTATAGATGCAGGTTTGTACATCATCCTTATATTTAAGAAATGTACATCTGTAATTAATTTCTGAAGTTAGATTTTTAATTAGACTGTTGACCCTACCTGTTAATTTACCATAGCAAACAAACTTGTTCCTACCTTTGATCCCACCTCAAAAGCAAAGTTTTGCAATAAAACACGAACACAGTAAGTACACTGTACTAAATCTAAGATGATGATGATCTGCCAGATGTAGGTATTGTTTGAATCACACAATTTATATAATCAACAGATAGAAAACAAAGATAGTTATTTAGTCTTTGTAGTCATTCATATTTATCTAACTTTACATACATCTGATACAAGTTAGACAAAGTGTCATAAGATGATGAACAGGGGTCTGGCAGTAGAGCACAGTGCTAACAGCAAGGTAATACGATTCCCAGAGAATACATTAAAGGAATTGTCCACCAGAAAATTTCCTGAAACTTGACTTGTGTATGATGTACAAATGTAGATACAGCAAGTTTGTTTCTTTCTTTAAATCAATGGATCCTCTGCAATTAATTGGTGCCGTCAGGATGAGGGTCTAAACAACTGATTAAAACATCACAGTAATCCACAACACATTTGTTTATTACTTCACAAGATGTTAATTGATGGACTGGAGTCATGTGGATTACTTATGGATTATTGTGATATTTTCATAAGCTGATAAGACTCTCGTTTTACGGCATTTGTTCAGTACAGAGGATCCACCAGTGATAAATTCCACCAAAATCAATTCCAAAGAAGACACAAACTCCCCTTGGATGATGTTAAGTAAAATGTTAAGCAAATTTCAGCTATTCTCTTAAGTTAAGGCATTCACCTTATTGGTGTTACTGTGCCCAACTGAAAAGGGTTAGTTCACTCAAAAATGCAAATTCTGTCATCTTTTAAACACAAATTAAGAAATTTCTGAAGAAATCATGACAGCTGTCACGCCACAAGACAGCACTGGGATCAGTGCAGTCAACCTCACACACTCTCAATCACAAGAGCACTAACCACTTGCACCTGAACATAATTAAAGGCGCTGCATAAAAGCCCCAGCTCTACAGTCACTCAGCGGTGGAGATTGAGGTAACATCTCTTTCTTACCTTATGCCTACCTGCCACGTGAACTCAAGATTTTCTTACTGCACTCTGTTGATCTCAGGTTCTCGACTGACCTGCCTGTGTGATTGGAAACCTTCATCCTGCTCGCTGGCTTCACAGAGGAAACTCACAAACGGAGTTAGGAGTTTTACTCACCGGGTCTCGCCTCACCACGGAGCTCATAGTTCACTCATAAAACACTGCCTCGCATTTACACATGAGAAAACCCATTCACTTACCTGTTAATACTCACCTGTCTCACTCACCTGTTTCCCCAGACAACGGACGCTCACCCACGTTGAGCACAACTCAATCAGCAACTGTAAGAGGAAACAGAAAGAAGAATTAACATCACGGAGATCGCTAACACCATAAGGAAGGAACACTTCTATCAGGAGATTGCTTGGAACTCACCTCATTGACTGCATGAAGTCTCTTCATTCTCCGTTATACCCAGTCAAATAACGATCTAATGATTCATTCAACTTTATCTTAATTTTCAATAAAACTGATTGTTATTTCTTGCCTCCTATCTCCGTTTCCTTCCTACTGAGCATTACAACAGCTTTTTAACACTACATAGATAGAATAAAAAATCATAAAGTCAAGCCATTATCATGACATTGTGTCACGGATCGCTCCTCTGTGGCCCTCTCCGGCCGCCAGCAGCGGGAACCTTCACCCGAGTTTTGACGTTCCCAC
>JAUYWG010000055.1:8830883-8844641 GCA_034779775.1 Enteromius afrohamiltoni
GTTGTGGAGCTCAAGCCAGGGCAGACCCAGGATCAGCGGGTGGTCGGGTGAGTAAATGACGTGGAGGGAGATCTCTTTGGAATGGAGTGAGCTGGTGCGGAGGGTGAGTGTGGCAGGCTGTGAGGTGATGCGTCCAGAGCCTAGGGGCCGGCCGTCAAGGGCTGCCACCGCCACGGTAGGGGAACAAGGGAGAAGAGGAAGATTGTTTTTAGTTGCAAAGTCCTCATCAATAAAGTTTACGGCAGCTCCAGAGTCGATCAGAGCCCCGGCGGATATTTCTGAGTCATGATACACCAGCACAACGTCTATGGTTAAAGCCGAATTGACTGAAACGGCACTCACCCGGTACGTTTGTGGCAGGGGAGGTCTAGTAGGGCAGGTGGCTCGGATGTGACCAGCCAGGCAGCAGTAGAGGCAGAGGTTACACTGTAGACGCCGCTCGCGTTCCTCTCTGGATGATCGGTTCTGATGGCCAGGTCCATGTATTCAGAAAGGGTCTTATCCTGATCTCGGCTGGCCAGCTCAGCCTGAAGCTCGGCGCGCAACCCGCGCCGATAGATGGTCAGCAGTGGATCGGCATCCCATCCAGTTTGCGCTGCGAGGGTGCGGAACGTCATCGTATACTCCGCTGCGGTGGAAAGCCCCTGTCTGAGCGTCATGATCTCATCCTTTGCATCGCGGCCGTCTACGGAGTGATCAAACACCTCCCTGAATTCGCGGATGAAGGCCCGGTAGGGCGGAAATGTCATGTTTCGTCCCTTCCACAAGGCCGTCACCCAGTGTAATGCTTTCCCGGTGAGCAGAGAACAAATGAGCGATACCTTGCTTTCATCTGTGGCGAAGCAGTGCGGTTGCTGAGTCATATAGATCTCGCACTGTAGAAGGAAACCCTCGCACTTGCCTGCAGCTCCGTCGTACTTCTCGGGAAGTGAAAGCCGGGCCGGGTTGTTTACAGCAGCGGCCGCCGCTGGAGCGCGCGCGGCGGCCGGTGGAGCGGGCGCGGGTATCGCGGCTTGAGTTAAGGCCGCGGTGGCGGTAGTGAGGGCCTGAATGGAGCGAACTAACTCATTGGAGAGGCTGGTTAGCTTCTCCAACTGGGTCTGGTGGGTTGACAATATGGAAGCCTGGCGGCCCATCTCACCCATCAGCTGGTAGAAAGCCTCTGGATCCGGATTCGGCGAAGTTTTCTGTGATGTAAGTGAGGAATCGCTAGAGGCGGATGGATCCATTTGCAGGCTTTTATTGAAAACAATCGTGGTCGTACAGGCACAGGTCGAATACACAGGCAGACAATAACAGTAAGGGCAATCCAAAATCAAAAGAGCAGTCCAGGCAGAAGATCGGGGCAGGCAGCGAAATATCAAAGTCCAAGGAAACAGTCCAATAATCCAAACGGGAAAAACAACAAGGGAAAAACGCTCAGAATAGTTAGCCAGGCAAAACTAAAACTTCGCGCTGTAGTAGCGTCCAGCCGCCGTTTATAAAGCCCACAAAATGGCGGGCGATGCCGGCGGAAGGGAGCAAGGTACGTGGGCAAAAAAGGTCCGGGGGGAAACTAAAACTCTGGCGAAGGTTCCTGCTGTTGCCGTCCGGAGAGAGCCACAGAGGCGCGGCTCGTGACACTTGTCATACCTGCCATTAAAATTCCCCAGATGTTTCAAAGTGGATCATTAAAATGTGTGAAACTACGGTTCGCTGTAGTCAGATAATTTGGTTCTGGCAATATTTTACAACTTCTATAGCATCCGCCTTCAAACAAACAAAAAAAGGAAACATGTGATGCCCATAAAGACATCATAATTGCATCATGATACATAGTCTGACCCTGCATGGGGTTGGATCAATTTTTCAATTCACCTGACAGCTTTCTTTGTATTTTTGTAAGGAAAATGCAAGGAAATCCACCTTCCTTCCTTCTGGCCAAACATAAATGCAGGAAATGATGCAATCGCACCAACACATGCTCAGAAAGATGTGTGATTGTTATGTGCAATCTGTTTGTCATGCCTTACAGGCTCTCTACTATCCTCACTTTTACAGTTAGCCAGCGAGATGGCGACAACAGCTTTGAAGGCCGTTTTGAATAAAACCACATATAAAAAGGAATCTGTTATTAGTTCCTATAAAGCAAGCGGAGTACCACATGGGGTAAAGTGAAAGACAAGGTGAGGCGTGCCAGCACCAGATCTAATTAGATAAAGGGAGATGCAGGGCGGCTTTCATGCTCTGTTGAGGATATCAAATGACCTGAGGGTCGGCGGGTAGGCCAGCTCTCTGGAGGTCAGTCAAGGAAACAAAGGAATTGGCTTCAATTGATAGAAAAGGTTTTGATATACACCAATCATTTTTAAAGTGCACCAGCCACCAAACATGGGCAGAGAGACAAGCACTGCAACACTGTTTCTTTCTTTGTGCTCAAAGCACTATAGAAGATCTTTAATGCTCTGTTTCAAAACCCAGCGAGCTTATCACTTTAGGGCATCAGGAGCTTTCTTGACCCATTTTAAAAGGTAGACCCACAGACACCTCCTTGGGCCAAATTTTAAGGCGAGATCCTTCATATGTATCCTACACAAAGAAGACAATCCCATAATGCACCATGATAAGCTTAGTTGTAGGTGGGGGCAAAAGGAAATGGTACTTGAATATTTAAAAACAAAAAGTGGATTCAAACAATTCATAAATATTCATATTTGTATTTTGTATGTTTTAATTAAGCAAAATCTTGGCTGATACTGTACTGTTGGTAAATAATTATTTTCATTAATGCCCGATTACAGACAGATGACTACAACTAAAAAATATGAACAGGATGAAAGAGGGATGTTTATTTAGAAATTTTCTTTAGAAATATTATTAATAATTCAATTTATTTGTTTTACTTAGCAAGTATCCATTTAATTGATCAAAAGTGGTAGTATGCATTTACAATGTTACAAACGATTTCTATTTCAGATAAATGTAGTTTCTTTAAACCTGCTATTACGAAAATACTATAAAATAACAAAAAACAAAGTATCCGTTAACACTTAATTTCGATTTCCACTTTAGTCATTCTGCTAACAGTATGTAACTTTGCAACTACATGTCGACTAGCAGTCATTAGAGTATTAGTAGTCTGCTTAATACAGCCTGGTCTTATAAAAATATGTACCTCTGTGTACTTTTTGTATAAAAATAGGACATTTAAAAAACACTAATTCATATGTGAACCCTGGCACACTGTTTTATGATACAGGTAAATAATTATCAACTTTGCAAGTATGCCAACTTATTCTACTTACCCTAAATCTACCCTAACAGTCTACTCTGAGAGTTACAGTAGTAGACATGGATTTGCAAATTAATAAGAATGTTGCTTATAGTTAGTATAATGTCTAAAGTAGACAGTGATGGGCAGTAGAGTTGCTACAAGTAGTGACGCTACTAGTTTAACTACATTTTTCAGTAGCGTGTTGGTGGCGTCGCTGTTTTCCGAATCAAATAGCCTTTTAATAGCGAAGCTATTTTATTGATCAAGTAGTGCGGTAGCACAAATCGGAAATACAAATGCTACGGTTCACTTATCCTAGATCAGTATATGACGCCACCACTATACCCAATGCAGCTGCATTAATGTCAATGACTTCTAACTGCGGTTGGCAATGAGCTTTTTGGCCACCTTCTGCACCGGACGCATGACATGCTTTGGTGAACACTTTTTGGAAAGATGGCAGAGGACGGAGAGGAATTAATCCCGAGGGGGGGAGTCGCTGTGCTCGTACCTCGAGAAGTTCATGACACTGACTGAGACAACAGTCTGTTTTTTACTATGTTGGTACTGTTTGAAGTAGTTTATAATTCTACTAATGTGGTTTGTCCTGTGGTTTAAGCTGCACCGAGTTACACATATGCATGCATTTAAATAATAATACATACACAATCTCGACACCTTTTGTTATTTGGTATTATGTTTGTTTTTGTTGCTAAATTGGTTTGGGACCATTGTTAAATAAATAATTGCACAATTATGCATGCCAATCTGTTTGAATGTAATTTTTTTATCACTAAGGTAGCATTGATTTAAAGTTGGTTAAAAAAAAAAATACCTTAGATGTAGTAAGCTATTTTTACGGTCACGGATGAGGTGAGAGACATGCGGATTCATACACAGACAGTTTTATTCACACACAGAGTAAACAATAGCAGGGTCGGAGCAACGGCAAGCGGGCATATCAAAGGCGAACACAGTAGAATAATCCAGTACACATGGCGAGGGTCGAACGAGGAGCAAACATAATCCAGAAGGGCAAGACAAAGTTGTAAATCCAGGTACAGATGAGGTCGAGAACGAGGAACAAAGGAAACATGGTAAACACAGAAGGCTGGACACAGGGAGAAAATACTGGGTACATTCAACATTGGCAATCGACTAACACATAGACTTCCGGGGCATTTACACACATGACACTGACACTGAGGGTAGTTACTAAGTTAGTTACTAAGACAACACATGGGCGGAGCTGGCGACAGAGACGTCCTCCTGAGCAGAGCTGGCGGCGGAGAAGCCCACCGGGGCCGAGATGTCCTCCTGGGTGGAGTAGGCGGTGGAGAAGTCCTCCTGGGTGGAGCAGGCGGTGGAGAAGTCCTCCTGGGCGGAGCAGGTGGCAGGAAAGCCTTCCAGGATGAAACAGACAGCAAGGCCATCCTCCAGGGCGGAGTGGATGACAGCAGAACCCCTCATGGGGCCACCAGACTGACTTTGCACCCTTGAGAACCAACCAGTCAGAAACAATACCCTTCTAGGCCGACCAGACTGTGAGCACGCCCTTTGAAACCTGACCGGGAATGAATGCGCCCTTCGTGACCACACTGACACTGACATCGCCCACTGTGACTGAATAGACTGTGATGGCACCCCTCTAGGCAGACTGGACCGTAACTCAGGGACCTCCATGGGCACTGCAGCCACCAATGGAGACTCTGGAGATTCTATGGCTAGAGCCGACTTCTCTAGAGGTAGTGCAGCCACTGGCGGACCCAATGGAATCTCTGAGTCACACAAGGATTATGGCGGCTCGGGCCATGGGGTCTCACAGTCTTCATGGAGCTCGGGTGAGTCCAGGAGCTGAGGATCTGGATCACAGACGGAGTCTGGCAGATCCGGCCACTCTGGTTCAAGATCACAAGCAGCGTCTGGCGGATTCAGCCACTCGGGTTCAGGATCACAGACAGCATCTGGCGTATCCGGCCATACAACACCCAAAACGCAGACCAACTTTTTGGAATACGCCACCTCGTACCTTAAATCAGGAGTGGGACCCGTTACTGACTTTCTGCAGCTTCCCAGGCTGCATACATTGGCCAGCGACTAACACATAGACTTCCGGGGCATTTATTCATATGACAGTGACACTGAGGGGCGGAGAACACATTAGTTACTAAGACAACACATGAGGAGTTCATGAAAGCTGGAGTGCCAATAGCAGTCTTTGAAAATTTGAATATATGGATGAAAGTTTGAATATATAAAATGAAAGTCTGAATATATAAAACTAAATGTGTATATATAGAATGAAACTTGAATACATGAAATGAAAGCGGCACATCCAAACTGCGTCACTGTCATTCCTGCCTGCTTTTAGGGAATGTTTCCATTTATTCACATGCATTTGCACGGACACGGAACACAATCATGATTTCTGCCGAAGGGATTTCGAGCCTGGGTACTTAATTTTTTATTTGTGAAAAAAAATATTTCTGTGAAATGCGTTTAGGCTGCACAGAAAACCTACATATTGACAGATGCTGGTATAGCACCAGAAGACTTTTATTTAGCTAAACAAACTGATGATGACTTCACGAACTCAGATTTGGTACCATGGGGCGTGTCATGACCACCCACAAGTGGAAAACAGCCTAAATCTCATTGTTTCTTTTTGCTTTTTTGTTTGTTTGTTTGTTTGTTTTTTCGCTTTTTTGAACAAATGAAAAAAAATGACAATTTTCTTGTTTCTGCATATTTCATTTCAAATTTAAAAACAAATGATTTTAACGCACACGGTCCAGGATGACATGATATTTTCATTTTAACTATTCAGACATTAATTTTATATATTGTGACGGCCGCCGATCAGCGTCGCCCTGGCAACACAGCACCGACACCTGGAACCAATCTGCCCGGGCCAATCGTTCGCGGCAGGACCGACTTAAAAGGGACACCACAACGCGGAAGTGTTGAGCAACGACTCCATTCATGCTATTTGTGTATGACTTACCTTTCTCTATTCCCCCAGAAGCATCGCCGTGAACGAAGCGCCCGGGCACCACACACCACGAGCACCCTTCACTGGCACCTGGATGAGGATCAGGAGGAAACCGAGCATCACAGCCACGCCAAGCACTGCCACCACCACCAGCACCGTATTACTTTACTTACCTGTTTTGTTGGAAATAAATCCACCCTTCGGGGTGGATTTCTCTCTGTCGTGTTCTCTAGCGCCAGGAAGACAGAAACCGACAGAAAGAAGGAAACACTGGTTGAACACATCACCTCCGTCACTCATAGACTGTTTTTTTTTCTGTTTCACCTCACAGGCACGCGCTCCTCTCCCCCAACGTCGCCAGCATGCAGGACTATCTGAGGCAGCTGACGGAGATTAGTGCTCGGCAGCATCAGTATTTTGAGCATATGGCAGAGCGCCAGGGAAAACTCGAAGAGCACGTAGCGGCGCTACGCTTCACAGCCGCTCATGCCACGCCGCTTCCGGATCCCCGCGCCGCTGCCTGTCACCTGTTGCCCAAGCTCACAGCCGATGATGACGTAGAGATGTACTTGCACATGTTCGAAGCCACGGCCGCCACGGAGGGCTGGCTGCGAGAGGCATGGGCAGCGGCGCTGTCTCCGCTGTTATCCAGCGAAGCACAGAGGGCCTATTTCTCACTCCCATTGGACTGCGTACAGAACTATGGCAGGCTAAAGGAAGAAATCCTCACCCTCGCTCGCCTCGCAAAGCTTTTCTTTGAGTGGGAGTACAAGGCGAGGCTCCCCGTAGCCCAAGCAGCGGACCTGAAGCGGATTGCGGATCACTGGCTGCTGGAAGACCACGCCACTGCAGAGTAGGTTGTCCAGGGTGGTGGTGGAAGCGGTGGAAGCGGTGGAGCTAGCTGACGCCGCCTACCACCGGGATGCCGGGGAGAGGGCACCGTCATTTCCCCGGAGGTCCCATTTCGCCAGAGGGCACCCAGCCCACAGTACAGAGGCCCGCCAGTCCCCGGGATGAGCCCATGCCTACGGACCCACCGGGACCGAGCACCAAGAAGTGGATAGGCGGGCTGCGCTGTCCACAGGGGAGTGCCCAGAGAGGTGCCACAAGTGTCAGTAGAGATCCAAAGAAAAGTGTAGCGTGTGGTTCTCGACTACGGGAGCAGCATCACGCTGGTTCAGCCAGAAGTCACCGGGCCCCGGTCAGTCACAAAAACCACTCTTCCTGTGACATGCGTGCAAGGGGACGCCCAACAGGTCCCCACAAGCATTGTGAAAATTCAAAGAGGCGCCACCGAGAAGGCAACGTCGAAGGCCATCGCCCAAGAAATGTTCCTGCTGGCTAGTCGCTTAGGGATTCCAGCAGAGATACTGACTGACCAGGGAACCCCCTTCATGTCCCGGCTAATGGCTGACCTGTGCTGGCTGCTGAAGGTCGACCAGCTGAGAACGTCAGTGTACCATTCTCAGACAGATGGACTCGCCGAAAGATTTAATCAAACCCTCAAGCAGATGCTCCAGCGGGATCTAATATGGATAATAACATAATTTTGGATTAAGGATTAATTAAGGATTATTATGAATGTGAGTTGTTGTTATTCAGCCTGTTCTATCTGCCCCTTTTTTAACTTTGAGCACCCGCCCATTTAAGCGTCTCTGCTCGGCCCTGTATATATATATATATATATATATTAGTGGTGGCTACTGGTCTGTCAAATAGCGGAAGCTCATTTTCTGCCTAGATCATAAAATTGTCTATTTATTTAAAAGTAAATTCTGCCCTACTTTCCTTTTCAAGAAAATGGTCTGTGACTCTGTCGTACCAACTAGACGTCTTTTCCAGTGACTGAATGAACGATCTAAAAAAAATATTAAACTCTGTAAAAGTGAAACAAGGAATGTGGTGTATAATTGTGTGAAATGTTTGATGAAAATCAAGCAATTTCACCAAGCAAATATAAAGAAATAGGTTGCAGCAGTTTTTATTTCGACTGAACTTTAAGAAATCCGCGATGGGACTGAGTTATTTTGTACTATAAGGAATCCCTGAAGCTATTCGCGTTGTCAGTCAAAAGGAGATGCAATCTTTCGACAGACCCTCCAATCATCGCGCAGAAGCTCGGAGTCCGGGCCAGCCCACTCCTCCTCATTCACCCCCAGAGACGCTGAGCGTTCCGTCGCAGTGTTTATCCAATGACCGTCTAGTTACAAAGCACTAAAAAAAAAACATTCAAAGCAGCCCAACTGAAGTCAATGGATGGGCCTCAACGGGGAAATGCACTGTGACGCTACAGGAATGTATGAGAAGAAAATCAAGTCAGCCGACCTGCTATATCTAACTGATTCTGAACGAGCTCGTCTTTGAGATTTTTAGTCAATAAAATGTTAATACAATAGTACATAATTCGACCATTAATTTTATGACATTATAGGGGAAACTGAGCTACCCTTGCAGTCTAAAATATATATACATAGCAATAAGCTAACACTAAGTTCATCACCCAAATGAGGTTCTGCAACTGTGTAGGGAGTGTATTGACCCTATGTAGGCAGCAGGTTTTGGACCAGTGACAGAGTCTATCATGTGCAGACCCATAAAGACATTATAATTACACCATTCTCACCCTGTTCTGTAAATGTTCTCTAAATTATCTGAGCAGTTCATTAACATGTGCACAATATCTTACTGCATGGATATCTAATCAATTTGTTAAGCTAATTCAGCGCCTTAAGTTTAATTATCAAATCACTCAAATTATTACTGGTCTCTAATGATTAACCCTGTGAAAAAGACACATCTTAGCATGATATTTCCCTGAGGTTATGTGACAGCAATGTGCAAAATATCAGGGTCTGTTCTGATTAAATCCTCAGCCTCTCCATTCGCTTTCCACAGCATTACTCACTTCTATATTTGTCATTTCATTCAAACCACAGACTTCAAAATGATGCTACGTAAATACTGCAATTACCTTGGCTGATAGTATGAAATCACACTTAATATTTACTCGTACATTAGAGCAAATTTGATGATACATCATTTAAAGTGTAAACCTATTATCATAAACAAAACAGTGCTGTGCTCTTGACAGGGAGGACAGGGTTTCTTAAGTGAACGCTGAAAAAAATGTACAAGCTTGTTTCCATGGAGATGAGTGGAGTTGACGAAGCTGTTTGACTTTTAAAGTTAGTGCAAGATGTCAAATGTCACGGAAAAATCCGATTTACAGGTAATTGAAGTTACCCTTTCAGTCGAATCACTTTGATGTTACATATGGGAACTCGCCAGAGAGACCAATCGCCTTTGAGCTTCAAACAAAAGGCCAATGAATATTGGTGTGCACTTGATTGCCTCATCACTGCGTGAGAATGAGAGGGCACAAGCTTTTCGCTTCAGAGCCTTCGCCATTCAAAGCTGGAGATCCCCTTGGCTTTTTCAAAGTTGATGGTCGATCTACTGAAAAGAGCTCCTGCTACCAGGGCTGGCCCCAACCAATTTGGTGCCCTAGGCAAGATTTCAGGTGCATTGCAGTAAAATCCACTTCTAGTGTACATACACTCATAAGAAATTTTATAGCTTTGTCTTGGACATTACTTTATTTAACTAAAGTAATTGCGTATTCAAAATATATTTAAAAAGAATCAAAGAAACAAATACTAATGTAATAACTGAACATATTGTGACTACTTGCTGTTGCTCGTTAGGATGTGGGCAAACTAGAGCTAAGCTGTTCTTTACCACTTTTCCCTAACCACTTGCCAGTATCTCTAACACCGCACAGCTTTGAGTGGCTCTATTCACAGATGCACAGCCAGACTCACCAACAGGAGGCCACACTGCCTTCTCTCACCTTTATTTTAATTTAATATCTAACTTCTTAATATATATATACAGCAATATCAAAAAGTCACTCCCCTACACATCTCTCTCCATGACTGTAACAGTTACACTTTTTATAATAGGGCTGCAAATGAACCAAACCAACCCAAACTAACTTGAACTTAAACACACATAACATCACTAATACAAAAACCCAACTGTCTTGCTTAAATTACACAAAAATAAGTAAACTCTAAAGATATACCCATAATGCACCCGGCTGCTAGCACTGACTGACGTCGACGGTCACATCTTTTTTTTTTTCTAATCAGTGCAAAAGACACTAAAATACTCTGTTGACTTTGGTCACACAAATAAATGTTATACACCTTTCGAATCTGTTAGGTGTCTACTTTTTTTGAGTACACTCTCCCTAAAAACAAAAGTGTGTGCTTTTGCAAAATAAGGAAAATAAACAGTGTGCAGGTTTTTTTTCTTTGCTCTCCGCGACTGTTTTTAGAAACGTGTCAATAAAATGAGCTGAAACTCCACAAAAACATGACACACAGACATTAGACACATATCTAGGCTATAGAAAGCTTGAAGTGTCAACTTTTAAATGCAAGTCTTATGTGACTACACGCATAAGCCACTTTCATTATCAATCATTGATCAGAAAAAAACATAATCTTTACCGTGACATTACACCTCCTTTGTCGCGTTTTTCATCTTCTTTTCTTTGCAGGGAGAGCCGTGCCCCTTAGGACTGAGAGCTCACTCAACAAGGAGTGTCTTATGAGTTGGCACATGGCGCCTCTCTAGCAGATATCAGTAGGGCTGCAGGCTGGACGACACCCAACATCTTCGCCAGCTTTTACAACCTCCATGTAGAGGCCGTGTCCTCCCCCATCTTCACTGAAGACAGCAGGTGAGTGGGAGACCGGCTGGTGTCGGCTTGCTGTGCCATTCCCAAGGGATCCTTGCGCCCTATCTCAGTGTTCCCCTTAACTAGGCGAACCTGAGTCCTCCCTGCCCCGCAGTCGGCCCTAGAGACCCCACAGACCTCCGACTGTGCTCCTAACTGATCTCCTTCGCCCAGTAGGTTGTGGCTACAAATCTCAATAATAGGAAGCCAGGCTGTGTTTCCCTTCATTTATATAAATATTCTTATCGATATATTGAATTTTCTGAAATCCTCATGCAGAAACTACGGGTTTAAGTCATGTGCTCCGCTCTCCCAACCTCTTGATCCAGCTCTTCAGCGAAAACCTGTATGTGCACTGCGCTCGTGACCTCTTATACTTAGGTAGTGATGAGGTGCACGCAGATATTCATTGGCCTTTTGTTTGAAGCTCAAAGGTGATTGGTCTCTCTGGCGAGTTTCCATATGTAATGTCTCCGTTCCCTCCTTCAAGGAACGTGGGTTACGTTTGTGACCTAGACGATTACCACTGTGTAACCTTATAATTTCCTCTTCAATGTTTGATATTGTGATATTGACTTCTGAAGGATGCTAAACATAGAAAAGCAAATCTAGAAAAGGTTCTAAGTAATAAAATTTGTTGCATAAAAATTGCCACATAATGAGAAATTATTTTCATGTTTCAGAACTGTTTCAGAAAATTTGATCATACAGAGCCTGGGAACCTGGTTAGGTCAACTTCGTACATTTTCTCTGAACAGATCTATCCGATCGTGAAAAGACCACGAGTAAATGCCCTATAATAGGCTCTCTAGACAGATTTAAATCCAATCATTCAAACCACTTCAAGAGGTGGTCTGGGATGCATTCCAACAGCATAATTATAAATGCATTTTCAAAGCCAATATGTAGCCTAAATTTGACTCATTAAATGATAAACGTACAAGAGTATGTTATAGGCTAAATGAGTTATGGTCAAATATTGTATGATAGTGCTAATCTAACATGCATACCTGTCATGAATAGTCTAGATGAGTGGGAGAGACCACACTTTCTTAGTTTGTTAATCAACTTGGGGTTAAGAGTGTAAGTTTTTTTATCCACAGCAATTTCACACTTGTTTAGAACAAATATTTTGCTTTGTTTCATAATTACAGTGTATATGTTTTTCTTTATTTACACTCAGAAAATGGAAGTGAAATGTGACAACATGCCCTGTAGGTGAGGTACATTGTAAATATTTTAGAATAATAATTTCTGAACAATAAACACTGACCGTCAGTCTTTATTCACGCAATTCTCATAGGTTCTCATTGAAATTCACAAAAATAAATAGTGTAAATTAGGCTACATTGCTAATGTCATAGAATATAGTTTTATAATAGCAGGGGACATTGTAACACAATGTTCCCCATATACACAACTGAGATTTAAAACTTGTTAATGTCTTCTGCTAGTTAATGAAGCATTAAAAAACTGATAAATAACAGATTGGAGATTAAAATGATAGCTTTGTCTCTTTTTTTAATTAATCCTATGTAATGAAACATATAGTAACTACTTTTACTATGTTAAATAAATGTTCAGCACTTTCCCCTCTATATAGTTTTTATATGACAACTAGTAAACACTGTAAAAAGCTCTAAACTGTAACCTGACACTAGCTCACACAACCAGTTTCCTCTAATCCAAAGGGATCTATATTTTTTCCTCCTTTTTCTGTCATCTATGTCAGCATGTCAGACTTCCACGGCCAGAGAAGCAACAAGGACTGACAGAGAGAACACATGAATCAATATCAAAACCCACAGCACACTGACAACTAAGTTAAACACATATCGCTCTACTAGCTAACTTATAAACCCACTTTGCTCTGCTAGCTCGCTCAAACACACACCATTCTTTTGGTTAGCCAACTCTCCAGGCCATTCAAACACCTCAAACACAGCAGGCCGATAATGTAATCTTTTGCAACGTTTCCTCTTCGCAAACAATGCCTCAGTGGCTTCAAAACTGTGCAAAGAGAAGAAATAGATCAATATTGGATAGAAATAATAAAAAGAAAAATATGTAATTAGTGAAATTGTTTGGGCAGAATGTCAAAGAATGAGGAAATATAGCAAATGTTCTCGCTTTGGAAAAAGAACACATCCACGTCTTGTGATGAAGTAAACAATGTGTACTGCTTTATTCACATCTCTGAGATCTCTAACTGCAATGTGAAAGGCAGCCATAAAAGTCACGGTTGCTCTAAATCCTTCACTACATCACTGTTCTTCTCTATGTAAACCCGCTAACACAACCTCAGCTTCAACTCTTACAGTACATGCTTTGAAAGAAAGGCAAATGTGAGCTTTCTTGTTCTAGTCTTGAGCTTGTTAGTATGGCGATTCCCATGTTTCTAAACCTAAAATTGAATCCACAGAAAACACATCGGAGAGTGGAATACACACAGGGAGTCCTGGGGAATGTTCTGCTCACTGTAAATCATCCATCGCACCTACACTGCGCACAGAGAGGCAGTGGTTTTCAGAATAATCATTTATATTTAGCTGTTTCGCAAAAATGAAAATTTCAGGGATTCCATTGTCAATTGCTGAGCATCTGAGAAAAAATTTTAGGAATACGAAACGATTTTTTGACAGCTGGGTCATTGCTACAGTTTGGTGGATTTTGAAGTGAGCTGATATATAAAATTTAGTGCTGTCAAATGATTAATCGCGATTAATCGCATCCAAAATAAAAGTTTTTCTTTACATAATATATGTGTTG
>JAUYWG010000055.1:8864332-8879458 GCA_034779775.1 Enteromius afrohamiltoni
ATTCCTTTAATATACTGTTTAGAAATTGTATTTTGTTTACCACAAAGATATTAAGAAGCACAACTATTCTCAACTTTGATAGTAAATAGTCTTTTTTTCTCCTTTAAACAAGAAATTAGCATATTATAATATTTTCAGATCATACAACACTGAAAACTGTAATTATATTAAAAGTATTAAATTATATTAAAAGTCAATTAAAGTCGTAGTTATTAGTGAATAAGTGTACGGTATTACTGTTTTTATATTTTATGTATATGTTGTATATGTATATGTATATGTTTAAGTTTTTTTTTTCACTATTAAAATCAAAGCTGCCTTAGCGATTTCATTTTGAATGATATTTTATATCTAAATTAAAATTAAATAAATTTTTATTTCTTGGCAGAATGCAGCTTTATTTGTATGTTTTGTCTGTAATTTATAAATAACGAACCTTACATCAGATGCAAGCATGTATCAGACACACAGAGCAAGCAGGTAAATGTAATCTCAGATTGTATATGGTGAAATCCCGACTCTGGTTAAATCAATGTTAGTGTGATTTAAAGCACAGTGGGGCATGAGGCTTCTAGCAAAGCTCTTCACACATCCTATCACTCATTTACTGAACAAAGACAGATGAGATAAATACTACAGTAACAAACTTCATACAGTCTCTGAAGCGTTTCTCTGGAGAAGTAATGATATAACAATAATCAGCTTAGGGACTGTCTGCTCCTCAGAGTGAATGAAATAGAATATGACACACTTATTGCTTCCCCATTGCAAATCAGCATGGTATCCGTAGAGGCCTAGTTTTTGGTAAGCCACTTTTGAACATTGTCATCTGGTGTTGACTTGAGTGCTCACTTATGTACTAAGATGTCCAAACCCAAAAGGAAAATGCATGTACATCTTATCTTATGCACAGGTACACAGCAGATTGCAAAACTTTGTTTTGGGTTGGAGAGGATCCCGGTTATGGTTGTTAAATTTCAAGTAGCAGTTAAAAAGCCCTTCTGCGCAGTAAAGTTTGCACATTTCACTTCAGGACATATCCATGAATCTTGTATCAAGCCCACAGAAGTCTTGTTTTTACATCAGAAATGGTGTGCTATATTTCAATTCAAACAACTCTCATGAGAAGACCAACAACGTCAAGACAAGACGCCGTCGGGTGAGTGTTGTAAAGAGTTATTAAAATGAGGGTTTCGTGTCTGAGTTATTTGTTCAAAACACCTGCTTTAATTAATCGGCTTGGCCTCCTTGGCTTAAGATGAGCTAATTAGCGGATGTTTGGTAGAGATACCTGCAGGGAAAGCAACGGGTTTAAATATTTCGCTTCTCGGTTTGTTCAGATTGTCAGTTAATTAACTCTGTTTAACTGTACAGGGTGAATCGACAGAGCTAACACGATACATTTCCTTGATTTCCAGCTTCATCGTGTTCAGTGCTCTGTTCACGTCAGACGGAAAGATCAAAACGTGTCTCTTTTGACCTCTGGGCTATCTTTACAGTTTAATGCATTAATGAGCTAGTCTTGATGATCTTTATACTGCCATATGCTTGTACTATGACTACAAGTACATGATTTTAAGATAAAATGTGTCATTTCCGCATCACTACAAACATGGAACAAAAGAATCCCATTCCCGTTGTTTAAACACTTGACCTCACATTTATTATGATGGTCATACACAAATATAGCAACAACTGCAATGAGATGTGTCTTAAGAGGCAGTCTAAGTGTCTTAGTTACAGATTAGTTTGAGCAAACTATTTTTGACTCATGAAGGAAGATCATTTTTATCGGTGATCATTGCCATAGTAACAAAAGCTGCACAACTAACCTGATGCAGAATTTTGTTTTTAGGGAAAAGATTGTAGTATTTTTGTTACAAACACATTGTTGTGTTTCCAATGAAAAAAAAGGCTCTAAAAGCTATAATATATATATATTACATCATTTGCATTTTAACCCACATACTGAAATGATATCATTGCTCAACAAGATCTCATGGCAATTTGTGTCGAAATCTGAGACAAATTGGTGCTCGTTCACGTGAGTGATAAATCACGAATCAAAGATGTGTTCTGAGAGAATCGCTGATGCGTCACCGACGCCTATTAAACATAACTCGTGAATACTCGCGATATAGCCGTTTCTGCTGACCAACTGCCCCCTAGTGGTAGGGAGCATTTCCGTTGTGTTGTGACTTGTGTTGTGTACTTTTTCATGTCAGCTAGTTGAAACAACCATAACAACATGATATTTAGCCTCAGGAGAACTCTACCAAAAAGA
Source organism: Enteromius afrohamiltoni (assembly GCA_034779775.1). Classification (NCBI taxonomy): domain Eukaryota; kingdom Metazoa; phylum Chordata; class Actinopteri; order Cypriniformes; family Cyprinidae; genus Enteromius; species Enteromius afrohamiltoni. The sequence continues at coordinate 8,866,617 of JAUYWG010000055.1, forward strand.
AAAATTATATTATTTTACCCCCTGAACACAATTTGTATCCTCAAAACATGATTGGGCTAGTTTTGTGTAGCAACTGGGCTGGTTTTGTTTGCAAAAACCTGCAACCCTGACACAGGCAACATTGTCTGTGATTCTTCCTTTGTGAAGTCACACAGTGTATAACCTCCAGTTATCGAACCACCATGCAATGTGAACACAGCAGCAACTAAATGCTATCCCAGCTAGTCATGCAGTGTGAAAACAATTGTGACCTGACCTTTTAAAAAACAATCGTAATCGTAGATGTACTTGTAAATTAAAGCTATCAATGTAAATTAAAACAGGGATAAGTGTAAAATAAATGCACAATATTTTTTTTAACACATCAAATGACTAAGCTTGCTCTCTGTGGAGCTATAAAATGATAAAGTTTAAATTCACTTGCAGTGATACTTGCATAATAATCTCTTGAGTTTAGGTGAAAAAAAATCTCTAAATAATCTAGAGTGTTTGCTAACAGGCAAATAGCACAAACACATAAATGTTCCATGAAATTTAATAAGCTACAGCACATGGCATCTATCAATGACTGTTAAATATGAAGTGACTTTCATTTAAAACTGTCTGTTTGTTAAAACCTCACGCTGATGAATCTTTCAGCAGCAGGGACTAGTGTGTGCTGGCTGACAGTATAGGTTTAGCATGGCTGTTTGGAAAGCATTAAGGCTCATTACATCCCCAACAGTTGATGAATAGGGACTGTAATGAAATGCTGAATGGGACACTGTATAGAGGACTAAATGTCTTCTCGTCCACTTTATTTGAGAGTTATTTACAATTATTTGTACTTGAGGGACAACCTTGAATAGATGTTTTACAATAACATGTTTAATCATAAGGGAACGCATCTTGAAATTGGTATCTGGTTTGACGTTTCTGTCAGGTTTCCAATCAAAGTCTAGATGAAAGGCTCAAGCTGAGACATTTCAGATCAATATATCAAAATACCATTGTCTAAGAAGATACTTCCCTTTCATGTCTGTATGCATGCTTATAATGCATTTTGAATACTGTGTCCAAAGTTCAGTGTCTTACTAAGTTCCTTCTAACATTTCCTTTCTTAAAACTCAGCTTATTTAGAAAAAAAAAAAAAAAGAGCTGAAGGCTGAAGCCTTGTTTTATGAGGTCTTTTGATGTTCTCTAATACTGTTCTGTGGAGACTTTTCGCTTATGGACAAGAGTATTGGAGCGTAATCAAAAAGCACTGCTCTGTCCTCTGGGCAGTGCATATAAGCATTGAGATTCTTAGCAACACTGAGTGTTTCTGCGTCACGTAGGGGGAGAAAATAGAGGCAGATTCTCTCACACTGCCTACTAAATAAATCAAGCACTGTTAATGGTTTGTGTTCTCAGCAGTACTGTATGCACTGAGAGATTCCTTTCTTAACAGGTTGGATGGCAGTATGCCTTTTGTGAATTATGGCATTTAACCCTTTGATTACAGTGTTGCCTCTTTTCCTTTTCTTAATTTTTACAATAGCATATGAGATGGAAATACAATTGCTGAAGGAAATCACGTTATAGATAAAAGAAAAAAAAAAACAAACAAACATACAAACATGTGCTGATACCAGTAAAATAAGAAACACTTTATTTTAATAGTCCACTTTAGACACTCTACTAACGTTACAGTAAGTACCTGTGCACCTACATCAATTTCAAGTTATTCGAATATCAGTACGCTTGTCTACTTAATATCTTCTAACACTTCATATTGCACATATTGCAATTGCATTAATCCAAAAAAAAAAATCTCTTAATATGCTACAGTAAAATCCTGTTAAATGGTTAATGTTAAATTTACAGGAAGAACATGTAAATTGACATTCCCAGAATTCCATGCATCACATTTCAAATTGTGTTCAAATTGTTTTCTCTTTAAAATCACAATGCTTCTTCTTAGTTTTTCTTATCAGTTATGTTTATTATGGTTGTATGTTACATGGAATTTTGTTCAATTAATGGTTATTGCATATTTTAGTTTACACCATGATGGTGTTTAGTGTTTGTGTGAATGATATTGAGAACCGTCTATATATGTTTATAATTAAAAGATGCTTGTGATGGGCTTTGGTTCACCACGTGACATTCTCATCACATTCTCATCACCATCTCAATTTGGTGGAAGTATGTATGCTGTACTACTAAAGCCGCTTACAATAATAACTTACAATATAAACACCAGTATTTTATTAATAGTAGAAAATACACAAATCACTTGGAATAAATGTGCGCTGTTCTTTGATTGTTAACTTTGAAACCTGCTGAATTTTAGTGAATTCCATTTTTACAACTTTTCTTTTCTCATAGCTATCACGTGGATTCAGAATTTTTGGAATATAGCAAGTTATATGTTGTGTGCACGCATTGTAGTACCTTTGTGCCATTTGAAGGAAGGACTTCATGAATAAAATGCTTTTCTAGTCATATGATGGCTATTTAAATATATATTTACATTTTATTTGATTCTGCTTTTTCGTCAAATTCAGAAAATGGCTTTTCTTCAGGGTGTTAGTACCTTTGCATGTGGCTGCTGAAAGGTCACTCTTGAATTGTTGGCCAGGGCAGAGTACCTAAACAGGTTGGTGGTTGTGGCTGGAAATCTGTGTAAACTTCCTGTCTGGCTGTGTAGGACAGACGAGAAGCAGATATGCACGGTGTCCTTCAGGGCTTTCAGCTGTGACTCCTGCAACAAATTAAGTGAGACAACACATGAGATTAATGGGTAAATGTTTATCACGCTGTCATCTTATCCTTTTGTCCTCAAAGCATTTATGTGTTCATTTGCTACATGCACTTTGTCAAAATTGCAAAATCCCTGACCTAATAAGATAATAGATTCATTCACAATCTCTACATTTTAAGAGATAGCAGAAGAGAAAAACACTAAATTTGAATTGGAATGATGAAGAAACGGATCGGCTCCTGACATACCTTATCTAGCGCTGCCTTCTCCAGTTCATCTTTGGCCACTTTGAGTTTATTCTCCAAGTCCATCAGTTGCTGACCCTGCACAGAAGAGGTATTGATCAACAGTTTAAACTAATTTTTATATTTACAGAACAATTTTATAAATTATCCACAAAAGTATTTTAAGGTTCAAAGTGAGAGGAACATTGCCAATTTCAGACAATTACTGACCCCAAAATAGAATTGAATACTTTAATCTTATATGTATACAATTTTATAAATGATCCACAAAGTATTTTAAGGTTCAAAGTGAGAGGAACATTGCCAATTTCAGACAATTACTGACCCCAAAATAGAATTGAATACTTGAATCTTATATGCAAACTATTCAAATAACCATAATTTAACTTTTTTGCTATATTTACCTTAAAAACTTTATATCTCTAGGTTTATTTATTTATTATCTACTTTAGGTAGCATGAACTCTACCGTGAATGCTTATATAATTGAGCGTGATGCTCTTCTTTCAGGCAGAACTACATAATGACTTGCTCTCAGTATGTCATCAGTTTACTTTCATAAATATTGCTATATGACTGTGATGCTGTTTGTTCAGTCGACAACAGACTCATTGAGATGTGAACAGGTGATAGAGATTGCCCATCTGGGATCATTAGCAGACGTAATCTGGGTGAAGAAAGTAGAGCGTTTGGATATGAGAGAGAAATTTCGGTATTCATATTTCACAGAATGAATTCAAATGTTCACAGAGTTTCTTTAATATATAATAAGTAGTCAGCTGAAATCTAACATGAACAGGCCATAATTTTAGATTTTCACAAGTTTGAATGTTACTGAAATCATAAGAAAGATGTGTTAAAAAGCCATTCGTTTGTGAATAGCTTTTTAGAAAGAGGTGAGACGTTTAGAAAATACTTAAGTCTTTAGTTTTGAGCAAGAAACAAAATCAATGTAAGATACATCAGTCTAAAGAAAAATATCTCTAAGATTACTCTTAGATTACTCTCAGGTACTCGGTTAAGCATGGACTTACACATAAAGTTCATACACAACGAAACATAAGTAGTTGACAAGTGAAAACAAAGTTAATATGGCTGGTTGGATAAACCAAATACATTTTTGGATATTTAATTTTGTATTACATTATACATATTCAAAGGAATGTTCCTTGTTATATAGCATATTCATAGCATTGTGGGCTATTTTGTTTGTTTTCAATCAATATAACATTACTATGATCACAGTAAATTGTGGAATATCCTAATTGCTCATAAGGCAGCTGCAGATTAAAAAAAAAAAAAAACTGTATTCAAAGTATAATTAAAAGAAAGAACATTGCAATCATCCTGATTGTGTCTTATAACAAGCTATTATGCCATTGCCGTCACAATTTAATATATTTAATCTTTAATCTATTTGTAATTATTTTCACAGTCTTCTTTCACGCACAACAGAGAAGAACTACCAAAGCGGTGCATCACAAAAACTGAATCTTAAACATGAAGGCCTATTGATAAAGGAACTGATGGTAGATCAAGTGATAAAGGACAACTGCTGTACTAAGCAAATGTTAATGCTTTATATCATTATTTTTTTATTAAACAGCAGCGCCACATAACATGTAACAGTCTATGAATAATTTGACACACACTGTGTGTGTGCATAATTCAGACGCTTCACTCCAACACAACAAGACATGATTGTGATAAATGTCAGTACTTTGAATAAGGGAAAAAAATCAATTTAATTCTGGCTAGATCTGGGGAAAATACTTTGACAATGCAATCTTGCTCATTGTTCTTCTCTAGATTTTTTGCCTAAGCCTCAGAATATTCTTCCTTTGCTTCCCATTACTGAACAATGCCTCTTCAAACTGGCTTGTACTTAAAAGGCAACTCTAGATAAAAATGCTGAAAAGAACTTCTTTAATCATGAATAGAAAAGGAGGAAGGATAATCTTCCTTCATCGATTTCAAACAGAGGAAGCAGAAATAGATGTACAACCCAGATAAAAACACATTAGAGGAAGGTAAGCCGAAGGTAAGATTCGATATTGCTCTTTAAAAAAATTTGCCTCATAGAGCGTACAGGCGCCTCGAACAACAAACATAATAATTCATGTTCTTTCTTAAACATCACCACAACATATTTCACAACATGTGTTTGGCTGTCTTCCCGATTAAGAAGCAATAGTTTTAAAGCGATGCACTTTGTGTGAAAACTCAGTGTTTATATGACGGTACCAAAGGGCAATGTGCTGGAAATATCAGCTGACATTTTCCCATCTAATACTGCAAATAAGAGAGGAAAGGTCAACCTGCATGGCAGGAAAGGTCACCGTTTTTTTACATGAATCTTCACTCTCATCTCACATGAAAAGGTCAAACCATTCAATTAGAATGCACACATTACTTCTAATTTGTTTTATTTTGGGAATATAAATATATAAATTTAGATTATTATGTATGATTTTGTGTACGGTGACATTCACATTGCTTTGTTTCCCCTTTCAAAAACATTTCAGAAGTCAGCGTGGTTAAAGACATCAGTTAGCATGGCTGTGGAAGCTGTAAATGCTTGCGGATTTCTAAAAGTTGATAAAACAAACTTCTAGAAAATTGTTGGAATTCTTTTTGTTCTGGTTAAACTTGCAAAGTTTGGGCGTCAGTAGGTTTTTTTGTGACATTTCGAACATTACAAACATCAAAACATTGGAAATAATAACTTTCTATTAATTTAAGGATCAAAAAAACAATGTATTACAGTTTCCATAAATACTTTTCTCTGTTAATAATAAGAAATGTTTCTTGAGCAGCAAATCAACATTTGCATTTTCAGCAGCCACATGCAAATCAACAAATCAAAGATTTCTTAAGGATCATGTTACACTGAAACATGGAAGCACGTTTCCACCACTGAATACAACTGTAAAAAAGGTTCACATTTTTCCTCATAATTGCAAGATATGAAGTCACAATTGTGAGTTATGAAGTCAGAATTATGAGTGATAAATTCAGATTTGCGAGTTATATGGTAATACTTTATAATAACTATCCGTTATAACTAGTTAATAGATCATTAATAAACTGTTAGTTAATTAGTTATAAATGACTTGTTAAATACCAGTTAATAGTTTGTTAATTATTTATAACTGTGCCTTATAGATAGCCTATAGATAACTTACAAGTTGTTCATTAACAAGTTATAAATTACTTATTACTTAAATATCATCAAATTTCTGTAGCTTGAACTTGTTTCATCAATTTGCTGTTCTAAAAAGTTTCACTGGTATCCGTAGATGGTTAACAAACTATGAACAACTGATCTGTTAAGTGTTAATTATTGGCATATGTATATTATTGGGACATTATTCTAAAGTTGCAACTATTCCTCATTTACTAACAGTTAATAAATAAAGAATAGTTGCTACTTTAGAATAACGTCCCAATAACATAAATAAACTTTTAACTGATACCTAACAAGTCTTTAGTAAGTAATTTACTAACAGCTTGTTCATGATCTATTACTAATTTATTAGGTATATAGACTATTTTTAGATCTATTGACTAGTTATAACGGATAGTTATTATAAAGTGTTACCAGTTATGGTAATCAGAATTGCAAATGAGAAGTCACAATTGTGAGTTATAAAGCCACAATTGCAAATTATAAAGTCAGAATTGCGAGATACAATGTCACAATTGCAAGATATAAAGTCGCAATTATGAGAAAAAAGCGATGTCTCACAAGTTGCAAAGTCCAATTTTGAGCAGAAAAAAAGAATGATTTTATAACTCGCAATTCTGACTGTTTGTATCACACAATTCTGAAAAAAGTTAGAATTGTAAGATATAGATTTTTTTTTATTCAGTGGCGGAAACGGGCTTCCATAGAAACAGGACTAATGACTGATGAAAAATAAATTTTATTTTAATTGTGACTATACAGAGTTGAGTGTAGGTTGGGGACAGTGCCTCTGGAGTGGCAGACAGGTGTAATGACTGGGCAGACTTGATTGGATCCATCTGCGTAACTTTATTGAAATCAACAGCAAACAAGATCAACTCACAGCAAACAAATCCAGCAAGGGTAATCCAAAAGAAAAGTAAAGTCCAGGCACGGTTCGGGGCAGGCAGCAAGGTTCGTGGTCGTAAGGTCCAGGCAAGGTCGTCAACGTGTAATCCAACAAGGTAAGTAATCGCTCGGAATTGTAGCAATAAGACTTCAACAATTGTACTAACAAGACTTCTCGAAGAAAGAGCTCCACTTGTGCGCTTAAGTAGGGCCCGAAATGAGCAACACCTGGAACTGATCAGAGTTCCGGGTGAAAAGAGTTACGTTAAAAGAGGTCCGGGTTGGAACTAGTATTCGGGGGAAGGTTCCCGCTGACGCCGTTCAGAACGTCGCTCGTAACAGAGCCCCCCTCCTGTGAGCGGCTCCTGATGCGAGGGCGATGAAGGTTGGGTCTTGGGTGGCGCAGGGGCCTTCCCCGTGGCCGGGGTCTGGGTCTTTCAGGATGATCTCGGTAGAAGGCCTCTAGAAGAGTAGGGTCCAGGACGTCCTGGGCGTTGTCCCAAGACCGTTCCTCTGGGCCGAATCCCTCCCAGTCAATAAGGTACTGGATGACATGGCCCCGAGGCCGAGAATTTCCGAATCTCGTTGACCCGGTACGCCACCTCGCCGTCAAACGGAAGAGCTGGTCCACCAACACTTCGGCGGTCTCCCATGCAGTGGGGAGTTTGCGCATGGGTATGAATCGGCAGGCCTTTGAGAATCGATCCACGATGGTGAGGATCACGGTGAACTGATTGGAGAGAGGGAGGTCGGTCACAAAGTCCATGGCTGTGTGCGACCATGGGCGTTGAGGTATAAGGAGTGGTTGTAAGAGGCCAGCGGGGCACTGACATTGTGACTTGGTGGCGTTGCAAGTGACACAGGCCTGGACGTCGGCAGAGAGAGAGGGCCACCAGAATCGATTGCGGACCAGATCCATGGTGGCTGTGATGCCCAGGTGACAGGAGCTAGGGCTGTCGTGAACGAGGTGCAAAACTTGAGATTGATGGGCCTCAGGCACGAAAAGCTTCCCCTGGGGGCAGTCAGGTGGATGCTGCGAATGTGCCTGCTCGATTTCGGTCATGATGTCCCACCTGACGGGTGCGATCAGGATAGATGCTGGCAGAATGGGTTCAGACGCTGGTGTCTCGGTAGCAGTCTCGTGAATCCTCGAGAGGGCGTCAGCCTTTCCATTCTTTGACCCAGGGCGATAAGTTATTTGAAACTGGAAGCGAGAAAAGAAGAGGGACCAGCAGGCTTGCCGAGCATTTAGCCTCTTGGCCGACCGGAGATATTCAAGATTCGGGGGTCGATGGAAGCGTTCGAGTCTCCTTGCGAGTCATGGCTGTGAGCGGAGCTGCCACTTGACTGAAGCCCCTGATGAAGCGGCGATAGAAGTTCGCAAAGCCCAAGAACCTTTGAAGTTCCTTCAGGGTGCGCGGTTGTGGCCAGTTAACGACAGCTTGAACCTTGGCGTCATCCATGGTGACCCCCTCGTAACTGATGACGTCATGGATGTGATTTGGCCGGAGCCAAGGGGGCGCCCATCTATGGCTTCCACTGACACGTGATGACGACATGTAACAAGAGGGAGAAGATGGGTTTTAGCAAAGATCCTATCCATGAAATTCCCCGCAGCACCCGAGTCTATCAAGGCCCTGGTCTCAATGTTGTCATTATCAAAACTCAGAGTCACTGATACTGATACACTGATTGTTTTTGAAATTCTCACTCACCCGTGGATTCTCAGGACGTTTTGGTCTGGTGGGGCAGTTAAAACGGAGATGTCCAGCCAAACCGCAATACAAGCACAGCCTTTTGCGAATCCGTCGACTGCGCTCCTCGGAGGAGAGTTGAGTAGCTCCGATCTGCATCGGCTCAAGTGGTGACGCCACAGGCGGGAGAGAATAGGAGCGCGGGGCACGGCGGCCTCTTCTGGTGCGATTCATATTATCCAAGGCTATTGCTAAGTTCATGTATGCTTCCAGCGTCAGCCCCTCATCGCGCCAGGCGAGTTCAGATTGTAGCTCGTCAGTCAGCGCTCGCTGGTACAGGGTCTTTAAAGGCTCGGGTGGCCATCCAGTTTGAGCCACGAGGGTTCGGAAAGCCAGGGTGAAATCAGCTGCCGTCATGTTGCCTTGCCTGAGAGTCATTATTTCATCCTCTGGGGCCCGGCTGGCCGTTGCGTGCTCGAAAATGGACCGGAACTGCTGGAGAAAGTCCTGGAACGAGGGCTAAGTCATGCGTCTCCCATCCCATGTTGCCGTAGCCCAGTCAAGAGCCTCCCGGTCAGCAGAGAGCAAATGAACGCCACTTTACTGTCGTCCGTTGGGTAACATAGAGGCTGCTGTGCGATAAAGTTAGTGCACTGCATGAGAAACCCCCTGCAATGTCCTGCAGCGCCGTCGAATTTCTCCGGTAACGAATGTCAGGGCATAATGGCGCACGCTGACGCCAGCATGGGGGGGGGTGGCGGTGGCGGAGGAGACGCCGCTGCACTGGCGGCCGAAGCGCTTCCGGTTTGGCTGGCAGTCAGAGCACGCATGGATTTAACCAGCTCCTCTGTCATGGCGGAAAGTTTCTCCAACTGCTGATGGTGAGCGAGCAGCACGTTGGCCTGATTTGGGGAGAGGTTCCCGCTGACGCCGTTCAGAACGTAACAACAGGGGTGGTGGTCCCTCTTTTTAAGAAGGGGGATTGAAAGGTGTGTTCCAACTATAGGGGGATCACACTCCTCAGCCTCCCCAGAAAAGTCTATGTCAGGGTATTGGAGAAGAGTATTCATCCGAAAAGATCGATGGACGGATTTTAAAATATATTAGAAACCATTTATTTTAAATTGTAATAATATTTCATGCTATTACACAACCCAGCAGGAACAGAACATCAATGTAAGTTGACACTGGACATGATGTCAGACAAATGTAGCTTTTTGGTTGAGAACAAATTGCAGGTATAGTCAATTAGATGCTAATTGGATGTATACTTACTGTAACGTTAGATTTAGGTTACACAATCTAAAAATAACAAATATCAATTTTATATTGCACATCAAATTACCACTGACATTGAATTTTAGTCACCCAATGTCACAAACAAAATTGAACCATATGTCAATGTCTTATGATGCTGTGTGCCTGTTGGGAATATTCACAATGTTAAATTCCTACCACAAAAAGCATCTGGTGATGTGTCTTGACTGACTGACAGGTAATATCTTGTACTGTATATGGTTACAGTAACAAGACAACACACAATAGTAAGCCAAACAGGACCTTTTTTGAGCTTCAGAGCTGTGGTTAAACTGCTCAGGTAAAACCATCTTTTCTAAGAGGCGCTAAGGCCCCCTGCACACCATGCAAGGGTAAAGTAATGACACAAGCTCTTTGTTTGGATCTTACCTTAAAAATTAAATCCTTTTTGCCATACCTCAGCTCTTTCAGTTGGGCTTGGATTTTTTTGGACTGCAAAATGAAGATAAGAGAGAATGTGTGTTAGCTTATTCAAATAGTAAAATTGGTTTTAGATTGTGTAGCAGGCTTTTTGTGGCCACTCCGAAGTGTTCCTTTGTGAACGCTTGCTGGGCAAAGCTCCAATTCAAAGGAGAGACCTTCACTGAGCAAGAAAATATAAAACTCTTCCCTTCAGTGGACTGCAGGGACCACTCGATGATGCAAACACATTAACACATCAACACCCAGGCTTACACACTCGCACAATAACACCCGCTCCATGGTATGGTATTGTCTTGGCTTGTTGCCTTTGGATTGCTGCCACAGTTGTAAACATTTATAGACACACACACACACATCTACATACACTCTTCATACTATATAACATCAATGTATTCAGTAATCTCTTAGTATCTGAAGTGTACAGCACCTCCACAAAACTAATGAGACTTCATTCCTCTTTACCCCTAGAGAAACAAAATCACGTCGCCAATGCACTTGCATACAGTTGCCTACCTTGCCAATTTTCTATCTTGGAATGAGTAGAAAGTTGAGTTTGTAATATCAAGTTGGTTGCATTTGAATCTAACACCAACTTAGAAAATGTGTTTAAATAAATACCATTTGTTTTTTAAGACATTTTTATTCTGCAAGACTGTTTTATTCTGTTTTAAACGTGACAGTATAGATATTTATAATGTTATAAGAATTCCTGTAATACTAACTTCCTGTTCATCAATGAATCTAAAAAATAATAGTATTTTAGTAAATCAGCATATTAGAAAGATCAAGTAATTACTCATGATTTTTTTCCCCACCAGAAAATAATTGCTTTTAAAAACTATATTAAGTGATATATTTAGGTATAATAACATTACTGTTTTTACTGTATTGATCAAATAAATTCAGCCTTGAAAAGCATAAGAGACTACTTTATTTTATTTATTTTTTTTCAAAAATACTATTCAGATATGATTTGCAATAAAATACCATTTCAGTCTTTTTACTTTAAAAGTTTAATTCCTTTTGTTACTCCCTAATTAACTGTAAAACGCACAAGCATGAAATATTTCATGAAATATCATGCCAATCATCATTAAACATAATTTTGTAATATAATAAGTGCTATAATAAAATAATGCAGTAACTTATTTATAGAAGTTGCATTCAAAATCAAGCTCAGAAATGTGGCTGGCTGGCATGTGGCTAGGTGTGAATATGAATAACGCATCTGCTAGGAGCAATATTATTTTTGGTCTGAGTAGAAATACAGCATTTGAGTGCGCAACATACAGTACCTCCTCTGCATGTATGTCACAGAGCTTATTCCCGGACAGAAGTTTGTTCTTCAGGCTTTTATTCTGCAAGACAAGAAAAGGCAATAAATAGAGATATACTGTACCAACGGCTTTGTAACATCAAGCATGAAACAAGCCCCGACATCTTGTTTTATCTAGGTAAATACTCAATTTAATGGTACCCCTGTCCCTGCAGACAAAAGCAATGCTTCAACTGTTTCCATTGAGCTCATTTTGACAGTTCCCTCACCAGCTTATTGAAGCTCAAGGTGACCCAGGAGTATATGCCTCATTTCTGTAATAACCAGCAGTGGATGTCTTTATGGAAATAGATGATGGTAGATTAAGAATCAATACAGAGATGATGGTGGTGCTGAGTTTAATCTAGTGCTTTTCTCCACCTCCTCTTTTTTTCTTTTCTCCGTTCGTGTCCTTTTGCTTTTATTTTTTCTCTCATTATCTCTCTCTGCCTCAAATGTTCACTTCCTTTGTCTCTGTTGCTCTCAGATGCAAATGTACATGCTTTTAGTAGCAATGTCACCCAGTTTTAGACCCACCAGGATTTCACAGGACTTTTTACTGATAATTGCGGCTCCAAAAAATGACAGAATTTCCAGAGGCTTTTCTCTAAAATTGTGATGCTGCTTGTGGCTGTTAGTGTTGTTTTGCACTGAAAACCCAGCACCAATCATGCAATTAGTGTTAGTGACAATGATGTTAGTGATGTACAATTACCTGTAATTATTTTAGTGCATAATAACTGAATATGAAGTACACACTGAAGTATTAAGACAGAAATGATTAAATAGCCCATATATCTGTGTATATCTATTTACAGCTAAAATAAAAACACAGAGTGATTGTGTTAATGTAACCTTTTAAGTCATTAACACAAATGGGCAGTTAGTTTCTGAGAGTTCTGGTAATAATTTTCTCAAGAGATTAAATTTACATAAACAAATTATCAAAAACGGTGTTAGTTCCTGAATCCTTTAATTGAATATACATTTGGGATGAGTATGTTTTTTTCTTCCATTTTTACAATTATTTATTATTATTATTATTATTA
>JAUYWG010000055.1:8889968-8903976 GCA_034779775.1 Enteromius afrohamiltoni
TATTGTTGTGATGTTGTGATGTGATGAATTACTGCTGGCTTGCAATTATATATGGCTAAAATATTGCAATAAAGACTATTTAAGCCCCTGTTCTAAATCTACATTATGATACTTATTGAGTGATATTTATTGATTAGGATAAACTAATAATTAAGGCTAAACTACCATTAATATAGTGCTAAATGGAATTTGACCCCCTATTCTAAAGTGAAACTTAAATCCATATTAATTATGGCACCTATTGAGTAATATTCAGGTTTATAGAATATAAGGTAATAATTAAGGCTGAACTGCCACTAATTTAGTGCTAATAAAGGAAGATGGATAAATGTTTGTTATTAAAATGACTAATTAATTGTAAATAACGGCTAATATGCCATTATTATATGTTCAGATAATCATTAGTTATATGCGTGTTCATGCTTAACTAATGCGTAATTGTGAACAAGTTAATCATAAATTACTAGTTTATTTGTGCTTAACTAATGCATAATTCGGGCCCTTAAAATGTTTAATTAATCATTACTTACTAGTGTGTTTTTGCTCAACTAATTATTAATTGTGAAAAAATTAACCTTTAATTAATGCTTAACTAATGCATTATTCTGTACCCTTAAAATAAAGTGTTACCGAAAAAAATATTCTTACTGTACCCAACATTTTGAATGTTAGTTTGCATGGTAATACAATGCCATTTTACATACATTTTAAATATGTATATTGTATAATAATAATAATAATAATAATAATAATAGAATTCATCCCAATTATAATGGTCCCACTTTAAATACACTGCTCAGAAAAATAAAGGGAACACTGAAATAACACATCCTAGATCTGAATGAATGAAATATTCTTATTAAATACCTCTTTACATAGTTGAATGTGCTGACAACCAAATCACACAAAAATGATTAATGTAAATCAAATTCATTACCCATGGAGGTCTGGATTTGGAGTCACACTCAAAATTGAAGTAGAGAAACACACTTCCGGCCGATCCAACTTTGTTAATTTGTGTGTGTTTTAAGCCTATTTGAGACTTCACAGCCAGTTGTATATCGACATCCGTCGAAGGACTGTTCCAGTGTAGAGGATCCTCGGAAATTTGACTGAGTCCTTCATTCGAAAAATATCCCATACACAGGAAAGGATGCATAAGTGTAGCCTTCACGCTCTACACGCTCTAAAATCACCACAATCCTATGCGTGCAGCTGTGCTATCTTGCTCAAAAATTCAAAATGTCGGACATTAGTGGAGTCTGAGCACCAACGGGGCAATATGCTTTCAAATGTAAGTATATTTACAAGTTACAAATTACTTAAACAACATTTTGGTTACACTTTATAATAACTACACACTATGAATCATTAGTTAAGCATTAGTAAATACTCAGTTCATCCTTTATTAAGCATTGTTCCAACATTAGCAGTCATTAGTAAGCAGTTTATAAATACAGCTATAAATGCCTTGTTCTTGATTTATAAGCATATCTAAATGTACAAAGGAGATTTAAGTGGTCAAGTAATGTTTGCACTTCCATTTTTCAGCGCCAGAAGCGGACCTTTTCACTGACGTAACGATGCAATAACGTGCACTTGCTAGCCTGTTCAGTTTACATGTTCTCCGAATGCTTAAGAAGAGCCTCGCCTAGCCTCTGAAGGAAGTGACTTGGAAGGACCAGTCCTGCCAAGGACGTATCCTTGACATTGAGAAACACCTAGAGCATGTGTATATTCACTCACCGCAACATAGTGCTCTTTGGCTTACAGCCAGTGTTGGGCAGTAACGAAGTATTTGTACTTCGCTACTGTACTTAAGTACATTTTTCAGGTATCTGTACATTACCGGAGTAGTTTTATTTTTAGCAACTTTTACTTCACTACATTCCTAAGCAAAGGATCGTACTTCTTTCTTCACTGCATTTCATAAAACATATCGTTACTTATATATCACATGCTCCGAGTGAGACGCAGACGAGCGATTCATTAACAAACTGATTCTTTTGAATGAACCTGTTCAATCGGTTCGCAAATCGCACCAAATGATTCATTCTTGAATTTAAACGATCAGATTGAAGCTGTTTGCGATTCGACAGCTCACTGATTCAAACGATCCGTTCAGAGCGAGTCTCCAGTGAACCGAACAACACGCGACTGATGATGCATGAAGTTACTAACATTAACTGAAAATCATATTTAGGTAAAAATTGTCAGTTTGTTACACATCAGTAAAGGGTGATCTATTTAAGTCCACGGAAATGAATGCAGACACATCAACATCAGTGTCACTAAGTCAAAGAACTATTTCCTGCTGCTGTAATGTTAGCAGTTTTATTCAAATGCTACGCATTTAGCTCCTTGTGTGTTTTATGTCGTTTATCAACTAGCCGAGCTGACAGATATGAATGTTTATTCATAACCATATACTGAAAATAAAAGTCATGTGGGTTTTCATGAGCTGTATGCCAAAATCATCAATATTAAAACAATAAAAGGCTTGAACCTACTCCAGTTGTGTGTAATGAATCTAAAATATATGAAAGTCTAATGTTTATCAGTACATTACAGAAAATAATTAACTTTATCACAATATGCAAATTTTTTGAAAAGGACCTGTATAACGTTCTGCAAAACAATAGCCTTCGCTTCAAAACACCTTTTTCTTACAGGTGAAGATTTGACACTCAAAACAGTTTTCTCTCAGGTACAATGCAGTGTAAGCTTCAAATTAAACATTACTGCATCATGCTCGTCAAAAATCCCAGGTATTTTGAGCAGTAAGATTATGAAAAAATATTTGCTATATAAAATTGTACTGGAGTATTGTTTTATAGTGTGGATCTGTCTTTTATTCAAGTACTTTATTTGTGTACTTCGACCACCTCTACTTACAGCAGCAATATATAACTTTTTCTTTGTTAAATATTTGGGAAATGTACATCATGAGTTCTGCTTTCAAGCTGTCAATCTCTCTTATCCTGATTCTCTACGGTACACTTATAATAAGTGCTTATTTTCAAACTATTGTGTCCTGGTCAGGTCGTCACTGCTGCAGAGTAATACAGTCCTGCATGAATCGCCAAAGACATACACATGGAGAAGTAGCTCCGATTAGAATGTTCTTCATTAGCTTTTCCTGGTTTAAATATCACTGCTTTTTTTTGTTAGTTTATGGTTGGATATCTTTATTGGCTACTGAAATGCTTTGATGACATTTTAATATTTTTGCTCCATGACTTGGAGTTACATTGTGTTTAAGTGCTTACTTTATTTTTTTGAGCAGTGTATATATAAGGTGGTCTTGACTACTATGCACTTACATTTAAATTAATCATTTGATACGATGCACTTATTGTGTAAATACATGTTTTACATTGTACTTATATCTTTTTTAAAATACATATATTTAATTACATCTGTAATTAAGTTCTGTAATTGCATTTATAATTACACTATTAACCCATCCCTTACACCCTTTTGCCTGCTTGATTTACCAGTTAGTCCTCTTGGTTACTCATTAGTTAATTCTGTTCAGCTGTTGCTGTTTAGTTCTTTTATTTATTCTTTGTATTAATACCCACTGTTTGGTTCAGTTCTTTGTCTGAAATATATATTTTTTAAATAAGTCTGCTTCAGTTTGCTGGTGATACTTTTAAATCTCAATCTTAGAATTGCATCTTTATCAATTTGATCAATGGCTGAGAGTTAATGACACAGTGAGAGTG
Organism: Enteromius afrohamiltoni; assembly: GCA_034779775.1. Classification (NCBI taxonomy): domain Eukaryota; kingdom Metazoa; phylum Chordata; class Actinopteri; order Cypriniformes; family Cyprinidae; genus Enteromius; species Enteromius afrohamiltoni. The sequence continues at coordinate 8,893,697 of JAUYWG010000055.1, forward strand.
CAAAAATTGTCCTGTGGAGAAAAAAAATACTTTACCTTTGCTTGTGACTGAGCTCCAGGATCCTCTGAACATCTTTCTTGGGCACAGCTTCATCATTCTTAAGAGACTGTGGAGAAAAAGAGTGGTTGTGATTTATGCTTTATAATATTGTACATTTGAGTGTTTGAGCTGTTTATTTTTGGATTCAACATGGCAGATGAAGCTGACACTGTCAGATGTGGCCATCTGTAAAAATATGACCTTCTTCTGTATAGCTAAACCCTGAAAAGACCAGTGGAGTCTTGAGAAAGGTGCTTTGGTCGAGCAGTTCCAAAGCATCTGTTTCTCTCCTTAGAGAAACATCAGCGAGATCAGAGAGAGGAAATCTGACTAATTCTCATTATAGCCTCATTTCCATTTTCTTCAATCAGCATAAAATAATGGAATGCAAAACCTTGAAAGAAAAAGATATTAAACCTTTCATTCAGATAATTTCTAGAACTGAACATCGAAGAATTCTGATGTATATGAGCATTAAATTTTTTTTAATTAAGATATGTACATTTTTTTATCGCAGTCATTATGGGATGTGCTGATTAATAACATCTACATACTCTGAATTAGAGAATTTTTTATTAGATACAGTAAAAAAAATATTGCTGAATTTATACGTCACAAGAAAGACAAGATGAACTGTTAGTAGTATTTAGCATTTTTTTGCAAAAACTATAAGCATATACGTGTATATTTGTACTCCTTCTAGTGTAAGCAAAACTATCAATATAAAAGGAAAGCAATTGTTAAATTCTCTAATCAACACTCTGACAGGCCTGAAAATCTATATATTGTCAAATAATTTTAGCCAAACTCCTAACACCCACCTGTAGCCCCCTGGGGGGTCCCTGGACCCCCATTTAATACCCATGGTGTTAAGGAATATCCTTCTTTGCTCCTTTTTGTACTTTTGTCAATGTGAGTAAAGTATTATTCTTGCATCTGTCAAAATTATGGAGAGAATTGCTTCTCCCACCTTTATGCTCAGTGCTCATGAGAGTTGCCAGACTGAAGACATACATCATCAGTAGTGTCCAAACACAAAGGCCATCATCTTTCAGAATTTAGCTCAGAATTTGCCTCAAATCCTGCCTGGAAGTTTCTAGCATACCTTGTAAGATGTGTTGCCAGATCAAGGTTGGTACTGAAAATGTCAATTTGAACACTATTAAATTAAATTGCACTTCTGAACAGATATGACTGTGATTGGCTAATATGATCAAGTCTCTTTACCGAGCGCTCACACAGATCTGGTTCTGAGATAGTGTAGTATTGGTAGACAACAAGTTGAGCAAAATCACATTCGTTATCATTAGCCAAACAGGAGTGCTTTTCCTGAACAACTTTCCTGAGTAACTCGCTGTTTAACCACCATCGTATGATGCATTGTTTTGGAAACTATTGGAACTTATGCTACGGTATTTAACTGATTAGAGATCTCTAAGATGCTGCTGTACATGTCACCTACTGACTAATTTAACATTTTTATTCACTGTCTTCATGCTTTATTTGATCTTTGATTTATCATGGGTTCTCTCTTAAGCCCTTACGGGTCCCTTACGTTTTTGCACACATGCACTTACAAAGGACACACAGAAATTCATAATTAAAATGCATTTTCTATTTAGATAGAATGGAAGATACAGACAGTAATGCATGTTACCTTGCTTGTTGTGCTCAAGAGCATATTTATTTAAGCCCATATATCTTACTAACAAAAAACTATGCTTCTAACCACAGGTCCAAAGCTGTAGTCCCAACCATGTATGTTTGTGATGTTCATTGCGAATTTTGCTGAAGCTTTTTAGCTCAGGTTAAAAAATATGTATGTTTTTTGCTGGCTTCCGTGGCTGCGATATGCTGTATTTTCCACCAACTGGCAACCCAGGGTGTTGATATAATGTCAAATAATCGCAGTGGGCGGAATCACGCAGAACAAAACAAAAACAGTAGAACAAATGTCTGTAACTGTCACGGATGAGGCAAGATGCGTACGGATCCATGTGCAAACAGTTTATTAGACAGAGTCAGAATACAGTCGGGCTGGGTTAATCACGGCAAGCAGGAACATCAAAGGCTAAGACAAGAGAATAATCCAGTAAGAGTAGCGTAGGTCGGCAACAGGAAATCCTATACAACAAAAGACAGGGTAACCCTGAAAAACAGGGATGGCTAGACACACAGAGAAAACAAGATACACTTAACATTGACCCGCAAATTCACACACAGACAACCGGAACTTAAATACACAGGATGATGAGGTTAAGGGGAGGAGCGAGTTAGTGTCCAGGGCAACAGACAACGTTGCTTTATGTTTATGCTTTAATACTGTCAAAAATTACATACAACAGCTTTATCCCCAGGTTTAGCAGATATTATCAGAACAATTAAAGAATTTCAGATATGTAGCAGCACTTAAAACAACAGCACATCACTTGACTTGACTCACTCAGATGTGACACGTATTGGCTATTACTGTTGCTTTGTCGCTCAGACTCCTCTGTGTTTCCAGTGAATAACAGCAGCAAAGCTTTGTCAGGGGAAGACCATCTGTGCAGCTGTTGAGTTGTATTGAGATTGGCATTGCAGTGTCTTTTCAGGCCAAGCTGGCAGGAATGTGTCGGCACAAACCCACAAGCCCCTGCCAAGACTACAGGCTCCATCAGGCGAAGTTTAATGATGATGAGCAGTACTCTGGGGAGATCTCATAATGAAAATAAACAGTATGGACAGTAAATCTGCTCTACAAAAAGGTTAATCGGTCACATATACATAATTGATCATGCTAAAAAGGTCATAGTTGATCATGTTTTTACAACAAAATCCACTGGAGATTTCAGACTTGAACTCAAGGGATCTAGTAGGTTGGCGTAGGGCCAGGGTGTATCCGGCAGCGGTCCAGCAGTCACTCTCCTGAGGTTCTGCCACTCTTGCATATCCAACTACAGCCGGCACATAATGTCCTAACAGAACCATTAAACTTATTTGGCCATTACTATGCATTCTCATGGAGGAATCGTAGGAGAGAACTCACAAAGTGACCAATTGAATTCCAATGAACAGATCATCCAGAAAAACAACTGCATCAAAATCATGATTAACAGTTACAATCATAGATGTATTTTTGAGGGGAAAAAAAGCTCTTTTAAACTATTTGTGTCAGTTTTTATTTACTTATTGTCCTTATCCATTAACGCTCTGAGCACTTCGGCAGAACAATAAATCACTCTATGAATTAGATGGAATCCATTTGGAGCGTATGGTTTTTCTCAGACACCAGTACTTGGTTGGCTGCCATTGGACAAGGCAATCAAGTATTTGATTGACTGGCTCAGATGTCTGGAATAATGCATTCTCTTTGTGGCTAATCTGTTGCCATATATGCCAGCACGGCTTTTGCAGGTCCACTTGCCAGATTTACTAATGCACTTGTGCTTTTTATAGTGGCTTGGCTAATTATTGGATGTATTCTACTGAATTTTAACTACTACTATGTGTGTTGTGTATTGGTTTAGTGGTTTCTTACATACGCAGTACAAAATCCAACAGATTATTGTTCTCAGAAGGATTGTGGAGTTTTGCAACTGTTAGTTCAGCCAGCGAGTTTATACATCTACCCGAGTAACAAACACTGCAAAGTATATGAAATAGGCCTTATTTGTAGGATGTGAATATTTATACAGAGCAACTGGTTACAGAATGCATGCTCAGTAAGGTATATTCACTTAAAAGTTAAACAGGGTTATTATTTATCAATTACATGTGACAAACTGTTTTTCTGTAGAACAACTGTAGGATATTTTGAAGAATTTTGGTAACCAAACAGCCACCAATATTTCATTGCGTGAATAAAACAGACACAAGAAAGGGGCCCCCCTCTGACATAGGTTTGCTACATTTTGATTGGACCTTGGTGGACTAACATAAGCAAACTGTCCAACGCCATCAGATAAAGGCACCAGGACAATGGCCAGATACCTCTTAGAGGGCAAGAGGAAGACCTTTGGTACAAAGCCTAGGAAGGACAGTGCTTCTCATTGGTCGAAATGTAATTTCTGCCTTTCACCCACCAACAGACTGACTGCTTAGGTTTTGGCCTTTGACTGCCATATAAATTCCTTAAGATCTCTGGATGCAGCAGCAGTGGGTCAAACAAAGAGAGATCACAAAGTTCCCTCCAAATCCAATTCATAATGTTCTCAAACCTTAAACTGATGCAAACTACAACACGCACATATTTTTTAGAGAAATACATATTCTCAGTGACAGCGACATGTAGTGCAACTTATTATGCAAAGTCAGGTGTTAATGGACAAATGAATGAATGCATGACCGTTCAATCTTCTCCCATCATATTTGGACTTAATGTGTTCATAACATTGTCAAATGTATGGTTTGGTAAGTGGGAAATGCACCAGTTAAAATTTAGTGAGACTTTTTTAAACTTTGTGTTTGGACTATGCAAAAAAGTTCCACAGGAGGAAAAAAGGGTGGGCCACACCCACAGTGTCCCCCCAGTCTGATGGAATCAGCCAATCACAGCATGGAAATGGAGGAGCACCAGATTCCAATCTCCTCCTCATCGGAAAGAGATAAAGGTACCTTCCCAAAAGACACTGCTTGTTATGAGTCTGAGTCCTAACAGAACCAGCATTCTGAACCTCTGGCCTGTGAGGGAAGAGGCAACAACAGATACCAAGTCCTGAGTATACAGCTTCGAGGAAGCAACAGATACGACCATGTTCTGAGCCTCCAGCCTGCGAGGAAAGGTATAGTCTATGTACAGGCTTCATTCAGACCTTCATCCAGCCAGACAACAACAGCAAGTCCTGAGTCTCCCTCCTAGAGAGACTCAGCGGATCGACCAAGTTTTGAGTTTTCTGGCAGAAGACATACAGACATTAGCAACAAGGTTAAGCTCCGGCGAGCAAACCTTCACTCCAAGATCCCTTTGCTAGCGTGTTTGAGGCAAGGACCTTCTGCACCTGCTCCAGGGCCATATCTGAGTGTACCAGATCTTAGGACCCTTTGGTGCAACAGGAGATCAGCATCCTTCCAGCTCTTAATTTTCATGGCTGTCAAAATGGATTCCTGCTCCTTTCCCCACTGCATTGTTACCAAAACAACCAGTGGATGCCAAAGTCACCGTAACTATCACTTATCCAAACCTCTTCCAGAGACCTTGCCATTGTTGTGTATTATTAGTATATGATTTTCTAACTTATGTTAGATATTATAGAGCTGATTGCAGTTGATAACAAATGATCTTTCCAGTATTTGTTTAATGCATAAAAAGGTACTTAGCCTCATTCCTTTGATAGTAGTAACAGTTTATCGTTGCAGATAACGTAGCTCTGAAATAGCACCATCCAACATAATGAAATAGCACCATCCAACATAAATCCAACACTCGCATTTTATGCATCTTATGAACTTTATTCCAATTTTATTTATGGCATTAATTTAGTAGTTGTGATTACTCTTGTCTATCTGTTGTTAATAAAATCTATTTTATTACACTTGTGTCTTCCTTGTGTTGATGTTTCAGAATAGGTTCTACAAGTTAGAGATCCCACCAATCTTCTTTATGTGATGTACTAATTTGAAATAATAAATTCAAAGTTAAATACTTATGTTAATATATATATATATCTTATTGTAAAGTGTTACATTTTACTTGTTAGAACGAGACACTGTATATGTTTTACTGAATTTACATATTAATTCAATTGTTTAAAATGTCATTTTTGTTTTAGGTGTTTGCAAAGATTTAAAACACAAGTATTGTGGAAAAAATCTTAAACTCCTTAAAAGACATAACCTTATGCACTAAGTAAAATCTGAGTAACAGAAACACCATAAATAGCATTACAGCTAGTGCAAATCCCTGGAAAACATTAAATTATGCAAAAAATATGCACTGTGGATTATTCAAAGGGAAACATAAACCGCTTTAACTTTCCCACTAACACATGGCAAGTCCAGTGGAGGAAGGGTAGGAAGTTACCTGCAGGTTGCCCTTTATGCTGTCCAGCTCCTTTGATGTTTTGGAGAGTTGTCGTAAAATTCCTGTCCTCTCTGTGAAAACCTCCTTCAGCTTCTTTTCCAGCCCCTCATAGCTAAAGGAAGAGAAAAGAAATAGGAAGATGACTTCTTTAAATCTATGGCATGCCTGGCAAATTCATTCTGCACGGCAGGTTACAGCAGCCTGAAGGATCTCAAGCTATTGTGAGCGGATGATGAACTCAAAGAAAACATCCAATAGTTCTTCATCAAAATCCTGAAAAAAAACTTGTGACCTGGACTCAAAGTCACATCAGGCTCTATTTCAGAATTTCATGAAGTTAAAGGCAGCATATAAAATATAAACATATTTCAGATTTTAAAGGCTATCAATCATATAAAACATAAGCTCAAAAGTGAAGAGTTTTTATATTATTATCTATTATGCGTGCTAAGGCTTATATATATATATATATATATATAATAAAACAATTATTTTATGTTATTATATTAATTAAATTATATATATATATATATATATATATATAATTTAAATCATTAATATAATAACATAAAATAATTTCAAAACATAAAAACATAATGCAGTTTCTTTCTGTGAAACATTATTACTCGATGTCAGTACTTGGTACTTTTTGTGGATACATTTTTTTCAAAAGTTCAAAAGAACAGCACTTGTAAGAATAAAAGTATTAAAAAAGAACATTAATAAATTAAATATAATACAATATATATCAACAGGGTCTATCAGGGTTATGCTAACCAGTCAAATCTGCAACTCAAACTATTATCCCATTGTAAATATTATGTGATAATATCTGCTAAGCTACAAAACATCCAGCCTCAATAAATACATACATACACATATTTATTCTGTACTTCACTGTCAGAAGACAGACAGTTTGCACAAGCCAAAAACACAGAAGTAGCTGTGCATAGACAAAAAAGATAAATAAATAAATATAATATGCTATGATTTCCTTTTTTGTCATCATTCCAAATACAAATCATAAATAAGGTATGTAAAGTACAGTCAAATGCTTTCAACAAAGGGCTCTTTGCCAATGCATCCTGTGCAGCTCACAGCTGAACCTTTAAGCTTTATGTCAGGGAAACTAAAGCACAGTCATATGAATCTCCATGATGAGAAAGCAACACCTGCGAAATAAATAAATCACGCTGGAGAGCATCATGCCTATAAAACTCCCACAGTGTGATGTCTGTGAAACTGATCAAGGATGTGTGCTGGAAGAGACAGATAGAGATAGAAAAAAGAAAAAGCCTGCTCTCGCTACTAGACTTGATTATTATTCAGTGCGGTCATATTTCTCTTCATTGACAGCCATTTAACTACAGCTGTATGTCCCGTTAAAAACATCTTTCTGTACACTGCCTTATTGTTTAAATAGCAAATACATTTTCACCCATTTGTGCACCTGTAACATAGGAGTCGGAGGTGTGCGGATCCATCTGCAGCATTTTATTCAAAGTCAGACAGGCAGGGTAAACAGCGTTGTCAAGAGTAAACATAGATAATCCAAAGGCATAAACAATAATCCAGGCAGAGGTCAAGGCAGGTAGCAAACAATCGCAAAACAGGAAAAACAGTCCAAGATCAAGAAGCCAGAAAATGAAACACAGGAGACGCTCAGAAATGAAGCACAAAGGATTTCAAGACTTCATGGTGAGTAGGCGTGAAGGTCTGGTTGTGAGTGTGTGGTGATGAGTAGCAGGTGCTTCCCCAGGTAGGGGAGGGATAGTGGGTAGAGTCCTTGACCGGACATGGCACAAGGAACAGAGACAACCTGCTAGGCGGCTTGGGTGACCGGAATTGCGGATGGGAAACCACTAAACCACCAACCGACTAAGAGGTCGTGCAGCCACCAGCGGAACCTCCTGAGAATCTACGACCCAAGTCGACATCTCCGAAGGTCGTGCAACCACTGGCGGAACCTCTGTGGTTGGAACAGGGTTGACCGAGGTTCAAATGGCATGAATAATTGGACCTGGAGGTCATGCAGCCACCAGTGGAACTTCTGGAGAATTTACATTTGATATCCCCGGGTGTTGTGTAGTCACCTCAACCTCACCGCGGAACCTCTAGGGCATTATAGGCTGGAGCCGGGTCATGTTGAGTCTCTGAAGTGACAGTACTGGCAAGTGCGGTATCGGCTGATGGGTGTGTGCCCTATATGTTTTGGACAGTTGCATCATTAAGACATCTTGTGCAGTCATTCAGGTGTGGCAGCCATCTTGTGCAGTGAATCAGGTGTGGCAGCCATCTTTTGCAGCGGCTCGGGTGTGGTAGCCATCTTGTGCAGTGGCTGAGACTTTGTGATCATCTTGTGCACTAATTCTAGGTTGACAGCCTTCGGGTGTACTGACTCAAGATCTGTGATTTCGGAAGCCTGACGTAAGTGCATTAGCCCCCTTAGCATTGGATGCGGTGCTAATAAGCAACTAATAGGTGTAACCATAAAATAAAGTGTTACCAAATTTCGCTATTGTTCATGTAACAGTTTTCAACCAAAACTTGAATATAGTTCTTTGCTTATCAGTATCAGCCAGAACTTTGAAATCAGTAGAGCCGATTTACTATAGCATAGTACACATGATATAGGCCCAGTTTCACAGACGAGGCTTAAGCTAGTCCCAGATTAAAATGCAGGTTTGAGCTGTCTCAACTGAAAATTTCTTGCTCTGTGTATCTTAAAATATGTCATTGTTCTGTGTCACATCTGTATAGTTTTCTTCTACTGTAAGACATTTTCGTAGAAGTTGCTTTAATCTTAGTTGAACTAAGCCCTAGTCCTAACTTATCCAAACTGTAGAGTTCAGATGATTCCATAAACAAAGATAATAGTTTCAAAATCATATTCTTCTTGGGTCAGCCGAGCAACTGCCATTAAATGGCCAGAAATGTTACCAGATGACTTTATCCAGATATTATCACCCGCCTTTGGCTGAAGATACAAACAGCTTCTCACCACAACGGTACAGATAACCAAAGTCTGTTCTCCACATACAAGGAATAAATTGGTCATTACTGTCACGGGCTGATAATTATGCTGTGACCTCTTTTGACACAGCTGTTTTGGCAGGCTCTCATATGAGAGAGACCACAGAAAGTGTTCTAATGAGAATCAGCCTGTCAGACAAACAGTCTTATAATCGCATGCTGCACTCTACGGCTCTTCGATGCCAGCGATCACATAATTCTGATTAGAGCCACACCATCTGAATGCTGACGATAAACCACAATGCTTCTTGAAGAAAAGGTGGTTGGCTGTAAGGATCTGCCAGAAACAATCTGCACACATCAATGGTGATGCTGTCTGAAAAACTGATTGTTCTGGATGAAGGGATCTTTGAATAACAGCATACGACAGGCAGGGAAACAACCACACACGCACGCAGCCTCATTAGACAGAACCTCCCTACCCACCCAGTTCGTCTCTGTGCTTGACTTTGAATTATATGAAATTGATCTTCCTCCATAATGAAGAAGTGCTGAGACCTGGTCATTAAAGTGGAAAGTGCTGAGTTTCACAAGTCCGGCGAGTACAAGCTGCTACTACGGTTCAGTATGGATGTATAGGCCTCCATCGCCGAGGTAAAGATCAGATGGAGTGTGACTGGGATTTAGCCAACAAGGCAGGACCCATCGCTCCTCATCTTCCATTAGCCACTGTCAGACTGAACGTTTCCTGTAAAGCTAATGGCTTTACAGTGCAATTTTATGGGCTTTCAGAATGACATAATCCAATAACGTAATTGTAGCACCCTGAATATTAGAGGAACTGTATGGACTGTATAGATACAGTAGATAGATTTTACTATATCATTTGTATTTATACCTTCTGGTTTGCATTTTTAAATACATTTGTTTGAATAGTTGTGCTCAAACAGAGACAAATGCATCCTGCAGCTGCTGAGCATTATGACCAAACATCTGCCACTAAACAGCCTGTTAGGCTGTGTGGGATTTAATGTCCTCTATATATTTTCTGCATGCTTTGAGATTCTTGGTTATGTCAATTTTGCATTAAATATGAATGAGAACAAAAAAAAAGGAGAATAGAGAGATAAAAAGGAAAGCACTAAATGAAAAATAGCTGAGGAAAGCAACATAACTTCTTTAAACGAGCTGGGACGTCTCTGTCTTTTGTCGGCATGCTGTTTTGTTTTATATGAAGTCATTTTTTGAGACAGAGAAAAGTGACAGC
>JAUYWG010000055.1:8912651-8928717 GCA_034779775.1 Enteromius afrohamiltoni
AAATAACTTTATATATAGTATAATTCATTACTTATATTTTAGTCAGGAACTTTTAAGTCAAAAATATATCACAGACAACTTAAATATTCATACATGTTTTTTATTTGCATAATATGAATAACATTTGGCGGTATGACTCTGTTCCATGTTCCCTGTCCATTTCATGAGCTATCATGAATATTTAGCATTATCAAAAATATAAGTCTTGTAAAAAACTGATTAAGAGATAATATTAAAAAATGATTACACAACCATCCAGAAGGTTGCAATATCCACTGGGAGTATAAAATCCATTAAACAAAAGAAGAAAGTAGTAAGAGTCTTTAAACATTTGAGCTTGTGTGTTGTTCACTTACTCCCTGACATATTTTTGAAACCAATAACCTTCAGTAAGAAAAGTAGTAACACTTAATTTTGATGGTCCCTTTTGAACAATCTGTTGACAATAAGTAGCTTTGTACCTACATGTCAACTAACTATCATTAGAATCATCATTAGTCATTAGTCATTAGTCATTATCATTAGTACACTCTCTAATTAATATCTGCTAACTCTTTATTGTGATGGTCTCCCAAAAGACGTTCTACTGACTATAAGTAACTTTGCAAGTACATATCAACTTATTCTAACCCTAACCCTACCAGTCTACTAATACTCTGCTAGCACTCTATTGAGAGTTAGTAGAAATGTAGGTGCAATGTTACTTATAATCAACAAATACGCTAAAGGGACCATCAAAATAAAATGAAACCAGAAAAGTTTGGCTTGCTTAACCCTAAGTTCAAGGTTTATGTGACAGTGCGTTAAACCTTTGTTCTGGAGTAACCTCTTATTAACTAGTTTTGCCGTTGTTTGGAGCCATTTTCATTTGCAGAGCAAAAACAGGCAAAGTAACTCGCAGTATTTGTCTAAAAATGTTAAGCAACTCAATTTTAACATCCTATTTATTGAACTTTTTTATAAAAGAAATACCACACTAACAATTGTGTTGTTTCTCCAAAAGTAATTATAGCACTCTTGTTTGTGATATTGCTTAAATCTTAGCATATTAAGCAAACAATTACAAACGCAAAGGCTAAAAAATAAGACCATCACCTCCAAAATTGCCCCACCGGGAACATAACAAACCAAGCACACATTTTCCTTGAGCTAAAACAGCTTGACAACAACAGAGCATAGTTTCACTACAGAACAAAACATAACTCTGTGATGCCTACATGATAGCAATGACTCATCATCCTCATCATCATGCAGACTACACAATCAAAGAACTTCACAGGAGCTCTTCAGCGATGGATGCATGCTTATTCTCAAACTCTTTGCGATTACAAGGAGTTTGCTCAATGATTTGGCTCTAAACAAACACATTTGTTCAGTATTTGGTAATAGTGTGGAAATAAGACACAGAAATCCTCAGTGGTCTCCTCTGTCCCAGTACAGTTGCTGTGAAACTTTGCTCTAAATTAGCAGCAATAAAGAGCCACCGGTTATACGACTTTCCAGTTTTACTATAGGCCATTTCTAAGGTTAAATGACTCATAATGTTTACAAAAGCTTGATGTTACAGAATTTCATTTGTTGGATAAAAATGTCCAGCAGCTTAGTAACAACGTAAATATATAAATAAATAAAAACAGCTGTTCCTTTACTGTTTGGTTGGAGTCTCAAAATCTTGTTAAGATCCATTTTCAGCATAAATTTATCGTTAACATTCGCTTTCAACTTAATGGCTGAAGCCACTTATCCTCAGAAGAAGAGGCATGCATAATTAATGATATAATAATCATTAAAAATATTTGGTTATTGTTGCCACTCAATACATCATCTATAATTGCTTATTTCTTTCTCATAGAAAATGGCCTGAGAAGTTAACACCCTTTCTTGATTATGCCCTTTGATGAGTTCTTAAGACTAAGTGCCAGGTGCTGTACCATATCCAGACAAGCCGCAGTTTCCCTGCCAACAGTGGGCAAGAGAATAATTAACTCTGCGTCCCAATTAGAAAGACACAATCCTGGGAGAGCATTGAAAGATGTGAACCAAATAAGGTAGAGTATACTCAACAGGAGCGGCCCGAAAGGCCCCGATAAATACATTAGAATGAGAAAAGAATCAGATAAAAGACACAGTAAAGAAAAGAGGGCAAGAGGGACGCAAATCCAAAGCAAATGAAAAGAGGCTGATGGGATAACAGGTCTCCAGTAATGACCATTTCATTTATTCCTGCCCTTGGTTTCAAAGAGCTCTGCGGTTAGGATTCGAGCTTGCCTACTAAATACTGTGCAGAAGAATCTGTATTATATACTACCAGGCCTACTAAAATATAGCAAGTAAAGCAGTAGGCATAATTTTTTTAGGTTTTGGTTTTATAAAGTCCAACTATCAAAATATGTACCTTTGTGCAACACCGTTTTTATGTGCCCTACTTCATGTTTGCCAGAGTTTCAAAGATAAATGTCCACTGAGTGGTGCTAAAACACGGGTTCAGTATGTAAACCCTGGCACATTTTTATAATGTTGATATATGTATATATCAAAATTGAAATATCCATGAACTCATGTTAAAAGTTAATGCTTCATCATGTTGGAAACATGCCCTACACCAAATACAAACCTAAACCTACCCAAAAAACCGATATAAAAATGCATTTGTTGATGCAACCGTGCCATTTCAACTTTACAGATATACCAATAGATATGCAGCTGGGTATGTGTAGCAAATTACACTTTATTAATCAAGAATGAAAAGGAATAAAATGTGTCAGAGTTTTACTGCCTCTTGTGTTTACTTCTTTTGGAAACTGCACTGATATGTACTTGTTGGTACATATTTCATGTCTCGTTAAAAAAGTGCAAAAAGGTAAATACATGCCATGAAACCAGGTAGAAAAAGTCTCACTTATAAATAACTTTCCAATTACAATCCATTTTGGGCTAAAATGTATTAAATTTAAATTAAATATTAAGTTAAAAAACTGTAGACTGAAAACTGAAGGTCGTTGTGGGAAATAGCACTAGGAATGCTGTAAATATGCTGCTCGTTTTGGCAAGTGCTGTAGGTGATTTATGCATTCACATCTAATTATACTGTACATATATTGCATCAATAAATACAGTGGCTTGTTAGCAATCTATTCCAACATAGCCACTGAATAGATTTTACTCCCAACAAATACATTGATCTTGGGAAACACATCCGATTATTTTTAATAAAGAAACAGTAAGACCAAAATAATACATGACAAAAGAGTTGAGGAAAATGTGATTTAGCCTGATTTGCACAAACACCCAATTAATGTGGGAGGAAAGACAAAATCAATTATGTAGTAACTAATCATAAATTCTATTGGCAAAAATCTGCTTGTGAGTTATTTATTATGGTAGGCCTCTGGGGTGGCCTGTTTTAATAGGGTGAATTGTCTATCTTGATTTAGTAAGATACTTTCTCTTTTTTTAACTGTATAAAGGTGATTCGAAATCCAATTAACACTAAATCTCATCCTCGTGAGATGTTTAATGGGTTAGAAAAACTGCATGAAACAGGACACAATTTATTATCATTGAGTATAAAGGAAAGATAGTTAATTGTACATTCAGTAATTTTTAAATATGCTGTAAGTGATTCCGGTGCTTGAAAGAATGTTAATGATTAATAGCAGCTTGCATATTAGTTAAACCTGCCATTGGTTTTTAAGAAAGAGGAAAGAACTCATTTACCAAGTTAATTTGTTTAATTTGTTGCGTGTTCCTGCAGCATTGCCCTCCAAGGAAGTACTAAACCACAAAATAATGCATAAAAAATGCATAGAGTAGGACAGCTAACAATATATTGCTTCAATCTATTTTGTAGTGCCTTCAAAGACCTATTTATTTAACAGTTTTTTTATGAAAATTAGTTTATAAACCTGACTACGCAATCAAATGTGAGCAGGAGACTACAGAAGCACAATATCACCGGGTTTGAACTTAACCTGACACCATTTGCAGGATTCAGGTTTGTTTTGACAGATCTTTACAATGTTCTGAAGGATTGAGGTGACAGACCTCGTTTTACCTTATATTATCTGGCTCGCACCTGCATGCAGCTGCAGTTTGGCCTTAACATCTCCGTTGTCAGCGTGTAATGTGATATAAGCTGGGCACCTCGCAATAGAACACGAGATTGGTAAGTCCATGGCAGACAGGAAGTCAATATCTAAACAGCAGTCAAGCTAGGACAAGCCAGAAAAGACCAACTTGGAATAAGAAAAAAAATTAGAAGGCAAAATGGAGGGCATAAGAGGGAAAACTACAAATTCCAACAAGGTATTTTCGCTCTGATTCAATGTTAATTGCGAATAATGCTATGTTAGGTCCTCAACAAATCATGCTGTTGTGTTCTATTCTTATTCAGCTCATCAGCCCATTGTGATTTAGAGGAGAGCAGCACATGCACTGACTCATTTAGCTCACCTCTCATCAACGTACTGAGGCAGAAGCTCACACAGCCACCATAAGTCATCAGTGAAATCAGTGGCATTTATTATTTTTTGGATTGCATCCCTGCTGATTTCCATGATAGCGCAGCTGTGATGCTTTTTTGTTCTTTTAGATACTGTTTTTGGGTTGGGGGAAATAAAACGCAATCGATTCAGACCACTGCTGGACCATTGGAAAGGTTGTTTCTCACTTATACTGCACAACCAAAAAAAACACTGGAAATTAACACAAATGACCCCAATTTAGACAACTCGTTGAAATGTTTTGCGTTTTCCTCTGCTCAGGGGGACAACGAGCTCTGCCTTTACAAGGGTTCAAATTACTAGGGCTCGTTGTTGGTTGTTTGTCGTTCTCCCAGATTGCCCCCTGGACAGCACACCAAACACACTATTATATCTGTATTATGAGGAAGTGTGAACTCGTGAAGTGACCTTTATGAGTGAGTGATTGTGCTATTAATTTAACCAATTCCTTCAGCTTACTGAGTCATTAATTAACAAAACTAGTACATAAGTCTTTATGAAATGAGTCATTGAATCATTCACTAAACCAATTCGTCCTAAAACACCAATTCATTTAGATGCAAAACACATACAACTTTTTATTTAATTATTTAGTATTCTCATTTTAAATTCTTTTAAATTTAATTCTCAAATCTGACTTATGTCAAAGACACTAAGCCATAATTATGTGGCAAAACCCAAAAACAATTACAAGAAATTGAAGTCACAGTTATGAGTTGTATGTCAGAATATTCTATTACGCCAAGGAAAGTTGTTGTTTACACAATACAGTGTATGTGAGCTGTATATATTTCTTATGTATATACTGTATAAATACACACACATGCATGTATGCATGTAATGTTGTTTATTTATCAAATTATTGTTTTATTATTATTTACTTATATTAGAATCTATATTATATTATATTAGAATCTATAAAAACATATTCTCAAAAAAAAAATTCTCAAAATGTATACTGTATGTGTGTATATTTATTTACATAATAAACATACTCTACATAGAACACACCCACACATATATTTTATGCAAATATAAACATTTTTCTATGTGATTAATCGTTTGACAACACTATTTATTACTTTAGTATGCCAAAACCACAGGCACTTACAGTGACAGTACATTCTTAATTTGTAATATTAAGTGTGTGCATTACATTTTTTCATGTCCTGGCAGTCAAAAGATGATTTTTAATCTAAACATATCAGTTTCTTTTATTTACTCTGAAACCAGTAAAACTTTTCCAAGACAAGTACGTACTTCACAGCCCAGAAAGGATTGCGAAAGACGGCAAGAAAAAAATGATGAATTAAACATACACCACCTAGAGTGCTGTAGACTAATGCAATAGAGAAAACGTCCTCTCCACCATCGACCCAGCTTGTCTAGAATTCACCTGCAGTGCATCCTCATCCTCTTCATTTAGTCAAGCCTTAGTCTATTGATATCATCATTTCTCTCACTTCACCAGAGGCTCTCCAGAATCGTAATTATGACAGCACTCGGGCTCGGCCTCGGATTGCACTTCCGAACGCTGTCAGTAATAGGTCATTTAACGGGCCTCATTCGCTGAGCTCCGCCGCAGCCAATCAGATGCCTGAACCGTGTCAGTTCCTGCCTCCAGGCTCAAGCTCACCTCTTCAGACTGACATTTATGGGTTTGAGACGGAGCCTGGAGGACCATCACGACTAAGATGAGTCTTAAAGATGGACTCTGTGTGAGTGGGTTTTATTTAGTTCTGTCGAAGGGACCTAAAAGCTTGGAGGCAACAGCTGTTGCCGCAGCTAACTGTGACTAATGTTGCAAAGCTGTGGATGTGGAAGCGAGGAATGCAAAGCCCTATACCTTCTGTTGTGATAATCCTACAGCAATGCTACAGTACAGCTAGCAATGATTTGTATGGTGTTGCTTTTTGTAAAGCGATGCATATTTACATCCATGAGCTGGAATGTACTGTACTGTAAATCCACCAAAAGAATGGCAATATATTCCATAACATTTGCATAGTTTTACATTTTTATGGATTGTGTCATGTTGCTGCCTTGGTCTGTGGGTTAGTATTTGACCAGATACGCCTAACTGGGTCAGTGAAAGAGCGGGGGAGTTCCCATGGCAATGTGGCCGTGTAAATTTAGTCATCGACCTGTGTGCGCCTTTCTCTCTGCCACTAGAGTTGAACTCTGGCTCCCATTCGTTTGTTTTGAGGACAAAGCGTGTGTCATCATTGACGAGGTGGTGGTTGTTATCCACACAGGCATGTAGGTAATATCACCGCTGATTATTCGGAACTCAGAGGTCGTCTTTGTGGATGCCGTAATAGCTGGAATAATTCTTGTCGCTCTGGACCCGTGGCCCTCGGAGATTGTGACACACCGCTGCAGTTGTGTTTTTGACCCTGCACGTTTCTGGGTCAGCGTGCAGTTATCAGTTCTGTAGCTCCAGCATAAGCGAGAGTACAGAACAGCATCCCGCAGCGCCTCAGAAAGTGTAGGCGGGTCTTTTCTTGCTGTGGCTAAATATCCAAGTTGAATCATGACCTCCAAGTATGACCCAAATGCAACAACCAACACATTAGTAAGATCTGAAGCAGTACGCTCTTATGCAACCCCATCATTAGAAAGCGAGACTAAATTCAATGCGGTACAACCGTGAAAGATATTACTGAGGGAAAGCGGCTGAAATTAAATCTGATACCTGTAAGGCAAAGAATCCTTTTAGTCATTTGATTTGCCTCTCCTACTTAAACGGAAAGAATATCATAGTTTCTGCAAGTGAAATGTCTTTTAAATCACATTATTGTGGAAAAAACATAGAACGGTTCATTTTTTTGTACAGGTTGTAACACCTGTGTGGTTTCTCGTAATGCAACAAAGTCTGATAATGTTTGGAACGGGGCAGCCAAGATTGGTTTTCTTATAAGGAGATAACACCAAGACCTTGCTGGAGGCTACGGCATGTTAAATCCAATTTCCAAACTGAGGGAAGCTAATGGATTGTACGAAAAACAAAGGAAGACAATCATTTTGGGATTAGAGAGTCTCCTGTCAGATGCATAAATACATCTGTATAAATCATGACATTCGACATCCATAAAACCAATCATGAGCAGATACAAAAAAGCTTATGAAAGCACAAACCAACAGCAGAGACACTTTGTGCCAAGTTTCC
The DNA here is from genome assembly GCA_034779775.1 of Enteromius afrohamiltoni. Taxonomy (NCBI): domain Eukaryota; kingdom Metazoa; phylum Chordata; class Actinopteri; order Cypriniformes; family Cyprinidae; genus Enteromius; species Enteromius afrohamiltoni. The sequence continues at coordinate 8,920,323 of JAUYWG010000055.1, forward strand.
ACTGGCAGGTCGACAGCTAGCCGTGAGGTAACAAAGATCGGCAGGTTTTAGGATGAAAGCATGCATAACACGCTGAGAGATTTGAGCAGGTGCCATCTGAGGTTAAGCTGATTAAGATTGTCCTGCAATGTTGGTGCTGTCTCGGGTCCAGCATAGGTATTAAAACTAGATTTCGATTAAAATCAGATTTCGACAATACAACCTCTTGAAAAAAGTTGGTATTTTGTAAAGTTTTGGCAAATGTTTGGTGAACGAATTTTTACGATTTTGAAGTCTTATTCCAAAATAAAATAAAATGTAAGCATGAAGGTTTACCTCTACACCTAACCTATAAGAAAAAATGTCTGCAATTGAAAAAAGGTTATAATTGTCAAAAAGTCCAAATAGTTACGAATGACCAGAAGTGTGTTCAATTTTGTTCAACATACATACCGTATGTACAAAATATTTGTTGTCTTGAAAACTTAACTTTCAGACAATTCAGACGTCACAGGTGAGATGCGACAGTCAAATGATCACCCAAAGGAATGGGCTTTCACATCTGCCAGTCTTTCTTGACAAAATTGACAGAGACAGCAGCTCCCTGAAATATAAATATGTACTCTGAGTACCTTAAGGGTCGATCTAATCAATAAGCCTGTGGGAGCTCACTGTCACATTAAATATGAGGTTGAATGCTCTCGCTAAATAAATGGAAGGGAATGTCTCCGATTGGCTCAGCAGGAGTTCATACTTCTCAGAAGGGGAGGGAATTGACAGGCGGTTATCCACTAATTCAGAGATCCTTGTCACTGTTGGACAACAAAAACATGACTCCAATTAGAACAGCACCAATAGTTTATTTATTTTTGTATTATTATTTTTAAGCAGTAAAATGTATCTAATCTTGACCAAAGGTATAGCTCACCTAAAAAAAAAATAAATAAAAAAAAATGCATTCTCTTTGTGTCATTTAGTTTCAGGGTCATCAATTCAAACTTTTATGCTTTTTTCCCTCACTGAACATAAAAGGAAAGTTTTGAAGTGGCTCTTTTCAAAAAGCACCATAAAATAGTCAATATGACTTGTGCAATAGATACCCATATAATGGATGTAGTTTGAAAACAGCTCTTAAATATGGGTCTTATGGTGTAGGCTGAATGTCTATAACATCAAACATTCTCGAATATCTCATGATCAAACACCATGATGTCCAGTCTGGTGAAGATTTTCAGTTAATAATGGATACATTTCAGCTTGTTCATCACACAAAGCTATTGTATGACCTCAGAAGACTTGGAATATGCAGCCAAAGTCACATGGTCTGGTCATTTTTGAGCTTGACAGACCATTTTATTGATTTATTCATGCATTTATTTTTTTGGATGAAAAATTGCTTTTCTATGAAAGTATAGATTATCCTTACCACTGTAGTTTTGCATCCCCATCAGTGGTTGTTACAGAAATAATACAGAACTATTTTAGAGGCATATGTGCAAGCTGCAAGTGGCAGGGAAAGCAGGCACTCCTGTGGACACTGCACATCAGTGCTGATTGCAGTTCACAGTACTTCCTGATTATGCTCCCGTGGGCTAACAGTTGCATGACTTCTCCTGTAGCGTCCTTCTTTCTGTAGGAAACACCTGAGTGCAGTCCCCTACAGGAGCGGAAACCTGGCGTGCGCCAACCTTTCCGAACCCCTGCCAAGCAACACATATGTCCGCTTGTTTGCTCGCTAGCCAGGCCTTGAGGCAAAGGGAAAGATATCAACATGGAGTTTTAGCTGTATTTCTTTCTCTATTTTTATAGGTCTCCTACGCAGCCCACAGAAAAGTGATTCACAGACAGAAGAAAACGTTCGTTCATACAGAACACATCTCACTGGGATGCTGCTGCAGAGTCTGGTCAAGAATGATAGGTCATGGTTGAATGAAGCTGGACATATTGTTATACTGTCCTCAAGACATGTCTGCATGGATATATTGAACTGTGTCTTTATAACTGAATCAAGGGATCTGTCCTAGGCCCTGGATCTGAACAATCTGAAATTGTAATATCACATATTGCATATGAAATATTGACCTTAAGGAATTGAAAGCAAATAAACCTTCTGAATTTGAATGCCATTTAATTCAAACCCCCGAAGGTTGACAATAAACCACTGCATTTCATTAAAAAATATAATTAAAAACAATAATAACAAATTAATGTTTAGGTTTTAAACTATATATATATAATGTTTAGGCTCATGAAACATTTCATTATGTAGTTTTATATTATGAATTCAGTGCAGTGCTGTCAATCACATGAGCAAGTGTTAGCTCAATGTACTAAGAGCATCTGGGGAATTTAGAGAGATGGCTAAGCAGGACTGGAGTGGATGCTTGACATTTTGCAACTCTAGGGACAGTAGCCTGCGGCACGTCCGTTCTGTAGCTCAGGATGGTTCTCGTGATGTATAGATGCGTCACAGTCATTGCTTTTCTTGTGTTCTTACATTAACATCATACTGTAAGTTATAGACCAATTAGAACACAGAGAAGCAACAGTGCAGCCATAAAGACGCACATATTCCTCCATAAATCTTCTTTGGACCCAGAAAGACCTTTTGTTTTGATCATGGTCTGTGTCCTACAGGGTTGCAATGTGTCTGTAAATTGCTACTTAGGAGCTAGTAATTTCCATTCACCTTTAAAGCGCCTGCTATGCTAAACGATACAGCCGCACAGTTCTGGGGTGGAAATAAAGAAGCTTATAGGCTTTACCTAGCAGGAACCAACCATAGACAGCCAGTTTGGCAAATCCCTGCAAATGCAACATCTGTGCTAATCAGGTTGCGTTGGAGGTTATGCTGCATTATTGGTCCTATCCATTAGGTTAATAGGATTTACACCGTTATGTTAGCAGACTCTGCACTGTCTGCTTTAATCTGGGGTCTGTAAGGAACATTACGGACCGTATTTGCATTACACAAAGCCCAGAGTGACTAGTGAAATCAAAGCCTCTCAATACAAACACCTTCCTCTAATCTCAGAAACTTATTACTTTCATTTAACTTAATGAAAACATATAGATTACTGCATTTAAAGCCTCCAGGTGCTGTATGAAACTCTAGTAGGGTTGAATAAATCAAGACCATAAAACATTGAGAACAGTTTTATTTTCCGACACTTATGAGTCCCAGCCTAAGATTCATAAAGTATTGCGCAGTTTATCAGCAGAAGGTCTCTTAAGTGATCAACTTACAATAAATGTCCAAATGTGATTTTGTTATCTTTTGTTTGACAGAAGTATCTTTCAATTTTAATCAGGAAAATCTAATTCAAAAGAAACTCATTTCATGAGGTCAGCGAGTAGATGAAGAAAGAAAAAAAAAAAGGCAGTCATTGTCTTTTTATCAATACTGGAAGAAGTATCAGGATAACGCTGGCTGCAGAATAGCTATTCTTTGCACATCATTTATTTTTTTTATCCTCATTTCCAAGAGCCTCATTTCATTTTCAAAGCATCAATTTTCTCTACTTTGCCCTCATTTTAATTGCCGTTTTTGCCATCCCTTGTTTCCACTCAAGTGCAATAATGAGATATTAAAATGATGGCATGAAACCAAACTTTTTGGCGGATGCCAACAACAAAATAGACCTTTTCATTGACATCTGCTTGATAAAGAAAATATTTGTAAAACAGAAACTGTAAAACCTTCCTGTGACACAGCTGATTATTCATGCCCCTCTGACCTTCACTGGAAATTTAATGAAGCCAATCTGAGAAGCACTTCACGGAAATGCTGTTAAACATCAACACGAGTACAGTCCAAGTGGAGAAGTAAAAGTTTTAGGTTACACTAAGAGCAGCAACTTTCTCTATAAACAAGAGACTATTCCCTTCCTGTTGACTCTCAGTCTTAAATGTTGATCTTTTGAGCTTTCTCATCACTTGTCATTCAAATGTTCAAGAGGATGCAGTTGGAAACGTGGGTGGTTTTTGTCATCTCCGCATACAAACAGAAATGCCATACACGAGGGGCTGAGCTGGTGGATTGACAGGCGGCACTTAAGCATCCGTGCTGAGCCTGTTTCATGTGCTTTATTCCTATACGTTGAATATTAATAGAAAAAAAATTTAACTACAACTCAACTCCCACAAACTTTCTCTTTTCATTTTTCTCTGTATCTTCAACTGCTGACACCCTCTACAGTACACGAGTTAGTTCAAGGCATTGCTGAAGAACTGAACTCATGAAATGCCAGTATTTGCATTGGATATGAGATCACAGGATTCTTATTCCAAGGCACAGTACTGTCTTTTACCGCATTTATATGCAAGGCCTCCTTTGTCCAAACCCCACAAGGCTTTCAAGTAGTTGAATCTAGATTCTACACAGCCCCCTGTGACAATGTCCTTGTTTTCAATGACAGTTTAAATGGTGGAGCGCTTGTCTGATTGTCCAAGGTTAAGATAAGATTGCCAAGGCCAAGCAACCGGGCCTCTTCTGGATCAACCCTTGGTCGACTGTTGTGGGTTTTTTGATGGCCAATGTCGATGCTGATACCTTGGAAAGCAGCATGGCTAATATGTGGCAATATAAAGACAAGGTAATTTTATTTAAATTAATATTTAAAAAATCTGCAATTATTTTGAAATGGATTAAAAAATAAATGTGTAAAATAACCCAGTCTCGTGTGATAAATGTACCTGGGTACACTTTTTAGCGAGACACGAAATACGTACCAATACAGTAAGTACATATCACCGCTGTTTTCAAAAGAAATAAACCCTGGAGGCTGTAAAACGCTGACATTTTTTATTCCTTTTCACACAAATTTACAGAGTTTCGACTGATAAAGCGCTACTTGAAGAATATCATGTTATGACTTGGTATGACTATAACAATATTAATATGCTACAATATTTTCATAGAAGAATTTGTTTGGTAGCTCACAGATACAGAGGTGTACTTGAGGCAGGGAGCATCCGTTAGAATCCAGTCTAACTACAGTTTCAAAAAACAGTTCATAATAATGTCCACCCAAATAATATTGAATGGCTGCATATTTTATTTTTATTTTATTTTCAAACAGAAAAAAAATGTTCTTAAAGGTGAATGTTCTGTCCTGTCCTGTCCTGTCCTGAATAAAGCCTTTGATCTGGAAGCATTTTCATGTTTCATGTGGGTTGCATAGTTTTTAAGTTTTATGGTATAAATATATAATGTATAGTATAATATACCACCACGACCAATACACTCCATGTATTTTTTTTTCATTAAGTTCCAGTCTTTCCCCGTGTTATTTTATTTTTATGTTTAAGAGTTTGCATTAAAATATGACATGCAAATTTTCGTGTGCCCTAAAAAAAATATATTTATCTGGCATTTCTCTCTCTCTCTTTTCTCTTTCTATCTTTTTTATTCATTACAAATGATCAGGATAACAATTAAAGTGAAAAGTTCAGATGAATTTGTTAGTATTCCACCCGTCTCCCATTTGCCTTAATCAAAGCATGCACAACACTCAGTTTCGACATGGATTACTGAACTCAACTACATGAGCAGGTGTTGGCCTGCCATTATCTGTTAGCATGCATCACAAGGTTATTCATTCCAGCATATAATAATGAAATTAGTTTTATAATAAGTGTTATAAAATCTTACAGCGAGTGACAGACTGAGAGATCTTTTATGCAAGTCTGGTAAGGTAAAAATTAATTTGTTCAGAGTACTGTATGTCTTCCTCACTGCACAAATAAAAGAGAATAGAGAAGAATAACACACAACCGGTTTGAGAAACACCATAAACACAGTGACGCTACCCACAGTATTCATCTTTGACAGCTTTTATATCTGTGCTTTATGAGAGAGAGAGTGTCTCATGAATGTCTCAATACTTCATGGTCAAATGTACACATAAAGCCAACCAAGGATTTGCTTTGGTTTTGCTAGCCTATTGCCTTTTTATGAGTATCCATATGAAATCTTAGTCAGGCTCCATGTGGATGATATCCTGGAATTTCCCACACTCACGCAGAACAAACAAAATGAGAATTGAGGTGGTTATTGGAGAATTTCAGATATTGCAAGGACAAATACGGAATAAATATTGATTAGTTGCACATGGACATAGTCTGTAATCTGATGAGATTGCTTCTTGTTTATCCAATTTTGCAGGTTGCACGATTTTTAATTAGAATTTAACAAAGCCCTTAGAGAGTAATGCATTCTGTTATAGCACAGCAGAGGATTGCTGGAATTAGTTCACAAAAGTAGAGTGTTAATTGTAAGGTTATTATTAGAATATCCCAATTAAATGTTTGAACATTCAGAAATGTTGTTTAACATTCCTCTAAAAGCCATTTAAGATTAGGGGGCTATATATTTATGATAGCGAAAATTGCTATTAGGCGAGGTCCGACTCCGAAATCGTAACACTATGGAGGCAGATTAGTGCCAAAATCACACGAGTCTGCAATTTATGGGATTACATCACTGCCAAAATTTCGAGGGAAAGTTCCAGATCCCTGTGGATTCCAGTCCACGTAGTCCAGGTCCTGATCCAGATTTGTGGGCCGACATGCCAGTCCTGATCCCTGCAGATCCTGTTCTACAGATCCCGAAGTCGGTTCCGGTTTTACGGCCAGCAGAGCCGTCAGAAGTCCTCATGGTTCCTAGCCCACAAGTAATGGGTCCTAACCCCGTATCACGTTCTGAGGACCCGGGAGATGAATTGTTGGTTTTGATTACACAGCCAGGAGAGCTGTTAAAATCTTTGCGGTTCCCAGCCTGTAAATAACGGGTCCCGTATCACGGTTTGAGGAGCCGTGTATCACCCTGTTGGTTCCGGCTGTTACCGCAGTCTGTTCAGTCCTGGAGGAGGATATCACAGTCGGTTCAGTCTAGAAGGGCGCTACCACAGTCTGTTCGGTCTCAGAGGGCTTTATCATGGACTGTCCAAGCCAGGAGGACTTTATCATGGATTGTTCGGCCCAGGAGGGCATTATGTTTGCCTGTTCGACCTAGTAGGGCAGTATCATGGACTGTTCGGCCCAGGAGGGCATTATCATGGACTGTTTGTCCCAGGAGGGCATTGTCGTTGCCTGTTCGGACCAGGAGGGCATTATCAGTGACAGCTCGGCCCAGGAGGGCACTGTCATTGACTGGTGAGCCTAGGTGGGTTTCCCTGCCACCCGCTCCGCCCTGGAAGATGACTGCGACGTCATGGAGGGTGTTCCCGCCGACTGGTCTGCCTAAGTGGTCACCCCCACCGTCTGCCCCGCCCTGGAGGGTGCTTCCGTCGACTGGTCTGCCAAAGTGGTCATCTCCTCCGTCTGCCCCACCCTGGAGGTTGCTTCCGCCGTCTGATTTGCCTCAGACGGCATTGCAGTCATCGGCTCCACCCTAAAGGGCGTACAAACTGTCTGGTCAGCTCAGGAGAGCGTTCTCGTTCCCCAGCAAGCCCAGGTGGGCTGTCCCGCTGTCAGCTCCGCCCTGGAGGGTATACAAACTGTTTGGTCGGCTCAGGAGAGTGTCATCACTGCCTGGTAGACACAGGTGGGCTGCTCCACCATCTGCTCCACCCTGAAGGGGGTTACCGCCATCTGGTCTGCCCAGATGGGCATCCCCACCACCACCATCTACTCCTCCTTGGAGGGTTTTGCCTCGGTCTCCTCAATCGGAGCGTCTGGAAGCCGCTCCTTAAAGGGGGGGGGGCTATGAAACACTTTCCTGTTCCTTGTGCCTGTGTTTTGTTGTGATCTTGTGCCATGTGGTTGTGTTTTTGATTTTAGTCTGTTTTCCATGTGCTTTCTCTCGTTTGTAACTCCGCCCCGCTCATCAGTGTTGATTCCCCTCCAGCTGTGTATTCCAGGTGTCTTGTGTTTTGTCTTGATTTGTGTGTTCATTTAAACCGCACCTTGGGTCTTGTCTTTTGTGGGTTGTTAAAGTTATGTTGAAGTGTTTGTTTGCATTGACCTCATGTGTTCATCAGCACGTTTGGATTTATTAACCCTCTGAGGTCGGCCGTCATGTCCGCGTGATTTGGGTCTTTTTTTTTCTCTATAAAAAAAATATATTATTATATATATATATATTATAAATTATATTTTTCTCTAATATAACTCTGTTGATTTTAGTCACACAAGTAAGTGTTATATACCATTCGAATCTGTTAAATGTGTACTTTTATTATTCACTCTCAGTAACAACAAAAGTGTGTGTTTTTGCAAAAAAAAGGAAAATAAAAAGGGTTTAAGGACAGAGAAAAGAAAACAAACAGCGCTGACTTCAGCAAAGAAGTTTTTGTTTTTGTATGAGTTTGCGTGGTAACGTTATTGTGTGCTTTTTGTTTGTATGAGTTTGCATGGTATTGTGTGCTTTTGGTTTTTCGCCGAACTATACCTGACTAAAATGTCTGAATGTGAG
>JAUYWG010000055.1:8931674-8968089 GCA_034779775.1 Enteromius afrohamiltoni
TTCTCCGCGTCTGAGTATTCCGTCACGCTACACTGGGACTAACCTCGATCATTCATCTCCTGTCTGCTTCCGTGACACTGTCAGATGGGATGCCTCTATCTGCTCAAGGTTTTAGAAGAAAGCACAGATCTATCACTGCCTATACGATATCTTGGACCCTTTCAAACATGTTGTATTTTTCCCAAAATTAGTTTTTCAAACTTTCTGGATTGCAATTTTTCTTTTTTAAAAGTAATTTTAGTTAATTACTTGAAATAATTAAAACGTTTTCCCACTGTAATATTTCTAGATTCAATTTTAGGTTTCAGATTAATTCGATTTCAGTCACTAAAAGGCATATCTAATTAACTGAATTCATAAAACTTTAACAATTAAAATCTGTGTTAATTTTTCTGAATGTATAATGTAATACAAGCTGTAATCAAGTTTTAATGTGGTAATCAAATGAAGGCATGATACAGTAATAACATATCTATTAAAACTGAATGAAAATGTAAAAGTTCACTTAAATTTTCAGTTCAACATGAACTGAAATTTGCTTGTGCCTGGAAATCGCAGGACCCTACTGTAGATACTGTATCTCAGACCAATCCCCAGACATCCCACAATCCTGTGCATGCCATTTTGCAAGAGTCTTGCATAGCCAGAGATTCTCACAGATTGGTAATCTTTGAACGGCTCCTGCCCAAAAGGCCATGTCTGACAGGTAAAGCAACCAATCATGTTTCATTATGCACCCAAACATTTTTTGAAAATTTTGAAAATGTCATCACAATTACAGGTGTTTAAATATATATATATACATATTTCTTCCATGAGGTGGTTTGGTCATCGCAGGTGAAACGCTAAAGAATGCATCACACACGTCTTCCAGTAATTCTGTATAATTCAACCAATCCGATGATGACTTTGAAACTCCTGAAGAGTTTCCAGCTGAGTGTGCCTATGCATCAGACGTTCAGCCAGCGGGCTGTGGGCATGACGTCTGAAGCTGAGACTATTTGGCGACTGACTGAAAGAATAAAAAAGTAAATGTCGTCAATGATCCTATTTTAACTGAGAAATAAAAAAACTGTTATTAAATATTCACTTGCTGATCCCAAAATCCCAGTTGAATTTGTTCTAGATCTTCAGATGTAATGGTACAGTGCCTGGAAACCAATCTGAAACCAGTCTTCACACAAGAGCGCCTGACTGACCAGGCAGCTGCCGTCTTTTTGGAGCTCTGGATCCATGCAGCCCTAGGCCTAGGCTGAAGCGCAAACCTGATTCATGGCATCTCTTCTCGCACCTGCAGGCAATCTTCTAACAGCCTAACTAGGCCACAGCAACAGATTGAGCTGTACCCCACAACCTCTTGTCATTTCATAGTAATAAGAGTTGCTTGGCTTGGCAGCGCTCAAAACAAATCTTCACATATTACTCTATCATATGAGCCATAACGATTTTCTTTTCAGGCTACATATTTGTATGCAAGTCACAGATATACTTTTGTATCCATGAGACAACTTGCTTTTCCTGTGCATGTGATATGATTCCACAGAACTCCAAAATATTATAGAAACAGCAATATACTCGAAGCATAGCACTTCCAACACAATGTTCATGAGTTTAACTTCCTAGAATATGAATTGATATTTATTGAAAGTAGCATAATCTGATTTAAAATGCAGGTTTCATTTATGCGACTTTCATTAGGTATTTAAAAGCAGAGAACGGAGTACAGTGGTGACAGATGCCTTTCAGCTACCTTGAAACAGGAAGTATTTTTTGTTAAAGAACCATCAGCCAAACCAACCAGCTACGTGGTGAAATTGTGCTTTCAAAAAGAAAAAAATAATAAAAAATGTAAAAAAGGCACACACTTCAAGTTCAAGACTGTGGTATCAGCTTTAATAAGGAAAAGATATACAACTTCATGAATCATTGTGAAAGGCAAACAATGGAGAAATATAAAAACATTACTTTTCTTTTTATTTGACTATGTATACAGAAACAATATAGTTTATGTTGTTGCAAAATATAACTACATACAAATTTTAAAAGCATTAAGATGCTATGTCATTTGCAATGCTTCATGGAAGTAGACATGTACTAAAATGTTTTCTTGCTTGTTGCTATTCTCTGACTAGTGCAGATTTCTTCGCAGAATCATGGGTAATGTAGTTTTTCCAGGAATTCCACTGTTGAACATGATTGTTTAATTTCATTGAAAAAAATGTAAATACTTCAACAAAAGCATATTTTAATTCAACAGTGGATAAACTTAACTCACCACAGGTCTGTCTTCAGTGTTTAATAAATTATTGGTTATTGTTACAAATTATTTCCCCCCTAAGGGAATTTCACATGTGAAATATGAATGTTGCACTTTATAAGACAATTTCAGTATTGTTATTAGCCAACTATAGCCTAATTGTTAAGAACAGAAAGCAAAATGGGGAGGGGAGGCGGGATCAAGAAAGGTCGGGATTCGAACTCGGGATGCCCAACGACATAACAGTTGACTAAATTAATGTTGAAGTTGTAGGTTCATCATTCTGAGCTCTTAAATGCCCTACTAAGGTAAAAACGGAAACCCTGCTGTTTCAGTAAATACTGGAGATTACATCTGCGTTCAATTTTTATTGTCTTTGTAATATTTCTCAATTCCAACACACCTGCCCACAGCCATTCAGGTGCACAAGGGTGTTTTTTTTTTTTTATTTTGTTCTGTATTGTTTCAAGATCTATTAAAATGCTGGATATATTGGTTTCAAACTCAAACAACTTAATACCACATAATACCTTATTGATTTGGTGAAAAAGCCTTATGAATTCTTAATTAAAATTCCCAATTGAATTCTCTGTTGAAAATCGAGCATGTACGTGTCTTCTCACTCTCTATCAGCAGATGTTGCCGCACTTCAATAAGTGCGTGAGGGTGTGTGTTTGTGTTTGTGTGGTTGTATGTGCTGCAGGTCATGCGGAAACTGCTCTCCCCCACATTGACATTCACCCCTGTGCGCCCCTGCTGTCATCCTGTCAGCATCGTCACAGGCGCTGGCCCAGCCAGGAGAGCTCCCAGACAGACAGACTGGGCAAATGGGAGCTGTGGACTTCAGCAACATAACAACTGCCTTTCACCAAAAGCCCTGCTGACCAGCATCCAGCACCATGTCAACCCTCACCACAGAAACCAACAGTTCCCACCACCCCCAGGGCTCACACTGTCAAACAGTGGCACAAAAGCCCATACAAACAGCTATACGGGCACAAACAATTGGACCCAGAAAGTGGTTGGACACTTCAGTCACACTTAACAATGAATCTCTTTGCTTTATATAATAAAATCAAGCCAAGAAACAATTAAAAAAATAAATAGCAGAAACATACTTGGGCCAAAGTTGTAAAAACTTGACCACGCTATTCATTATCTATTAATTTATTCATAGAACACATTGCAAATGCAGTTCGGGCATACACTGGCATGACAACACTTTCTTTATTTTATTTAGTTTATTTCGGATATACATATAGAATTTTTATTGTTTTTTTTCAGTCAGAAATGTCAGGGTGGCACAACTGGTATCAGTAAATAATGGCGCTTTTCCACTGCGTGGTACGACTCGGCTCGGCACGGCTCAGTACGGTTCAGTTTGCGCTTCCACTGCAGTTTAGTACCGCTTTAGAGTGGCCGGGATTATTCACGTGTCGTTTTAGTTACGCCGCCTCTACTGCCGTGACATCCTCGTAAACGCGCCACAAACCAACACACAACAATGGAGCATTTTTCATTCCGCGTCGCCCCATCAAGCTCTCGCTGGATCCGCTCCTCGGCTGTCAACGAGAGGAACGTCTGTACTTCCTCAATAGACCACGAAACAGCCATTTTTGGTTGATACAAAAAGGTGCGTTTCTTCAAACGAAACAGTTGCGTCCGATCCTTCGCTGACTGTGCTGATTTAAATCTAGCGGGTCTGTTGTGTCTCGTGTGGCAAGTTCAGTGACGCAGTAATGACGATTTTCTCTGGCTAATCAGTGACCAGCAGAGTTTACACGTCACGTTTTGGTAACGGTACGGCTTACTTGGAACCTCCACTGAGGTGGTACTAAAAAAAGGACCAGGTACCAGGCACTGTTCCCAGTGGAAAACACCCAAAAGTTAGCTGTACTGAACCGTGCTCTGCCCTACTATGCAGTGGAAAAGCACCATGAGACACCTTCATTAAAAGGATGACATTATTTAACCAGACTGGCATTATCTTTTTAAATAAATATTTTAAACAAAATTGTTTCATTAGTATTTGAAAAATGAACATTTGTCTGCAAAACAATAAATTATTTCAGGAATCATGCCCGTTCTTGTGACTGTGTCTCAAGGTCAGTGAGTGTATTAAAATATGTAAAATAATAGAGGTAATTACATAATGTATATTTATAGTGGTTCTAAATATTAGTGTAAGCATTTAACCTTCTTGAAGAAGTCTGTTTATTTGATTACAAACACAGTAAAAGGAGTAATATTGTTAAATATTATTATGTCCTCTGCACAGTATGAACATTAGATTTAAACTGTTGTTTCTTTTGTCTGGCCTGAGCAAAAAGACACACAATTTTGAGTCTCTATTTTAATGTTTAGTACTGTAAATGCTGCTTTGACATGATTTGCACTGTAAAACGTGTTATATAAATAAGGGTGACATGACTTGGCTATTATTACAATTTTAATAACAGATTGAACATATTCATTTTCAGCACCTATTGCTCCAGAAATCATTTGGTCTTCAAGAAACACATCTTATTATTTTCAGCTTTGAAATGACTGTGATACTTTGAAAGACTGTGAAACCAATTTTTCAGAGAAAAAAAAAAAAAATATATATATATATATATATATATATATATATATATATATATATATAGGATGAATTAAATGGATGTCTCTTTATCCATTTAATTCATCCTTGCTGAAAAAAAAAAATCTTACTGACCGCAAAAGTTTCGAAAAGCAAGTGTCCAAATAATTTTTTGGGACCACTGTATAGACCACCGCGAAAAACATGTTGACACAAATATGGCTAGACAGATGCAAATACAGAAACACACGCTGTGGCACTGGCAAATCCAATGATAAAGCTATTGCCAAAGCCAGACACACCTGAGTGCTTTTCCATTACCAAACCCTGTAGTAATTCACTGCTTAAATTCAACACAAAATACAAAAATGAGTTGGTGGCACATCAGGGCACTGCCAATAACACGCCTTCAAAGAGCCACTCTTCACAGCAAAACTCCTGTTGAGCAGAACAGCAAAAACATCATTTCTCAGAAAAGTTTCGAACCAAATGAGGCATTTGATTTAACATTTCAGTTCATATCTTAACACTTAACACCAGCCGAGCGCTGTTCTCATGCTGCGTGTGCGCGTACAATCCCATAAACAACTGCTCAGATTTGCTGCTCTGCTCAATGCAATTTCGTCCCTCGAACCAGCATTTTATTTATTTACAGAGAATAAACAAAGGAAGTCACTATGCTGCACTGAGCCTGGTGTGGCGGAAATAGACCTTACGGGTCCACCCTGAGAAAGAAAAAACACACCCAGAGAAATGAAATATCGGCCTAACAGATAATGTACCACTGCGGCATTATTGGCTGTGTATTTTATCAGTTTTTGCTTGAGAGACATCGGTGGCAAAATACTCCCTCTTCACTGACGCATTCACGTGGGGGTGGGGGGTTGGGGAGGAGGGTGCTTATCAGAGAAAGGTGTCAGGGCAAAACATTGCACCGCAGCGGCTAGATACAGCACTAATGCAAGCAGCTTTCCTGTCAGAGGAGATGGAGGCAGACACAGAATATGCTTGGTGAAGGAGATTAGATAAAAATAACGGGATCCATCCCCGTGTCGTCCGGGGTGTAGTGGGTAACCTGATAAGGGATTCAGATTTATGTAAGGAGGGAGCAAAAGGAGCAAATATGACATTTTGGAAATGAAATAAGGCAGAGAAAAGAAGCAGATTTAAAAGGTTGAGGCTTTGGGGGTTAACGTAAGCCCGGGAACAAAAGATAGCCACGTAAGGGTGCTACACTGGATGTTACACAACGTATGACATCAAAATCAATTTTCGTCATGAAAAGAGAAAGGTCTTTGTGCCAGGTTTTCTCGACATCTTCCAACTGTGATCTTAACACATGCACTCTTCGAACAAGGACTGTCAAAAGTTTTCAAAAATGAATTGCATGATTAATCAAATAAACTGCACATATTCGTATCAAATCCAAATGATCATGGCAGGCTTTAAAGAGACAAAAAGTGGATTTCAAAGCCAACATTAAATAATGTCCCCAGTGGGAACAGAAAACTTTCCTAAAATACATTAAGTTTCCTGCAATAGTTTCTCAGCAGCACCGAAACACAGCCACGGATTCTGCAAAGCAAACAAAATAGTGTGATTACAAAATGAATGAAAATGAGACTCTTATGAGCCTGTACTTATTAGAAAATCAGAAACTTACAGTAAAACAAGTGAATTCCGATTTCTAAAAGAATGACTCTAATGAGCTGGTTCTTTTTAGTGAACGAAGCACATACTGTAACACAACTGGACTTTCCTTAACAAATGACTCCTATGAAACGTTTATTTTATTGAATCAAAAATACACAATGCAAGCAGTGACATCCCATTCCTTAATAAATGACTAAGTTCCAGTTCTTTTAGTGAATTAAAAACAGACAACAAAACAAGTGATGTCCGAATCCTAAATGAATCACTCTGCTCAACTGGTTCTTTTCAAATACAGTAAAACAAAGTCTGAATCCTGAACGAATGTCTCTGAGCCGGTTCTTTTACTGAATGAAAGACTTTTCAACAAATTATTTTCAGTGAATCAAATAAAACAGTACAAGTACAAATATCTGTAATGGGCCAGTTCTTTTTTACTGAATTAAACTCACATCTAACTCTGAAGGAGTAATACAGTCTGTTTTTATACTACTATTATTCCAATTATTGGGTTACATTTGTGTCACTTTTATTTTTTCTAAATATTTCTTATAGTTTCTAAAGAATCAAATCCAGAACTGTTAAGTTTTGTAAATTCTCTGTAAACTTTTATTTTACCAAAACCCAGGCAATTCTCTTCCCAAGTCAAGACGCCGGTTTGCGGACCCCTCTATCATTTAACACAAATAGAGCCTCCCAAAGGCCCCGGGCCATCCTTCTTTCATGATCAGAGCCATAGATTTGTAGCATGTTTTATTCATGAAGTTCTCTTTTGTACATGCCTGACCAAGTCTTTCCTCGCACACTTTAATCTGAGTAATCACTAGTGAGTTACGCATCTCTGCTCTTTCTTTTCAGTTCCATGGGGGACCAATTACAGGCTATTAAGACAGAGAGACAAGACAAAAGCATGGGTAGGCGGAGACAGAGATGCGATTGTGATTTATAAGAAGCTTTCATTGTACGATGGCTGCTTGACATAAACACCCGGATATAGTTTGTTGTTGCTTCTACCATCTTTTCCCTCTTAAATTATTCATGCTGCTCCACTAAAAATTGGTAACATAAATAGAGGCATCAGAGCCGAGCCATTACACCACACCCAATGAGACCGATCCTGAGAGACAGCTCGAGAGCCAGAAAACGAATTTCTGCTGTCTTCTTAGGAAAATAGCTCACGGTGTGAAGATTCTAAAATCTCTCATTATTTCGCTCTCCGTTTGATCAGCCTAATGCTGAAACTAATGCCAGCGGAGAATTAACGTGCATTAGCTCTACTGAAGGCTAGATTCAAAAGCACAATGTTTCTTTTTTGTTGTTGTTTTTTTGTTTTTGTTTTTTTACAGACATCATTTGTTTCAGAGTAATTTACCCCGAGAGGTTGTGGAAAACATCGGTGTGCTGCGTGCCCGACGGAAACCTCTAATAAATTGAAGTCCATATATCTTTGACTTCACAGTTTGTCTTCTCAATCAGCTAATGCTTTCGAGCATCTTGGCTTGATGGGCTTCAAATAAATGCACACAACTTAGCACATGCTAGAGGACGTCATTTGAAAGAGGGCTAAAGAGTTTCCAGCTTAAATAATTCACAAGACCCTTTCAGCATCAGTTAGTCAGTCATTCTGAATGTCCACTTTGTCCTTTTCAAGTCAAAGCATGTGGCATCCTCGCAAACCGCTCTTGTCATTGCCTTGCAGCATTGTCACCTTCCATACAGGAGAAAAAAGTCCCATCCACTCCCTGGACTCTGATCAACCTTGGTGACAAGATTGATGACTGAATAAAACTCACAAACGACCGGACACTTTTGGACTCTCATCCACTCTCGATCCCCAAGCGGCAATACATGCACATACATAAACACACACACACACACACTTTCCCCTCTGGCCTTGTCCTGACACACCTCAGGTTGCAAAGCCGCTGGGAGATTCAAGTTTGACTGACAGGCAGCCATTTTTCTCTGGAGGGGGTGTCAAGGTTATTTTCCTTTTCCTCTGCATTACGCACAAAGTTCACCGGGTCCTATGGGGAAATGTGACTTTATAATCAGGGCTTAATAATCAAAGCTTAGTAGCAAAAAGAACATGGCAGAAATAGCATGCTTAACTGCATTATTGAAAAGTAGGGTTTTTATGGGAGAAACGGCAATTTTGGACTCACGGCACACTGATTTTCGAGTTCAACTGTCAACGACAGTGGAAAAAAAGTTTATGTGTCAAGGTTTTTTTTCTGTGCAGCTTGTTCTGAGGTAACTCTGCTGTTTCCATTGTCTCACAAAATGTTATTTTCACTCTATATTGGTCAACACTGCTTGATGCATCAAAAAATATTGACAAAAGATGGAATTAATTTAGACCACAGGATGGTTTCAAACTGATTTTAAGCTCTATATATTGAACTGTCACCACAGAAAATTGCTGTATTTTGCACACCACACATGTCAAATCCAATAGTCATTTTGTTTTTTGTTTCCAACTATAGAAGCTACTTAAAATGCCAAATCATTTCTCAACAATTTGTGTGACTGAATTGGCATATGGTTGTGATAAGCACAATTACTTATAATTATAAAGAATTATGCTACTCAACAGAGCTTGTATAATGTTATTCATTGCTATTCAAAATGAAGAGTTTGATTTTGCCTAATTATAATTTAGTTTTTGTACATTTCAAAAGAGACATATCTGTAAATGTGTAATAGTGGTAGATATTTATGTTTAATATGTTAGAAAACCAGCAATATTAATATCCATTTATATATTTATATACACACAAATTGTTTATCTCAGTGTTTAGTCAGTCAGCAACAATAAGACTAGATCAAAACTCATGATCTGTTATGCGACGGTTACATTTAAGTGCATTATTCTGGTAACATGTTTAAGCAAAATATACAATATTTAATCGAAGATCTTTTAAGATGATGACAAAAAAGTAGTAATTGTAAAAGGCTTTTAGAAAATCAATATATAATTTTAATAGTTCAACTATTGTTAAATAAATAATGTTATTCTGAAAATCATAGATGACAAAAGAAATTATATCTCATGGTTTATGCTAAATTATACAGTAACCAGTCCATTAGTAATTAAGGATCTTAACTATTCAGCATATTTCATGAAAAAGCCACGAGTTTAAAGCTTTGGAGGCAGAATGATTCATTCCTATATTGTGACCTTTATTTCTGCCTCTGGCAATGCATTTCCCTCAAATCCCTAAAAAAAAGCAAACGTACAGTATGTGAAACAGAACTGATAAGAATGTAGCACTTGAGTGAGGCGCATCCAGGTAAAACAGGAAAAAACTAAATGCATCTTGTCTCAGGGTTATCCTTCTGTAGTTGTTGTCTTTCTGCCTGTCCATGAACTTTCATTTAATATAAAAATCAAAATCATCTCAGTACCCAAAAATTACTGGAGAAAAAAAAAAAATGACAAGGAGGGACGTGAGAAAATATGACCCTGAGAGAATGAGAATGCAGATAGGAAGAATGAATTGCTGAACCATTCCTTCCATCTTTAATAACTCTATAATAAAAAAAAAGCAGCAGCCTGAACCAAGGCCAAGCCTTGCTGTCTGCCTTTTATGAGAGCCAATGAATATACAGTTTTTGAGACTGCCAATCATGCCATTCACCAAAATATCTATGCTGGTTTGCAAAATCTCTGCTTATCTTCCCTAGTAACCAGCAATTCCTTGGTGCTTTTGTTTGTATCTCAATTAGAAATGTCAGCGCTATGGCGAGAAACATTTTTGGTGGGGAATCTATATTCATTAATCATGGCATCCCGTTTATTAGCGCTGGAAATGTCCCCAACAGGGATCAGAATCAACTAATTTAACGGTGTCGATACTGATTTCAGTTCTATTTAATGAACAAATATTTGGAAAAGAATTCAACTTATATATAACGCGTAATGTCAACAAAATATGTAGACAATTATTGTCAAACGATGTGCATATGCAGTACAAAGACTTAAGAATTCAGCCATTTAAGAGGCTGCATAAATGATATCCAATAACTGGCCTCTCATATTAAACAATAATACTTAAGACACAACATTTTAACAGATTTAACCTGAAAAGGCACCATGTTTCACTACAAATCCTTTGTTTGGGTATCAGACTACTTTACGCAACTTAAGCTCATTGGAAATACGTTTCTTTTCATGCATTACTGCAAAACTAAAAAAAAAACGTACCTATACATACAAATCACTGCAGTTTCCTGTTGAAATGAAGACTAGAGGCAGAGGTCCTTCAACTCTCATTCCTTTTACTTTTGAACGCTGTTGTCCCATATACAGCTTCATATGTATGAGTTTTCTAGTTCAGTTGGTTTACTCTGTAGCACATGTGATACAGCCTTGTACTTAAGTGGAGTTCAAATCCCATGTAAAACGGTTCAACACAACAGCTCAAATCAGCGTAAGGAAGTTAAAATATCATGGCTGAATCAGCAAATATGCTTTTAAATTACTTTTGCATTTGTTAACACTTTCAGGTAGGTTTAGGTTTGGGTTTGGTGTAGGGAGTATTTAAATGTATTTACATGTTAGAGCATTAATCTTTAGCGACAGAGATAAAACGTACCTCAAGCAGCTTTATAAAAACACTGCAGTGCGTACCTGTACCAACCTAGTACAAACGTGCCCCGGCAGGGCCGGCCCGTGATATAGGCAGTATAGGCAAATGCTAAGGAGGAAGTGGAGAAATGGGGGAAGAAAAAAAGTGTCACCTCCAGTCTTCCACTTAAAACTAGCTGGTATTATGACTTCAGAAAAGAATAAGCCCCCATTAATTTAACTGCATAGCAAAGCCTACTAAGTAGTAGTAGCAATAATAATTGTAATAATAATATAGCCTACTTGCCTGCAAGTCATGTTTTCACAGAGTTTCAGTTCATTTTAGTGACATGTTTCTAAAAACAGTTGCGGAGAGAACAAAGAAAAAACGTGCACACTGTTTATTTTCCTTATTTTCCAAAAGTACATACTTTTGTTTTTACTGAGAGTGTACTCAAAAAAAAAAAAAAATAGGCACCTAACAGATTCAAAAGGTGTATAACATTTATTTGCATGACCAAAGAGTATTTTTAGTGTCTTTTGCACTGATAATAAAAAAGCCATGACCATCGACTTCAGGGAGTTAACATAAGCATAACATGGTTTGCTAATCAGTAAATAGCTAGCACTATCTGTTTTAACGTCAGCTGATGTTACGTAAGGGCCTAGCAGTTATGAAAAATAGTAATGTAACTACCATCACCCCTTCCTCAGGCAAATGCTCATTTCTTTAACATCTTATTTTGCACAGTGCCATATTTATATTGTATTTATAAGTTAATGTCAGTTGTTTACACCTTTTATTTTGGGATTATTTAAATATAATACGTTATTTTATTTTATTTTTACGATATTTATATTGTATTGCATATGTTGAGTAATTTTTTCTTTTTTCTTTAATTCTTTCTAAGCATTTTCAATATGCAATTGCTTTATTTCAATAAAATAATGTCCAAGACAAAGCTATTAAGTTTCTTATGAGTATACGTACAGTAGCAGTGTAATTTACTGTGATGCAACGGGGCACCACCTGAAATTTTGCCTAGGGCGCCAAATTGGTTAGGGCCAGGCATGTGCCACGGTCACATATTAAACTTTTGTTTTGGAGATATTTCATTTTAAAAACTGCGGCGAAACATGCAGTAAGGTACAGGGTTGCAGAAATTTATGTAGAGGCACGTATTGTGTTGTGTTTCATGCTGCATTAAAAGATCCTTTTCAAAACTCCATAACATGGGAACTTTAACTAACAAAAATGTTTCATAGTTCTGCAATTGTGCAAAACTATTTTTTCGACAGTCTATTCTGTCTGGACTGGCAGGTGCATGATCCAAACAAACAACATTTTAGTACCAAAATGGAACTGCTTCTGAATAACAGGTTTTTGGTTCCCACATTCTTTTTAGGACAAGTTAAAAGTTTGTGTGCTTTCTCAAACTCTACGTTTTTGACAATTCAATTTACTCCTATGGCGACAAGAACCAGACATGCTTTAATGTCTGCGTAACATAAACGCAGAGCAGCCAACACAATACTTCACACCACTCACTTCCTGTGGGCATTAATTTTAAGCAAAAGTGTGTGGAGCTCTCTGTCCCTCTATTTAAACAGCTCAACTGCCAGCAGCTCTCACCCACTTCAGCCGATGCAGGGCTCCAAACTTCTGGAGCTGGGAAAGGCATACATCAAATCTCTTTGTCTGACAAATCCCTTGCGGCCCCTGCTCTCCCTCCTGTTCCGAAACAGTTCCCACTGCTTATTTATTTATATGTCACTTACAATCCTATTAGAGTGTTTATAAGACATGGCTTTATGATTCTTGCTATAATTCTGGGAAGAGGTTTTGCATATTCATTCATGACTCTTCATAGTGGCTCACAAGTCATTATCATATTCAGAAGCTGACTGAAAAGCTCTGCGGTGTTATCATCGTTAACTAAAACTAAAACCATAAAAATGGATAGGTTACTTGAAATGAAATTAATGTTAACTGAAATAAAATAAAACATAAGATTTTTTTTTAAGTTATTGTAACAATAACTGTGTTTTTCTTAGATTATGCCAGTTCAGCCATTAAATGAAAAATGATTATTAATAATAAATAATATATTAACGGTTAAACTGCTGCTTTATCTTTATAATAAAACCACTGACTGACTTAATTTGCATGCCTGATTGCATACTGTTCAATGAAAATGAGAAGGCAAAGCCCATATTTCCATTAGCCAGTTTTGTCTGCATCTACAGTATTTATAAAAGCCTTTCTCTTAAAAAATAGTGTTCTGTAGGGGTATATCTAAGAAAGAAGCCAGAGTTTCATGCTGTTATTGTGTGTTTGAACGTGTGAATAACTGTGTGTCTGTTGAGCTTGTGTTTATGCTCTCTCTGAGCCCCTGCTTCAATATTCATTCACTGGCATACTGTACTGTAGATCTCATGCTATTTATGTATCAAAAGAGTATAAAATTCTATACAAACATACATAAAGCTGCTTTGTCTGTCTGCTATAATTTTCTCAGTTTTCAGTTGGTGTGAATGCCATAAAACTGAAGCCAGTTAGAACAGGACATGAAATTCAAATCCTAGAATTACATGATGTGTCACTGTCTCCAACACTATATAAAGCAATGTATCCGTGTCCTTTTTTGTCTTTGTTCCATTGCAAATTTGTTTTGCAAGATGTATACAAGAACACATTTACAGCATTCATCCAATATAATAAGCCTATATTTGGTAGAACTTTACTGTAAAGTACTATTTGTACATTATACTAAGTGTTCACCTTCTTTTCATGAGGTTCTTGTCACACAACAGGTGTCATGAAGGTCACAGGCATAGCTTTAATTTAAGAAGATTAAAATCACAATGTTTCCAAAAGGCGTTTTAAGATCATTTTGATTAGATGGACCAAAATAGTGATATCCAGTAGGTGGTTTGTTAGCTTGTTTGGCATATTTGAATTGCGACCCAGCTTATGTTCTGCCAAATATTTTCTCATCCAAATTCGAGGAGGCACTGCCTCGAAGAAAAGCCTCTAACACAGACGGCCCAAACAGAGGATACAAGCAGTAGTGATGTTGGCATTTCTTATGAACAGTCCGGGTGGTAATCGTCCTCGTAGATCACCGGGTGCCTTAATTAGTTTTATATTTGTTGTGGCGAAGCGAGGTTCTGTTTATTGTTCATTTACTTTGTGACTATTCGACAGCCTGCTTGGTTGCCATGGTGTTCTGATTACAGTATACCTCGCGAATTTTAATTTTCTCTCTCTGTCAAGGCAAGAGCACAGGACAACAGCCTCTCCCCGCTAACCTCCAATCTACCCCTATCTGCATGCACAGCCTCACACTTATGACACTGTCGGTGCATTCAAAACATCTCTGGAGAATCTTCCTTTCTGATTGGCTTATCTCCTCAAAGCCACAGTCCCACAAACATCACACTTGCATGAAGAATACGGTTGACCCGACCAGGGCTAAAGCACTCCATTCTTTATTAATGCTCACTATGTAGGTCAAGATTAAATAATAATCACTTTTAAATGTATTTTGTTTTACTCTGCACATTAAAGGAATATTTCAATATCCAAAATATTCAAGTCAAGTTCAACCAACAGCATTTAGCATGATGTTGGTACCAAATTATTTTTTTACCATAATATGTTCAGATAGATAGATAGGGGAAACGAAAAAGAAGTATTTCGCAAAATTGCGCAGTCACAGGTCACATGACATATTAAAAAATTCATATGATCATTCTTCAATGTATTATAACCTCCAAGAAACACTTAATATGTGTTTGTTCTCGAGTTTAAAGGGCTTTCCCTGCCACTAATGCTTAGTTTAAACTACAGCCTCTCTCCGTGCTGCTTCTGCAAAAATAGATGCATACGCGTCCTTTGTATAAATATATCCAAAATCTGTCATATCTCGCAAAAATTCTTTGCTATGACTTATTGAGAAAAGCAAAAGTTTACGTTTCAGCCGCAATATTTTTTATCCAATTTTTTCAAATATTACCAAAGTTTTGCTCAAATCTGTAATGGAAGCGTGGCTATTGTTATGGCAGCAAAACTGAAAACTGGGTACAACTTCACACAAAAGGTTATTTGGTAATCTTTTTTTTTTACTGTAAAACTGTAAGACAGATTTATTTAAAACAGAAAAAGAAGAAAATTTTTATGCTAAGTACTATGACATTATGCCAAAATGCTGCCGTTCGAATTTAACTTGTACTGAATTCTGAATGTTCCTTTAATACACAATCAATCATGCTCCTTCAGCCGGGTAAAATATGAATAAAAGGAATCTTAAATCATAAGTAAAACTAAAATGTAATCACAATTTCTAAGAGAAATCTCCCAGCGCAACTAACAGATGTGACCCGAGGAGAGAAAAAGGTCTGTAAGGTGGCTGCCATGCATCACGCAGGTGAGCACAGAATAATGTTGGACTTTTTCCATTTACTACTCACGATGCCAAGCACTCTGGGTGCGGTTACGCATGGGCACCTCTGGATCTGCCAACAAATCTGTTCTATTCTCCAGCCTGGCACTTGCTCCTCTCCTCTCTCAAAGCAAGCTTGAGATATAGCCACAGCAGTTCCTTATTCTTTAAAATCTATCAGTGACACATACAGGGAGAGGCTGTCAGATTAAAGCCATTGCGTCAGGCTGGATATTTTGAGAACATTTTCAGAGATTTAACCCCCAGGATGCTGCCGAAAAACACAAGACGGGAAAAGAAAAAAACAGGAGCAAAAAAAACATTCCTCAAACCACCGTCTTTTAAAAAACTTTCAGTTGCACGCAACTGGGTTAACCTGAATTGGAAACTATATTATTTAAGTTCGCTAAAGGAGCATTGTGTCATTCGCATTAATACTAAACAAAACACATAAAAGAAAGGAAAAAAAAAAGAGAAAGAAAAGTGCACAACCCTCACTCATCAAATTCTGCTAGGACGCTCGCTGACTAGAGCGATTCCTATCAAGGGAACAATCACGGTTGCCATGGCAACCATAAAGCATCATTCAAGGTCATTATTCACACAAAGCAAGAACAGAATATTTTATCGCATCCGAGTAGCCAGAGTGCAAGGATATCAGCGTGAATGTTCAAGCCATTAAAACATGAGATTTATGGGTAATGATTGGGCCCATAGAGCACGGCTACAAGACATATGACCCCCTCCCACCAGCCACCATGTCATCGATCCACACCGCAATGAGTTTGTCTTCCCAGTCATTTTCCGACATGACACCGCTGCCTCAGAGGCTTTGCCTGATAAAAACAAAAGATGCAGGCTCCTGTAAGGGGGGGAAAAACGCACATGAGCAATTACATGACCTATCCGCCATTCTTGATCTGGGTTTGAAATGGGAGTTCCCCACCTTTCGTCTTACATTTATACCTTTGCAAATGCTCTTTTTTGACATTTCACTCACTTCACTGGAGGCAAAGTTTTGGCAGAAGAGGCTGCCACGGTTCCCTACATCAAAGTTTGAGTCATCAGAGAGAGAGACTGCGATCCTGAGGGAGACGCTGCAGGCATGCGAGCGGAACTGAAAAGCACTGACAGTTGTAACAGTGAACTAAGCCACTTGAGCCGGGGAACCAAAACCCAGAGCCACAATATAGAGGATGTGATAAAGAGACATTTAACAACTTAGTTTAACACTTAACAAGTTGAGCAGATGTGAAAAATTTTACGCAAATGCATTCCGGAAATGATAGCTCAAACAAAGCATTCTTTTGTAAAAGGGTTGTTTGTTACAAAATTAAAACTCAGCCAGCAAACATATTCATCTGTGGAACACAATAAAATATTTTTTAAGTTAAAGTTTGAACTTTAGGTGAACTAATTTGAGATTAGCTAGAATTTTTACCAAAAATGTATTTCATGCTCACAGAGGCTGCACTTATTTGATTCCATTTATTTGACAATACAGTAAATGCAATAGTATTGTGAAATATTATTAGAGATTACTGTTTTATATATTGATATATAAATATATTTTTAATATATTTTAAGGTACTCCTGAGCTATTTTTTTTAGCAGCCATATCTCTAGTCTTCATAATCACGATTCTTAAAATAATGTAATGTTATATATATATATATACACCTTTAATTGTAAACATTTTTAATAAAGAAATTAATTACTTAAGCTGTATATACACACACACACATATATATATATATATATATATATAAATTCAGTAAAATCTTCCTTAACAAGAAAAAAAATTACTTAAAGCTTACACAATATTCCTAAGGCATGAAAATTGTATGTCCTTGTAAGAAAGCATAAAATATTCTGAAACATACAGTGATGCATTACCAAAGAAATGATGTACAGTGCGTAACGCGCATGCAACACAATGCTTATGTAAACCTACAAGGGTGAAAATTTATATAGGAATAATTTCCTTCTACTGTCCAAGATTCACTATGTTTTATGTGTGTGCAGCAAGGTCATGTTTGCCCTTTCAAATGAAGTTCCCAATTCATTCATCAGCCATAGCCTGACCTATTCATCACCAAGCGTACATGCATACCATGAACATGTGGCTGTGGAAGAATTCAGGTACTCCAAATAAGCCACATCTCCCCTCATCCAGCCATTTTTGCGCTACTTACGAGTTCTGATGAAATCGTTCAGTACAGTTCTGTTTGGAGTAGGTTTCCCCAAACATCAAACGCTTATGCAGCATAATGTAATCATCTCTCTGTATAAAATGCTGAATAGCACAGCTTGCTGATTTATACATGTGTAGTTCAATACACTTGTCTGTTGAGCTTTGCAGACCAGTAAGCAGAATTGATGAAATGTTGGTGTAGATTGTGAGAAAGTGTTTTGCTCTTGGCATGAGAGCGGTTTAGTGCTGAGCTGGGATTCTGGATGTCTAAATGAGAGCCACGCAAACATATTTTATGACCATGTTTTTAACCTACCATTCTGAAGTCGTTTAAAAATCAAAAAGCAGTGCTGCACTTCTAAAATGTAAAAACTAATAAGTGGGAAAGTGATATTATGAGCTCCATGCAACTGTAACATGCTGTATTTCATGCACTATAAAAAAAAAATCTTCCCATTCTTGATGTACAGTGAAATTTTATATACCATTTCTCTCAGAGTTCATGATCTTTGGAAAGGTAAAACTGGCAAGATTGGAGACTTAATCTTATACCACTTACTATAAATATTGTGCTAATTTTGAGCTTCACAACAGAACAAAATATGTTGCGCAAATGATATAAACGCACAAATCTCAACAACTGTAACACAAAGCTGTAGTGATGCACAGTCTGAAGGAAATCAGGAGAAATTAGGGCAAGTGCTGTTTTTTACACCACTTGAGTCACTGGTTGTGGATTTTATGCTCCACTGCACTGCTTCTCAATGGTTGGGAGTATGACCTTGATCATTGGTGATTTTAGTAATAACAGACAAATAGAATAACAACTTTTCAAAAAAAAAAAAAAAAAAATAGCCGCAGTAATGTCATAGGTCTGATGCTCAGGAAAAGCATGAAGTGATAATATGTATACATTGAATTCAATTCAAGTCACTTTGGATGAAAGCATCTATGAAATGCTTGTGTATACACAAGTCGGGAGATGTAAAAGGAACACATATTAAAATGGTTTTTGTATGATTTCTCTGTACAGTAAAACATTACAGGCATCATAACTCAGTGGTTTCAGTACGGTAGCATCTAGTTTTGTATTGAAAAAATCATTGCATAATTTAAAAAGGTAGTTCAACTGTGTGTTTGACACTGGTCTAATGAGAATCTGGAGAAGTGACTCAGAGACTGGCCTTGATAAATGTCTTGCGTTAACAAAAAGCAAGGGAGATTAAATTCTCTTCAAGTTAAAAGATGACCACATTAACATACTTCGATCATGCTTTGATTTGAAAATATAATGGTTAAGTCTTATTTATAAACATTGATACATGCTATAAATCTCGTCACATTTTGACTCCTTTTGCGTCACTTTTTGATGATTAAGGTTCCCCCTTTTTAGGCCCTTTTTGATGCAAAGGGTCCTCAACTGTTTTAAATACAAAACCTTTAGCGTCAATATGCCGACGCAATCATTTTTATAATTTTATCGTCATAATTAGGATATATTGGGTAAAAACAATGGCATTATTGCATATATGTAAGGGTGTGATTTTTCAATGTAAACAGTCAAAATAGTTTTATTTAAATTACATTATTTACACATTTATGAGCACGTAACCCATCCCCTGCCCCTAAACCTACCAACTTTCAATAAAACAAGATGTAGCAGGCACATACAACCACAGTAATAATTTATTTGAAAAATATTAATATTCCTGTAATTTATTTAATTTCTTAACAATTTAATTTTTAATTAATTTCTTTAACAGCTTTAGTAATTAATTTATTTATTAAAAATGTTCCTTGACAAGAAAAAATTCTAAAGCATGGAAATTCCATGAGAAGTGTATGTCCTTGTATGAAAGCATAAAATATTCTGAAACATACAGTGATGCATTATCAAAGAAATGATGTATAGTGCGTAACGCGCACAACACACCTTTTATTTAAATTATATCATTTACACATGTATGAGCACGTAAACTAACCCCTGCCCGAAACCTACCATCTGTCAATAAAACACAAGATATAGCAGGCAGATAAAACCACCGTCATAATTTATTTCAAAAATAATAATATTCCAAGTCTTTTGATGCAAAATTATCGTTTTGTGAGAGGAATAGACACGGCCGCTATCTCCGTGTTCTGTATATTAATATATATCGTGATCGATTGCGTCATGCTGTTGTAAAATACTATTAGCTCTTGTGTATCTCGTGACACATTGTGTCAATCTACCGGACGAGAGTATGTTTTTTGAATCAGACATGAGCGTGTTAACGGAGCGGGATCATTTTTAATGATTAAAACCTTGTGTTTTTCTCCCTTCACATAAAGATTTCATATGGCTTCAGAAGACTTGGAATGTTACACGACATTTGTAATGTGTTTATACTGCTTGTTAATGATTAGTTTGTGCAATAAATACCTGTGACTGCATTTGCCTGTGTGTGTTTATATTGTTCAGAGGTGGGTAGGTTTAGGGTAGGGGTGGGGTTCGGTGCTCAAATAAAAGTAAAAAATTATATAATAAATGTATATATGCATGCAAACTATTACATTAAGCCAAACAACTGAAAACAACAGAGGACCCTTCGCGTCGAAAAGTGACTAAAAAGGGGTACCTTGATCGTCAAAAAGCAACCAAGCGTCAAAATGTGGCGACTTGGGAGTGACAACGCGTTGGTAGAAAAATTATGTTGTGTAAAAGTAGATGTTTTTCAACTATAAGTGATATCAGAAAAAAGCACACAACAATTACTAATATTTTTATAAGTAGTTTATCCAAAATATTTAAATGTTTATAATATTTTAATATTTTAAGTAAAAAGTGTTAATATTTAGGTATGTTCAAATATAGTTCTTGAAGTAGCTCAGTATACAGTATTAACATTATGTCAAAATATAAGGTTACCTACTGCAAAATACACAGGCTCATAAAGGCCTTACCACAAAACTCAATATCTGGCAACCACAGCTGTCATTTATTTATATATTTCTTTTTATAGATTTTATAGATTCCCCTGATGGATTTGCAATAACTGTTCCATACTAGTGGCACTCAAATGTGCGTGTGTGTTTGCACGCATGTCAACAGTAACTGTATCAGTGTTTGCATTACAAGCATTTGTGCTTTAGGGCCACTCCCTGGACAAGACTAAAGGGCAGAAGTATTTGCAGAACAAATTCGCTATTAACATGCTTTTTAATTTGCCCAAAAAGAGCATAAAGAATAGCCCATAGATGGTAAATCAATGCTCGAATCTTCGCTGAGTGCTAACTGACCTTTCCCATGCTCTGGGTTCAGAGAGGAAGAGGCACACAGCTTTATCAGTAGTTAAATTAATGATCAATCCTTGAAAACTCCCTGACTCTGCAAGACTCCTCCTGGCTTAGCCATTCGTCTCTCTTTATTCCTCATCTCAGATTCCTCCCGTCACTGCATAATACACACACGCACGCACAATCACGTTCTGCAATTGTACAGGCATCCCAAAGCTCCGACTGCCACAAAACTTGCCCCTTCCCATAAAAGCCACATACAGCCCCTGTCACATTTCCCTCACTCAGTGTGCCAGAAAGCCACCGTCTCTGTTTTGTCTGCAGGCTAGCCAAGCCCAGAGCAGAAAAGCAGGAAAAAGTTGAGCTGTTAAGCATCTTTCACCTCGCTCTCGGTGCTGTCTCAATCACTCTCTCCTTCTTTATTCAGAGATTTTTAAGCACAGACAGAGGCTTAAACAGTAGCCCACATCACAGATGAATATAATCAGCTATTGTGTCCACGACAGACAGACTGATGGGGCTGATGGATAAAGCCGGAGATGTAAATCTGCTCTTACCTGCTGTTGAAGCTTAAAGCTGGGAGGAGGAACAGGAGGTAAACGGCTCCGATGAATTTCATTGCTTTGTCTTGCTCTCATGCACTCGGCGTCTCTTTCCCCCTTTTTCTCTCGATCGCTTGCTTTTCCCTTCCTCCGTTCTCTCTCCCTCTCCTGGCTGGCTCGCTCACCCTCTCTCTCTCTTTCTCTCTCTCTCTCTTTTGGTTGGTACACACACGCCGCGGCAGACAGATGCAACGCTGCGAGCGGTCTGCGTATGTGAAAGTGCGGGGCTCCTCAGCTTCAAATAGCAGGGACGGGGAGACGGACGGATTTATTAATGGCTAGGAACCAGGGTGCAGGGGCGGGGGGATCCAGGATCCGGGGAGGAAGACTGGAGAATGATTTGAGGTGCTGAGGTGATGTCAGCATCAATACAGCCAGTGGCTCCCTGTCTTTCTCTTCTGCGTTCCACGGTGAGATGAATACCTGCTGGTGTGTCCCACATGATATCCATCTGTCTGCGTTATAACCGGCAGCCTTGGGACGGGGCAGGGCGATTATCTGGGCTCGAGGCATGCAGGGTTACTCCACAAAGACTAAATTAATCAATTTTCGTGGAGATTACACTTTAATGGCAGGGTTCATTAGTTTGACATTTTGTTCTCTGTTGTCCGTCAAAGTAATTGATGAGACATTTCCCTGCTCACCGTCTCATATTGTGAGATTAAGAGGGTAAACCGATCATGATAAATTTAATAGTCGTGCAGGTGCTTTACCTCTACGCCGTTCCGCTGTATCTGATGTCTCCATCCAGGGTCTCAAACTATATTCAGTTTCTGGACACAAGAGCAAAACATTGAAGGTGTGAAAAAAATATCAACGTTAAGCAAATTTATGAAATTTACCATTGGTAAATTTACCATTTAGCATTTTCATAATGAAATGAAAATATACCCTTTCTTTTACATTTTTAACTTCTTCAATCATTTTGTCCACTTAACCCCACTCTTTTCTTCTGCAAAATTTCCAGATTCAATGAATAACTAATGGATAGAAGTCTCACCTTACAATTTTTTTTTTCTCAATTAATCCATTTGACTTTAATGTATGTCACACAAATGGCTACTTCTGTTACATTGCAACTTTAATGTTAATGTAAAAAATATTATTTAAAGGGGTTATATGATGTTGTTTCAAATGTACCTTTCTCTTTAGAGTGTTACAAGCTCTTGGTGCATAAAGGTAATCTGTAAAGTTTCAAAGACTAAAGTATCAAAACCAAAGAGATGTTCTTTATGAAAGTTATGACTTGTACATACCCCCTAAACGATAACAGTGGTGATAACACCAGCCAAATGTGTAAGCAAAAGAGAAGGCGGAGCTATTGCTGGATGCTGTGTGTCATTGTTAAAGTAAAAATTAGGAATAGACTGAAATTTAAATAATCACTTACTGATAATCTTCTTTCGTGTGAGGTTAACTGCTCGATAGGACCATTGAGCTAAAAGAATCAGATACTATTGATTTACAAACTAATCATTCAGACAATGTGTATGAACTGGATTAACTGATTAATTCAAAAGATCTGACCCAATTAATCATTTGACGTTAAACTGGACACTCTAGGAGACACACCAGGGAGAGTTAGAGCAGATATTCGGGGAATACGTTTTGGTGCATTTCATACACAAAGCTATCCAATGGCTTCACAACACTTGAAATATAACACATAACTCTTTAATGATGCTTTTATGCTACTTTTGCATCATTTTTAAGCTTGAAAGCTTCAGCACTCATTTATAGTAATTGCATCGAAAAAAAGCTTTCACAACTTCTCCTTTGTGCTCTGCAGAAGAAAGCAAGCCATGCAACATTTCCTTTTTTAAGACAGACTGTCCCTTTAATATGAATACTTCATTATGTTTCTTCTGAAATGTTGTGAAATTCTTACAAAAAGGCAACTTTTTAAGTGCTTTAATACGAGAGCCAGTGCTTCATAAAAACAACCAAAGCTCATTAGATAAACTGAAAAGTAGAGGGTCTGTTGATAGCACCCATCTCTCTTTTACCTGTCTCTCTCACACTATTTTTGTCTTCAAAGGGAATAAAAGATTTAGGGATAGCCATTGCTGTTAGCCATGGAAGGCTGACTGATTCAAGTTCTATGATCAGAACAGTGGAAATAGAGGAAAGATGTGTCGGCGGTAGAGGTCGTGTTATAAAAGAATGATGAATGGTTTCCATTACACCACTAATGGAGTTTAGAGTCTATTGTCCCTTAGTTCTACTCCCTGCTCCTAATTCCGCACCTATTTGATTTGCGTCTAATTAGAGCGTCATGGGTTGCATACTCACTCAGGGAGTGGTCACAGATGACTGGGGTCCAGACCCTTGGGACTGCAGGAAGTATTTTTAGTAATCTGCTCTTATTTGTCTTCGTCACACCTCCGGCAGTCTGTGTCAGAGTAGACAAGGTGAAGGAAAACATGTCTCCTGTCAGATTTAAGAGAAATGAAGAGTGCTTTTAGATGAACAATGAGCAGGAAAAAGAAGGATGCTCTGAATCGTTTAGATGGATTTGCACTATATCACTACACAAACAAACAAATAAAAGAATGAAGGAAGGAAAAAATGAACGAACAAACTAATGAATAAATTACTTTTTTTTTCTCCAGTAAATTAGAAGACTGACAAATGAAAAAAAAAAAAAATCATAGTTGATGATAAATATACACTATTATATTATGAATGAATTATTTCTAAGCCCTGAGTGAGCAGTCATCAGTCTGAGATGCAGAGACAAGCAAGACTCCTATAGTGATTGAGACGTTGTTTTGATGAAAGTAATAATGATCATAGCAGTAATGATTTACTCCCAACATCTGAGTGACTGAAGATGTAAAGGATTAACGTTACGTTTGGTTTTGAAGGAAATGCACCCTTGATCAACAGAAGCAGTATAATGTCTTTTAATGAATCTTTGCAAATCGCCTTTCCTAACGATGTGCTAATTAGCAAGTTTCACTATGAATACTGCTAAAAAAGGATCCCCTGAGAGTACCTCGGAAAAGAGGGGCGGGGTCAGCTGAAGATTTAAAGAGGAAGTACACAGCACAGAGTGATTTCAAAAGGGTTAAATGAGCGTTTTAACCCTTACCCTAACTCTAAATCTCTGAGAAATTTTAAAACAAACTATATTACAAACTTTCTATTAAGACCCTAAAGAATCATATTAGCTTATGGAAAAAAAAAATTTTTTATGATATAATATTAATACAGTAACTAAATATATGTATTATTTATGCTTATTATATATTTTATTTTATTATATGATAAATAATTTCTCAATAAAAACATAGTTACAATAATAGTGTTATGAAGCGGAAGAGACACAGATGGTAAGTACAGTGATAAACAGAGGAGAACAGGTAAGTGCAATGGTGGAGTATTTCACGGAGGAGAATGCAGTTCGTAATGTCAATGTCTTCAACAGG
Source organism: Enteromius afrohamiltoni (assembly GCA_034779775.1). Classification (NCBI taxonomy): domain Eukaryota; kingdom Metazoa; phylum Chordata; class Actinopteri; order Cypriniformes; family Cyprinidae; genus Enteromius; species Enteromius afrohamiltoni. The sequence goes on from JAUYWG010000055.1 coordinate 8,956,681, forward strand.
TTCATGGGAGCATTGGAGAACACAGAAATCTATTAGAGAACACAGCGGCAATGGGAAAACCACACACCACATACAACTTGGAATCCAGGAGTGTTGGAGAGACACACAGAATAAATTCGGGAGCCTGGGAGAGACACAGATACTGAGGAGCACAATGAGGTAAGGACAGGGGTAATTATAGCGGTAAGTTTCACTAAGAATAACTTGCCAAGGGTTAGTCCACTTTGGTGAAAACGAGCTCGGACAATGAATGCAGGGTGGTGTGTGGTTTAGTGCTGGAGGTGATTGGGGTGGTGATTGATGTTGTGTGGTTGTGATCAGAACTCAGGGAAAAGTGAGCATTGTGACTGGGTGATGACAGAGCCTGGTGTGTCTGTGACAGTACCCCCTCCTCCAGGGCCCCTTCCAGAGCCTCCTCCCAAAGAAGGACCCCTCCGACATTGTGGTGGCCTCCCTCTTCCTCTGGGCGCTGGACGAGTTGGATGGATGGTTGGAGTGGAATTCATTTAGCAGAGCTAGGTCTAGAACATCATCCCTCTGTACCCATAATCGTTCCTCAGGTCTGTAACCTTCCCAGTCAACCAGGTACTCCAATCTGCCACCATAACGTCAGGAATCCAAGATCCCCTTGACCTGGTAGATTGTACCCTCATCTACGATCAGTGGAGGAGGAGGTTTGTCATTCTGGGCAGGCTCTGTGGGGAGAGAAGCTGGAGGGTTTTAACAAAGAAACATGGAATGTTGGATGAATACTCTGGTGGCAGTTGGAGGTGGAAGGTGACAGGGTTGATCAACTACATGATGGTGAATGGAACAACAAACAGGGTACTCTTTCTCAAACCTGCTTTTTTTCAGGGCAGGCGCAGCTGAATTTCCTGGGTGGACAGCCATACCTTCTGAGAAGGTCAGTCGAAATCTTTTGCCTGCGCACTGCCCTGTAGTGATGATGGTGTGCTTTGTCCCAGACTCTCTCACTAGTAATTAACTGCTGGGACATCCAATGGCTCTCCAGACCAGGAGAAGAATGAGGGGGCTGGTAACAGAGTATTATTGGAGGGAATTTTGAGTGTTCTCGGCCCAGCCCAAAAACTGGCTCCAGTAGTTTTGGTGGCTGTGGCAGAAAGTACGGAGGAACCGCCCCACCTCCTGGATCTTTCGCACAATATGTCCATTGGCTTAGGGATGATAACCTGAGGTGAAATTTGTCCATTGGTTTGGGGATGATAGCCTGAGGTGAAGCTCACAGTCTGAAGAATGCTCTCCATACCCAGGAGATGAATTGCGGGCCTCAGTCAGAGACAATGTCTTCGGGAAGACCATAGGAACAGAATACCATGACTTTATTGATTGATTGGTAATCTATACAGGGCCTTCAAACCTTCATCTATCTTTGCCACAAAGAAAAAACTTGAAGCAGCAGGGGAAGTGGAAGGGCGGATGTAACCTTATTGAAGAGCCTCCTTGATATACTCCTCCATGGCCTTACTGTCTGGAAGTGAGAGGGGATAGATTCTTCCTTGGGGCACTGGTGCACCAGGGAGCAGGTCAATGGTGCAGTCCCATGGTTGATGTGGTGGCAACTGAGCAGCTCTCTTGGGGCAAAACACATCGCTAACAGGTGCGTAGCATTGAGGGATGTTGATGGACTACTTATATACTGGGCTTTTAATCGAGGTAGTGCATAATTTCAACGGAGTAGGAATACTGAGAGGACGACCAGGGAACATTTGAAGCGCTAGCGGACTGGCTCGTCGTTGTACACTCCAACGAGCGAAGGGGTATTCCTGTGATGGATTGGATCTGGAATCTTACTTCGGTGGCCATGGTCTTGAGCCTGACATGCTGACAGAGATGCCCAGCAATTAAGTTACCTGCTGATCCGGAATCGAGGAGGGCGGCAACTGTAATGGATTCACCGTGGGCAATAAGTGTGACATTAGTGGTTAAAGGATTAATTTTCTCGATCACAGGGAGGATAGTACTCACCACGGGTCATGGAGGATTTCCGCAGTATAGGCACAGCCCTATGCTTAATCTTTTCTATCCGGTTATCTGGGCGGGCAGGGAGAGGAAGCTGCAGTGCTCGTAGCAGATATTTGGTAGGATTGGAGACAGGAAGAGCAATGTACTGCCAGTCAAATTAATCTTTCCAATGCCACAGAGTCATCGTGGGCAGCCAACATGAGACCCAGATTTGGTTCCAGTCCTTTTCGAAACATTGTTATTAGAGATTTTTATTTTGTTCCATCCACTTGCGGCTGCCCAAAGTATGAAAACTCAAAGAATAATGTTGAATTGACTTAGTGCCTTGAGCGAGATGATACAATTGTTCTCCAGCTGATGTCTTATCCGTACGGCTGAAAACCTCAGAGAAGTGTTGAGTGAAAGCTGTAAGCAAACTAATAGCAGGACCAGCTTGACTCCAAAGGGTCACTGCCCATTGTAAGGCCACTCCTGATCAAGGATAGATTATGTATGCAATTTTAGAATCGTCAGAAGGAATTACCGTAGGATAGGTAGCAAATGCGATGGAGCACTGAGCATTAATTACTCTTCTCATGTTGTTAACTAATAAGATGTTTGTTTATCTTTGTAACACAAATTAAGATATTTTTGATAATATTCATAGAGCCATCTGACCCTCCACAGACATCAACACAACTGAAATGATCTCAGGTCCAGAAACGTACATGTAGTAAAAACAGGGACATAAGTGGCTCAACTTCAGTTTTGTGATCCTAAGAGAATTATTCGTTTTTTTGTGCAAAGAAAAATAATGTAATTTAACTCTACCATTCTTCTCCCCCTGACTAACTGTATGTCTACCGCCATTTTAGAGAGTATCACAACTCACCGCATAAGCAAACTTTAAGGTATTTGAGTTAATCAGCCTTGTTCACATCCGGGGGAAAGACGTAATCTGTGTCTGTTTTTGCCTAGTGGAAAACGTACGCTTACATTACGTTATCTTTATGTTTTAAAAATGTTTACAACTTTTTACTAAAAAAAGACAAAAATACAGATTAAGAAAATTGTTTTAACAATGTGCTCAAGTAATGTTGTAGTCCATATTAATAAGGCTTTGAATGTTAAATAAGATTATATGAAACTGAAAAAAGCAACTGTACAAAATAAAGTGCAAAGTATTGTAAATATAGGCCAAATCAAAGGGGATCATGATTCACACGGTCTCCTGCTGTTCGACAATACAAGATTTTCACTTGAACTGCCTGCTGTGTTAGTTTTGAAAAATGGAGGAAAACAAATATAGTAATGACTAAATCCATTTTGTACACTGCTGTATATTGAGCTTCCTATGTTTTCCCAAAAAAGCCATTCCAAAATATTTGGTCTGTTTTATTATTAAACATTTTGGATCAACTGTGTGGAATAGTACTAATTAATTATTTTCTTGTTGACATAAGCTTTATCCTTTGTTTATTCAACTTCTGGTTGCCAAGATATGTGAAAATGTTGTGTAGGAATGTGTAATACAGCTGCAGAGATTAAGATTTGATATCCACCTGTGCATATTTCCTTACACCTTATGACTATATAGAAAGAAGTATTTCTGTGATGGAGGAATTTGCTGCTCTTGCTAACATCCAAGTGAACAAATATAGAATTGAACAGTACACAAAGACACAGGAAGCACTACAGTTAAAAAAAGGACTGTGAATGATGTGTTTCTCAAAAACTGTGGTGGAATTGCTAAACCTATTTCCAAAAAGAGGTCCCAGCAAACAAAAATGTTTGTTTTGCTAATATTCCCATTAGGTAATGAAAATGTTATTTTAAAATGCTCTCCTAACATCAAAAACGTCACTTCTTCTTACATTTAAAAAATAAATAAAAAATTAACAAACAAATTATATTAATGTTAACGGAAGTTCCTCACTTTAAGGCCTGGTTTACACTATTGCAATTTAGTTTTAACCTTTTCAGCAGTGAGTTTAAAATATTCCAGTGGTCCTCCCAGAATGAGTTTTTTTTAGGCGACCATTATTTTAGAACGTTTGCCCTTACTGTTTCCACGGCGGGGCATTTTGCTTGTCACGTGACACACCGCAAGCACAATAACAATGTAAAACAGATGGATCGTTGTTATTTAGTTCTAATGTTCTAAATCCCATATGTGGGGCCGGGGTTAAAAAAGCTACCCTTTACACTACTCTGGCGTTTACCACCCTCGAAAATGGACTTTTGAAATCACTGCAGTCCCCATTTTAGTTTGAAAATGCTGGCATGGCAGAGCAAAACTGAGACTTTTAAAAAAATTATGGCGTGGCTGCCCACATTCTCTCTGCGTATCCTTGATGACTGTGTGAACACAACATCATGCACGTTGTTGTTCCCATAGATAGGTGTTTGTAGGTTCTTCATTCAACCACTCCATGCATGCAGAAGCATCCGCAATTTAAATAATAGGGAATCTACCTATACATATCTATATCTGTGACTGCATGAATGGTCATGTGACATGAGTTCTAGGTTGTGTAAAAAAAACAGCTAAACCAGCCTAGGCTGGTCAGGCTAGTCATTCCAGCAGGCCTTCCAGCCTAAACCATCGGAACCAGCCTGGCAGGCTGGAAATGTGCCCAAACCCCTCTAAAACCAGCCTGCTGAGAAGCTTAAACAAGCTAAGACCAAGCTGGTCTCCCATCTAAACCAGCCAACCAGCCAAGGCTCCTTTTAGCTGTTTTTTCAGCAGGGTCTAGTGTAAACGTGGATCATTTTCATTCTAAAATGCCGTTTTAAAACTAAAACGCACAAGTGTAAATGGGGTCTGTTTAACAAAGCTCTGAGAATGTTAGCCGGGGTCCTTCCATACTCCGCATAGAAAGGTTAAATCATCTGCACATCTCTGCTTATTCTCTTCTCACCTAGATGCCTTTCTGAATGTCAGCAACTATCATAAACTCTAAAGGTGTCTAAAGTGACTCCCATACTGCATTTTCTGCAGGCAAGAACCACTGTGACTTCACACTGTTTCAGATCCATCTTCAGACCTGCAGGTGTCACAGATCATTAGACACGGGTCACCTCAGTCGGACCCCCCAAAAAACTGGCACATGGCACATCCGAAACTGGACATGCCCCGAGGGAGAGGAAAGCAGCATTACTAAGACATGAGGAGAGGACAGCTGAAAGCTGCTCGGCCACAAAAGCGTGTAACAGAGGAACTGTGAAGGCTGTCAAAACAAATCTAAGGGAAAAATGCCAATATGTAGAAACAATCCAAAAGAGATAAGCATGAAATAAATAAACATATGTTGTTTAACTGTTCCAGATCCCCTTCATATTAATTACCAAGAACAAGCACCAATCATGGGCCAATTACTCCACTGGCTGCTCAATTTCAAATTATATTTTTATTGCTCGCTATTAGGCGGTAAAATTACATCCATCCTTGTCCACAGGAGAATTAATAATTCATAAGAAAGAAAGAGTCAATGATCCTTGCAGAGGAAATTCAAATGACCATTAAAGAATATGACTACCTCCACAGCTGCTGCCAGTGGTACTACAACCTGTGTTGAGAGTTATACTGCCTGAATACTTCCCACATATCCCTTTTACAATAAAGATGATCACTTTGTAAGAATGGGTTTTGTAAACAACATAACAAATTTAATGACTTTTTTTACCTTGAATATGTGAATGTAAACATCTTAAAAATAATTATATATTTTTCAATGTACCTTTTTTAATGTATATACAGTATATGTATACAGTAAAATTAATGCATTCACTAAAATCATACATTTTTGGTCATATTATTATACATTTTGAAATACTCACTGACCTTGATTCACAGTCAAGAGCTACAGCAAGGGAATGATTTCATCGGTTAAAAAATATAATTAAAAATATAATTATCAGTATAAGAAAGCAGGCATTATTAGAATTGTATTTATGTTATTTTAAATTTATAATTTTTTTTTATTACAAAAACTAATCGATCTGTTTCAGAGGACATGTGATAACCCCTCTAAGGCGTATAGGTTAGTTTTTACATCACAGTACTTGTGGATATATCCATTTTAAGGTGCTTCAAAATAATGGGCACCATCCATCCGCATTACCAAGCTCAGAAGAGCCAGGATACATTTTTTCAAAACTCCAACTGTGCTCATCTGAATAAAGAAAGTCATATACATCTAGAGTGGCTTCGGGGTGAGTAAAATATCAGCTAATTTTCATTTTTGGGTGAACTATTCCTTTAACAATGAACATAAAAAAAAAACACAAAAACAAATTAAACATGCCTTTTAAATGTATTTTTGAATGAAATAATAGAGCATCATGTAACTGACCCTAATATACACAGCCACTTGTGGTTTAACTATCTATAGATTGCAAGAACTTGTAATAAGCCGCAGGGTTGCAAGCGAAGCCAATAGCACCTCATTCTTTCAGGAAGCGTGCCCAACAAGGGTCGGCCTCTTCATACCGCAATTACTCATATTTCCCTCACAACCCTCAGAGACGGTGGAAGACAGCAGTCATCCATTCTACCTGCAGAAAACAAGTGCTGTGCATCTCTGCCTCACTCAGAAGCTCTCCTCACCCACTCCTTCTGGTGTAAGAGCTTTAAGATGAGCATGAAATACAGTGATTATGACAGCAATAGAAGATGATGGTTTGATTGTGTTAAATCTGGCATTATCAGACACAGTCCAATCAAAGAGGTTATCTGGCATTTAGGGAGATCTGTGCATCAAAATGACATCAGATGAAAAGAATTCTAATCCTTGCGAGCGAATTAAACAGCTCTGAAAAGGGTAACATGTCGTCGAATTGCTGACGAATGAAAGAATGTTCTCAAAATAAAACAAACAAAACTTCTGTGAAGAAGATGTCAGGGAAACAGGGTATCCCAGGATCTCTGTCAAATCTAAGGGAGTCTGTGGCTCAGTAGGGGTTAGAGAAAAAAAAAAGAAACAGGCCCCCCTCAAATGCTTGAATAAGCTGGAATTTAAATTAAAAGTCATACTCGCAGTTTATTCCTTTGCCCTTTTCCCTTGACTGCAACTTTCTGCAACTACATGACAAGAGCTGAACAGAAAAAAACTCAAATGTTCTTTGTGAGATGCCGTTTCTGAGATTGTGTGCAATTAAAACAACCGAGATATTAGAGTGCACAATGAATCGCACATAAAAAAAAAATAATGCAAATTAATTATGGATTTCATGTCAGTGAAAAGAGCATCTTGGGATGCAGCAAGCAAAACAGCTCAATAATCCTCTTTTCACACTAAAACCTTTTGACCTTCTATTTCTCCTTTCCAAACTCAGCGAGCCAATGGTGAAAGCCCCACAGAGCAATACATTAACCTGTGTATTTGCCCTGAGATATGTAACCTTGACTCATGAGGGAAAGGCTTGTGGCATAAAACTTGGTCCCAGACTGCCATGGCCATCTGCACCCCGAGGAGGAGGTCTCTCTGTGAATTTATTCAGTCTCACTTCATCCAAAATGTGGTCCTGTGTTGTTTCGATCTATCTCACTGTTTTTATTTTATGTGAGCAAAAGGGTCACTTGATTATTTTTTGAGGCACAGAGAATCTAGTGAAAAAAGATGCATGCTTAATATATTATAATATACTTTCAAAGAATATAATTAAGTATAAACGAAATGTAAAGGTTTGTACGTTTAATTGCTTGCTATATATTAAATGAAAATGTATTATATTTTAAATGTATGTTAAATGCAATTAGCTGAACTTTAGAGTGCTTTCTTGACCTACTTGAGTACATCTTTATTAGAAATTTCATAATTACTTTTATTATCTTTGAAATATGGTTAAAGGGGTCATGACACAAGGAATACATTTTTCCTTGATCTTAGACCTCTATAAGGGTCTTTGAACAATTAAAACATCCTGAAAAATGTATAGCTTCAATGTCCTCCTCGGTACAAAAAGAGCATTCATTTAACTAAGCTGCAATTGCCCCTTCGACATGTCTTTTTTAGTTACTGTTGCCATGTCCAACAGTCCATGGCGCTCTCACACCACACACCATAGTGAAAAATACAACACAGAGCAAAAATTACACTGACAATGTAATTTGGTGTAGGTCATATTTCTATCAATATTTCTATTAAGCATTAACTTTTACCAACAGTCCACAGATATTTCAATTCTGAACTGCTGCAATACATATATCAACATTATAAAATGTGCCCGAGTTCACGAATTGAACCTGTTTTAGTGCTGCTCAGTGGACATTTCTTTTTTAAAACTGCGGCAAAATGTGCAGTAAAGTACGTAAAAAAAGTGTTGCACAAAAAGTGCAGAGGTACGTATTTTTGTGAGACCAGGTTTTTTTTTTTGGTGTAGTTCCAAATTGATGTGGCACCTCAGTTCAAGCAGCATGTGAACCGATCATCTCTTTCTTTCTCTTTACTAGTCATAACACAAAATAAACATGAATTAACATCAGAAGGTATCTTGTTACAACAGCAGAAAGATTTTCAAGCTCACCGATGTTAATCTACCTGCCTGGTTTGTTTGTCAGAATGGTCAGATCATCTGTGGATCAAAGTCCATGCGAAAAGTCATTTATGGCCTATTTGAATATTGTGGAGCTTGTGATGTTTCACTGGCAAAAAATAAATTAATAAATTGCATATGACCGAGATGGCCAAAAAAGCAAATAATTCAATTTCTGCTGTACTCTATGCACTTTAGCTATTAAGTACAAATGGAAAAGTGAAAGAACAACCGCTTTGATGTGATGACTTTAAACAGCTTTCAAAAGGTCCACACACAGTGTCAAGAACAAGTAAATGGTTTATTTGGATGGTGTCCTGGATCGTGTCAGAAAAGTATGGGTTCGTTTTAAGCATTTGTAAAAATATAGCTCTGTTAAAGTTCACCCAAAAATGTATCATTTACTCACCCTCAAGTAGGACCAAACCTGTATGAATTGCTTTGTTCTGCCAAACATAAAGGTAGATATTTTGATATTTAGATATTTAGTATTTTTTCCTACTATGGAAGTCAATGGTGACCAGTTTTTTTTTAAATATCTTACTTTATGTTTGGCAAAACAAAGCAATTCATACAGGTTTGGAGCCACTTGAGGGTGAGTAAATGATGACAGAATTTTCATTCATGGGTGAACTATTCCTTTAATGAGGCACAGTGCAATTGCAAACATTGCTACATGGCAAACATTTTCATAATGCTTTGCCTTTAAATTACACTTTTATATGGATAACGCTGTTTCAAAACACTTACATGCATACTTTTCCACTTGCTATTGAATTAACCAATCGTAACAGACTTTAATTTAATGAAAAGTTGTAGGACAATCCATTAAAACTGTTAATTTCAGACAGAATACAAGAATAAGTGTTGAAAATAACTTCAATCTGACATGAAAAAGTGCACTTAAGCTTGTCATTAAACATTCTCTTTTTAATTACATTTAAATGGCACTTTATTTTATTAAAATGAATATCTGCAAGTAAAGTTAGCTGAAAATGCTTAAGATTTGAAGTACACAGTGAGAGTACATTCAATTCAACTAAGCACTCTACTATTTCACAAGGGCAGATTCCTGTCAAGACAATTTATAAAAAAAGGATGATCATTTAAGTCAGTTCTGCCGTGTCTGAGAACGCTGAATGCTACTATCTGTGTGCTAAACAAGACAGCACTGCCTTGTTGTAAGCTTTCTATTTTAGAAGCCATCTGCCGCAGCCTGATACTGAAGTATTTCACTCTAACAGATACATCAACACAACCAGACAGCCATACAAATGAAAATAATCCATTCCATCAAAATCTACTGCAGCACACAAAGCAGACAAAGGAGATGTCATCTGTGTCAGAACAAAGTGTGAAATGTTTGTTTCATCTCGCTGCAGGCCTTTCGCGAAAAACAATAGACAAACATCAGGATGTGGCCATCAGTCAGTCATGATATAGCCGCAGAGAAAAAGAACAGACAAATTACAGCTAATTGCGAGTTGAAAAATCAGGAAAGAAGGGGGTGGCAATTTTCGTGTTCCGAATCTAGTGTGTAAAAGCCTTTGAGAGGGCTGCTGGATGATCACAATGAGGCCGTGCAACCCGTACGGTATCGCCAACACCTTTTATGGGCAGAGGAAGGCTGTAACTGCCTATCACTTTATTAACAACACAGAGTTTGCTCGTTTCCTAGCAGCAAAGCACACGCTAAAAGACATTTAATCACAGACAGTGGGGAGCTATTAAAACCTGTTAAATGACAGCTCCATTTCATACACATCCAATTCATTGTTATAGAAATTCTCTCGTGAGTGACATTTGATTGACTGTTTTTTATGTGAATGGAAATACAGCTTTAAACAAATAGAAAAATCTCAATATTCAGTTGCCTCAAGTTATCACATAATAAAGGCTAAAGGAAACTGAATGTTTATGATCAGTAACTTTGAATGAAAATGAAGCCTAGGATACAGAGTTGGAAAGAGGATGAAATGAGCTAATGGCGCTTTTAAAAACAGAGATAAGTTTTGACTTTGAAAACGAAATGTCATTAAATGTCCAGTGACAGAATGTGAAAAATATATATAGAAATCTAAAAAAAGCGAACTGCTGATGACTATAATCAGCTGTGACAAGCAGGCAGATGTCTGCATAAACAAATTGCACTGTAGTACAAGCTTCTAAATAGCAAAAATATCCGGATTTATGCATGAAGGCCCTTTCACACCAAATGCAAAACTAAAATGTGAAACAAATCACTGCCGAATGGTCTATTCACACCAAGAGCGGAACGGATATCTGTGGGTCTAGACAAAAAGCAAATGCACAACGCTAAAACAACACCTTTCAGCTGGTTTGCCACCTGGCTCTCAAGAAGATGATTATTTCCCATCTCCTTGAAGATGACAGTTTAACAGTGTCAGAGAACTATATGGCATAAGATCAGTTAGCCAGATCAAGATTAATGTCTAGTTATGGCAGGAAATATATAGTTAAATATACAGATAATATTTAGTAATATAATATTTAATATAAGTTTGTGATTTTTACAACAAAAAAAAATTAAATGATTAAAAAAGCAAACATGAACAAAAATACAACAGCATGCTAGTTGGTTAATGTGATAACCTTTAAAATAGTTTAACTGTTATGTGTTCTGTCTGTTTAGTTTCGTTTTCTTGTCTTTATGCGATTATTGTTACTTTGTGTTTGTTACGAATAGAGGCAAGGAAGCGTGCGAGTTCACATGCAAAAGGGTTTATTAGGCTCAGGGTCAAGACAAACAAGATCTAAATCAACGTAGGCAGAGACAAAAGAGTAAATGTATTCCAAAGCAAAGGGTCGATTTCCATGTAAACAGAGTCCAAATCAGAAGGCAAGGCGAAGGTCCGTGGAGAAGCAGGAGTCGATAGCGAATAAATCCAA
>JAUYWG010000055.1:8988653-9000434 GCA_034779775.1 Enteromius afrohamiltoni
GGTCAGGAAATCAAAACTAAAATAGTGATAACAGAGCAATCCGGTTGTTTTAGTTGTAAAATACGACAGGTGGTATATTCATACGTTATAAGAAACAAAAATGATGGTTTATAAATTAGATTTGTCTTTTTTTACCTGGGTTATGTCATTAAGTACTCTTCTTAAAAGTATGCTGCTGATTATCCTCAGACTTTATGAAAAAACTACTTTGGATAAACCGATCCACTGAGTTGCCAAAGTCACGAATGTCCTAAATCACACTTGTGAGGCATCTGCACCCTGACTATGATAGACTACATCCCTTGAGAGTTCCACAAAGACACAATGTAATTTTTTACACATCATTAGACCACCCAAAGCAAACCTCCTCAACAATAAACTGTTGCCCCACTGTCATTACTATTCTCAATTTCGTCCCCCTCTGCGCAACAGAGCGCACCCATTCCCTGTGCATTTCAAAACAGATGGTGAGAGACAGATATTGATACAGTCATGCGAACTGACTCATCATGGAAGTAATTTATCTTAATTGAGAACGGAACCTTCCCGGGGTGAAAAATGACATTAATTTACTATATGATTAAGTGAACAACCGACTAAGGTAGAATGAAGATCAAGAGGCACGAATATGAGCCATGAATATAATTTTTTTTAAGAACGTTCTATAATGTAGGCCACAGGGCCTGTTACAAATTTGCTTTCTACAATCACTCTTTTATAAGTTCCTCTAAAGTTCTGCCAACCATGTCATTCTCAGCAAAGTTCTCTGATAGAGCATCATAAAACTACATGTAGATTCAAAAGGAAACCTTATTAATTACAGTGCCTGCCAAGCTACATTCCCCATATGTTAGAATCACTCTGGTGTTTTATTAAATGTTGCAACTCAAAGCATGTGCAAGTGGTCAGTTATACAGCCAGAAATGTGCACTGGCACATTGAACTGGGGCAATACTGGCAGTGCCATTTAGAAAGCCAGAGCTTTTAGTTTTTGATTTAGTCATAATTTTTGTGTCTTCACAAAATATACTGTTCATTTAATTTTTAACTAATTATTTTTTGTTAGGTCTACTAACTGTAGTCCTCAAAATGTCAAACTAAACCATGTTTTATATAAACACATTTTCTATACCTACTGTTCAAATATTGAAGGTTGGTAAGAGTTTTAAAAATATGAAAGTCTTTTGACTTTAAAAAAATATCAATATCTGCTGAAAGTTTACAGACCCCCAGGCCATCCCACATGTAAATGCGTTGGTTTCTTCATCAGAAAAGGTTTAGAGAAATACAATATTACATCACTGAATATGTGCCCATTGGTGAAAAAGTAAAGAATTACTAAATTCCTCCAAATCTGTTCTGATGAAAAAAGAACTCATTTACATCTTAAATGGCCTGAGGTGAGCAAATTTTCATTTTTGGGAGAACTATTCCTGTAATAATTGAATAGAATTATGGTGCTTGCCAAGCTGCATTCCCAGTATGCGGGAATCACTCTAGTGTTTTATTACATTAGAAGTTGCCACTGAAAAAAAGCCTGTGCAAACAGTCAGTTGGATAGCCAGAAACGTGCACAGACAAATTAAAACATTGGTAGTGCAGGAGAGAATCTAAAACATTACCTACCTTTATATAAGGTATCCCTAATACCTGTGTGCACATAGTAACTTGATGTGTAGTATGCAGTATGATTTAGTATGTAACCAGAGTGTAAGTACACACTGATACATACTGTAGTATCCACAGCTCTTATACTTCTGTAACTACACACATGTAACAACCCTCAGAATGGTATGTGTTACTACAAATGTGTAACAGGACATTAGAAACAAAACTTTTTTTTACCTTTTTTCACTAAGTACTAAGAATTTAATAACTAGTTGAATTGGTTACTTCATCAGGAAGGATCAGTCACCAATGGACATTCATTTAGTGCAGAGGATCAATTGGTAAGCAAGTGATGTGATGCAATTTTTTTCCCATATGTTTCCCAATGAAGAAGCAAACTCATCTACGTCTTAAATGGCCTGAGGGTGAATTTTCAGCTAATTTTCATTTTCGGGTGAACTATTTCTTAATAATTGAATATAATTATCTGCCTGCCAAGCAGCATTCCCCATATGCTAGAATTACTCTAGTGTTTTATTAGATGTTGCAACTCAAAGCCTGTGCAAATGGTCAGTTGGGCAGCCAGAAAAGTCCACAAGCAAATTGCACTGGGGCAATACTGGCAGTGCAGGAGAGAGTCTAGAACATGGCCTTCCATTTACGAAGCCTGACCCTATTTTGTAAGCTGACTGGCTGTGTATGAACGGAACAATGTGAGGTCGGTGTTGTTTTTGTATAGAATAATAATGAGCAGAGCTGTGACCGCTACTGCTGATCCTGCATGTGCTTCCAGCATTTGGGAGGAACAATAATGAATAGAACACAGGTGTGTGTTCGTGTATGTATGTGGCCATGTCCGCCGCCCTTTACCTTGGCAAACGGTTTGAAATTGTTTTATTGTCCAGACTAATCAGGATTCACACTGTGACGCCGCACGTCTGAAATCTATTTCCAGCGGCTAACAAATAACTAACAATGAATAAAGCACAGCCAGACTGTTTAAGAGGCCTGACCCATTTCGAGAGGACTTAACAATGCACATGCTCCCTCCATCTCACTCTTTCTCCTCCCACTGCTAACAATGCAGGTCTAATGTACCATGAGTCAAACGTTACAGTCAGCGCTCTAGGGCAGAAGAGCACCAGCCCATTAAGTTAACAGAGAGCCACGCATCAAGATGAGGGGTGATCCAAAGCATAAAACACCGGGCAATTTGTCGAAAGGACCAGACAATGTATACATCAGGACAATGCCATGAGATTTTTCATCAGAAACACAAGCAGTTGCTTTATTGGTGTTAAATGGTGCTGAAATGCTCACAAAAACACAATACAATGTTGCAGCATGAGCAGAAAGGCAAAATTACGCTTGTCTCCTGTCTGACAAAGCCAACCGTCATTTGTCAAAAGGGTCCAACTATTTTCCTACCAATTTCCAAGTAAAATGACTCTTCAGCGGAGTGTCAAGGCGTATATATGAAATGCACTGCAGTCTTTTCCTAGAGAGCAGCATTCCAAGTCACTTGAGTTTTATTTGAAAGCCAAGTGCCATATTTGAACAGTGACACTTCAAAAGCTTCTGTTTTATTGTAAGACACCGGGTCTTTTGGGAGAGTCTTTGATATTCTCATTGAAGCTGTATAGACACCCCTCTTGGCTCCAGATGGTGAATTCTAAGGTAACTTGGAGGCGATGACTTGTGAGTGAGACTTGAATTAATTTCCTTCATTAAAATATGTCATGAAGAGTAAAGCTTAATTTAAAAGGATGATTTAAAAAATACTTTTGTAGGGTTTTTTACATATTAAGGTACATGTACATATTCATTCAATATGATAAGGTCTTTTATCACTGGGAATCAAACACAGGATCAATTTCCAGTGAATGAATTAGCTGTTCAAAGCAAACCTTAGTGTTATTATATAAAATACCTTGAGTGAACTAAATATGCAATGGCCTATAGAGCCATTTAATTAATTCCATGGAGTCCAATGAACAAATTACTGAATGACTCACTCAATGACATTGCCTGCCACCTGCTGGAAGTTTTATTTTCTTATTTAGAGTATAATTTCAAAAAAGATTTGCATATTAATAAAAAATATGAACATACAAGTGTATAAGAAAAATTATCATGTAAGTAAATGAAAATATAAATCAGTTGACAGCCCTAGTTGTTACAAATCAATGTAAGAACGGAGAAACAACAAACAACAAGGACTACCCTAAACTGCTCAAACCTCACATTTGAATAGTCAGCAGCAAATCCTATTTGAAAATATGGCTGTGAGTCAGAAGCACCAGACTCTCCTTGCAAATTCGGAATTGCCCCACTTTATAGAAACAGCTCTGGGCTACTCTTCTCTCATGTTCAGTCCTCCATAAAATGCACTGCACACACTCTAATATTTGTGTTGAGCTGCTCTGAAACAATTTTGTAAATACAACTTTAACCACTGATTTCTAGTTGTTTTCTCTTTTTGAAGCTCAAACAAAGTAGTTTCACTTTCAAAATGAAGCACACAGTCTCTCCAGGACATGGCGCTGGTGGCATCAACAACACTACAGCAAGAAAACATTTGGGTGGTGTTATAAAAATAAACCCACGCAGTGATGTAGAGATGTGGGGGCATTTTTAAACGAGGCATTTTAGGAGGGCGTGGTTGAGTCTTAACTTTTATAAAGAATATCTCTTTGGTTTTGAGACTTTAGTCTTTGCAACTTTATGGATCTTATCTATGCCCTAACAGCTTGTAATACTCAAATGAGAAAGAAAAACGTGAAATTGCATCATATGACCCCTTTAATATATTTTTAAATCATTTATTCCCATGATGGTGAAGCTGAAGCCATTACTCAGTGTGGCATGAATTCTGATTGATAGATAGAAAGTTTACATTTATTTAATATTTTGAACATTATAAATGTCTAATAATTGACCCCAGACCTTCAACAACACTTAAAAAGAACATGTGAAAACTATAACATTTTATTTTAAAATTATAAAATCGTAATGCTATAGCTCATCACTGTCTTATTTAAGATTTAGCGTTTTTTTTAACACACATTCTCAACAGAACTTACACATTCTGACACATACAGTTCACTTGTCTATTTGTATCCTGCTAAACTGTAATGTTGCATTTATGTTGTGTGTATATCTAATCAATTCCATTTAAATGTTAGCAAAGCACTTTAGGTTACCCGTTGTCATGGTATGTTTACTATTTATTGCCAGATTTTTCCACCTCATGCTGATCAAGCAGTCCAGATGAGAGAGGATACACAGCAGCCTACAATCAATTACCTCAAATAGTCAATCATGGGTTGGCACAAACCGAAGCAGCAGCATCCACCGAGGCTCTTTGTATACTGAGTTTGACTTGTTTGAGGTATTGCTTGGGAAAGCAGAAGTGGTGTACTTTAAAGGAACACCAAACAGAACGGCAAATGCATGATGGGAAAACAGACCTGTTGGCACACAAAAGAAGTCCATTAAAGACAGAGACACCATTTAGCAGGAAGAGCTCTGTAGTACTGGAAACTCTGGAGGCTGAAAATAAACATCCTTAATTCTGCGAACATGCATCAAACAATAATACACTTCTGACGCCTCTACTAATACAACACAGGCATAAAACATAACCATACAGCATGCACAAATCAAGAAGTATTGAAAAATCAAAAACCATACAAATTTAAATGTATACTGGGTGTACCAATAACACTAGTATTTCACTAGTCTCCTTTTTTAATAAGCTTTTTTTATATTTAACAACAATCAGATAATTAATCAGATCATTTTAAATTAACCTTTTTTTGTACTGTATTTCAAATAAATGTGAGACTTTAAAAAAAGAGACTTTATCCAAAAACATATTTTTAAAAAATCCTAACTACGCCAAACCTTTGGCCAGCAGCACCCTAGTCACCCCTTCTATATCTCTTAGAGAGGCTTGTAGGGGAAAGCAACTTTTGTCACATCAACACTACATGGAAATCAAATCAAAATTCATAAATCTTGCTCACAACAACACAAGAAACAACAAAAACACACAGAGAGAGAGACATAAAGATGCACAGTCTCCTCTCAGGGCCTATAAATCATACCCGAGCTGAAGCAGAACTCCTCCTTCATCCATCTGCATTGTGGAGTTCTTGCCGGCCGTTTGGCCCCACAGCCTTGTCAGCACTTCACACGGAGGTACTTCTGCGTCTCCTCAGACCCACATGTATATATTTATTCCAATCACAAAGGCTTATGCCTTATTTATACGCCTGCACAGACAGCACCTTTAGCATCTGTGTGGGGTGTTTAGTGGTAAATTGCTACAGCCATGCAACATCACAGAGGCCGTCCGGGCTGATTCCTGCACCTTGAAGCACTGGAGCAGTACTGCAGGGATACGCCACACTTTTGATCTTCGGTGTATTAGTAAAGTGTGTCAGGACAGAAACTTAAAACTTCCCATTTAACTCCCACTCATTCATAATACTGTATCTGAATTGCCGAATTGTCATTATGAGACCACATTAAAGAAAACTGGAAATCATAACCGAAATTAAAACAAATATTTGTTTTGGAATATTGTATAGGAGTTGTAAGATTTAGTTGTTATGGTTATGGAAGAATATTTTAGGTTCTAAATTGTTATACTGAAAAATTTATATATATATACATAATTACATAATACGTATACATCATTTTTTTAATGTTTTCAAAATATGTATCTCATGCTCACCAATACATTTCATTAGACAATTTTATTAGGGATCAATTTATCTGAACAATAAAAAACAAAAACAATGTAAAATATTACATTTTAAAATAATTGTTGTCTATATTTAATATATTTTTTAAATGTTATTTACAGCTGTGATGGCAAAGCTGGATTTTTAGCAGTCATTACTCCATTCTACAGCATCACATAAATCACTTTGGAAAAGCAGATTTTCTGCTTCACATTTCTTTCATCAATTTAAAAAAAAAAAATGGTTGTGATGCTTTGTGGAAAGCATAATACATTTTCAATATTTGTTAAAGAATGGCAAGAACAGCATTTATTTGGGGTGAAAGGCGCTTCACTGTATTCACTGCCAAAAAAAAAAAAAGCTTAATTTGAAATCAGCCATTAATTAATTCAAACTGACCACAACCACAAATTTACTGTATGTATGCATGTACGGTATGTATGCACACATACAAACATATACATATTTTTCACATGCTTTTGTTTAATTATTATTTAGATTAAATTAGAAATATTAAAAACACAGGGATTTTCCTAGTGGACTTTATATTCTAGTATTAACTTTATTCATGTATTTCCAGACACACAAACAGCCGGTTTAATTATATTTCTCAAATGTCTTTGTTGTTTTGTAGATTAAATCTACAAAAAAACGACCAGATGGCTCTATTGACTTTATCTGTAGATAAGATTCTTTAAACAGCAGCTGTTTTCAGGAGGTTATGAGAACAACATATGGTCAGTGTTAGTCAAGGTGAGAACAAATAAGAATGGCAACACTGTTAGATGATCAGCAATTGCGGTTTTACAGAGGAAGGACCTGACAAAAATCTTTCTGACTGTTATAAATGCATCCAAACTGGGTGATCTGCTCGAGAGGAGCTGACTACATTAACTTTGCGTGTAAAATAAATTAATTTGTTAAATAACAGCGAAAGAATCAGCAAAAATTAAAACATATATATATATATATATATATAAAACAATATTATATTAAAAATGCCAACAAAAAAAAAAAAACTAACCTACCAGGTTTACATTCTTTAGATACTAGAAATTTGAAAGAAATGCTGCAACATCCACAAAACAAACAGCAACCAATGAAAAACTATTTCAGACTTTAAGCAAACACAACTTTCAACAACTTCAGAGAAATCCTACTAGTTTATATAATGAAGCTTGTCGTTCATAAGATGGAATACCCAACGTTAGTTTACAGCGCATGTTCGCAGATATAAATATAGCAAAATTAATAGATTAGTTTATCCATAAAAAATAAAAAAATACTTGTATATGTCTTTGCTTCCAGTTACACAAGCGCTTGATATCTGCTCATGTTAAGAAGCGGACTGCAGTATTTCACTGATAGACTTTAAGTGCCATCTAATGGTTAGATGCATACATTGCAAATCAATATAGCAACTACGGTCGCCGTGATTTTGCCAAAACATGATCCTGGATTAACATTACTGTTCAAAAACATAGACTTATCCCAATCCCTACCCCTACCCAATTTGTATGCCTACAATCAGTGAGATTAACAAGGGCTACCTAACCGTGATCATAAGCCTAAAACAGATATTTCCAGAAAAATGATCCCTCAATTCTGATTGATTGATTGGAATGTTGTACCAGGATCAACAGAGATGTTGATCCAGGAGCATCTTGTACTTGGTGAAATCCCGCTCACCAGCAAACTGCAATGCATTCACTGCAGGTCTTTCTTTTAGAGGCACATTTCAGCACAATTTTTTTATTGTGAGCATAGGCCTAAATAAAAGTAAATCCACGCGATCCCACCGGAGCATCTCGTGGAAACAGATTTCTTTTTAAATACATTAGTTTTGGCGAGACATATATAATATTTATAAGGAACGCCATTAGTCTATAATTTGTGTTTTTTTTATGATTTGTAGCTTTATATAGTTGTTGGAATGTGAAATTAAAAGCTTTAATTGCGAGTCATATCCTTATTGCATATATTATTTTATTATTTTTAATTATTATTTTTTATTATTATTTTATTATGTTTTGTCCGATCCATTGATCATTATGCTACTAATTTTTTAAGAGAAAATCTTTCAAAATTTTCAAACTTTTCTATTCAAATTTTAAATGGATTATATGGCACTCAAAGGTCAACAGATCATTGCAGGCTGTCTGTTTAATATAGAATTTGATCGATTTAAATAATAATAACTACAGGTTGTTTTTGTTTCGGTGAATGTCTATTTCTGAGATCATAAAGTGTGCCCCCTATGAAAACGAAAATTGCATTTGATACAAAGACTGTAAAATAAAAATATATATATAATTTAGAAGAAATATGTGAAATTGTCTTATTTTAGCGCTAAATTGCTAGAAAAAAATGAGGTGGCCTATATTATGTTCCTACCACTGATCTATAAGCTCATTTATATAGATAGGCTATAATATATGTAGATTAGTGGCTTCTACTTTTTATCTTTTTTTTTTTTTTTGCAAAAACAAACATCTATTCCAGTTCATACTCCAGCGTAATAACCCACATTACAAACAACACAAGTAATAACAGCTGTCGTTATAGTTGTGCCCTTGGCTTTGTGTGGAGCATTGGAGATTCGTGAATGACAGTGACACTCGTGTAACGGTGGACTCGTGAACGCCACGTACCTCTTCTAACAAGCGTACTTACCACGTTACCATGGGAACCTTTGACCGACAGGTTGCCTGTTCAATAACAGAGCAGCGCGGAAAAAATCAAAGGCGGAAGCGCGATGTTTCTCCAATCACCAGAGCGAGGGGCGTGGCTGCACGTCTCAGCAGGCGGGGTTTACAATAAGGAACTGTGTTTAGCACACACCAGGTAAAACAAGTTGCAAATGAGCTGTCAGAGCGATTATATCTGTGACGCTTGATCGAGGAGAAAACAGCAACATCGACTTAATAAATACCACTCTCAGGGGATCTTTTAGGGTAGGTGTTCACCTGTTGCGCCTTAATGTCAGCTTCTGTCTTCTGTTTTACCACTGATGATGCTTGAAGGCGCGAATGGTGGAGTAATATAGTTTTGTGTTCGTGGAAATTCAGAAAATAGCGTATTTAGTGCAGAATGTGTATGTAAATCGCGGATATGATTTCAGTCTTAACACGTATTAACACATTGGAATTATTTATTCGTAATTTTTATTAATGATGTCTTCCTTGTGACAGACAGGGATTGACAGGGTTTATTTTAACACGTGCCAGTGACGTCACTCTCGGGTAGTAAGAAGTTCCCTTTAAAAACAAATAGCCTTCCCATAACTTGTGCTTGTATTTTGATTTGGATGTTATCTAAGACTATGCAGGTAACGATAGATAGATAGATAGATAGATAGATAGATAGATAGATAGATAGATAGATAGATAGATAGATAGATATTTGGATTCTAATAGAAATCGTTATAATAACAATTAATTTATATATAATATTAGTTATTATAATAATTATTAATATTATTATTGTTGTTGTGTAACCTCCAAAAAAATTACTTATATTTTTTAAAGAGATAACTATATAGTTGTGGGTAATTTAAGATACAATTATATATATACATATATATATATATATATATAATTAATAATTATACCTACATATACTAAAAAGTTTTTTTGTCTTTAAGAATAGAATTAGAATAGAGAGTGCTACAGTTCTACAGGTCAAATAAATATGAAAGAGATGTGTTTTAGCTAATACTTAATCTCAAACATGCTATAATTCCATCAGAAATGACAATGGTGATGTTTACATCTCATAGATGTGGGGACCATCACAATTCTTCTTGATATTGTGTCTCTGGGCTTGTTTGGATGCACTGCCAGTCGCTGTGGAAAAGACAAAAGTGAGCCCTCCAGCAGAGGAATTAGAGCCACCTAAAAGTGTCGTAAGTAATATGATTTAATAATTCTTTTTGAGCTTTTTTGAAACAACTTATGAAAACATGTCTATACTAATAGTGTTAAAACCTAGTGTTCAGATGGGTGTGACACTTCTCTAATATGCAGTGTGAAAAGTTAAGACAGGTTTGGTAAACAAGCAGCCATTACACATGTGTTGCTCTTAATAAGCTGTGCCTTGAAAGGAAAAGGAGTGTTTGGCTAATATAGACTAACTCTGATTGCTTAGTCTTTTTGCAAATGTTCACATAGGTTTAAAAAGATTTGGTCTCCCTAGTTATATTTCCTTGTCCCACACTGTACATCTCATTTAAATTCATTTAGGACACTGGATTGCACTATGATCGATATCTTAGAGAGGTTATTGATTTCCTGGAAAAGGACCCACATTTCAGAGACAAACTTCATAACACAGACATGGAAGACATCAAGGTATTGCACCACTTTATTTCCCAATTCAACTTTGCAGACTGGCTTAATCGGATTATCTAAACACCCCATTGCTTAACTCTTATTCTCTGTGTGGCTAAAACAGCAAGGGAAACTGGCTAAAGAGTTGGACTTTGTCAGCCATCACGTGCGAACTAAACTCGATGAGCTAAAGAGGCAAGAAGTAAACAGACTGCGCACCCTAATCAAAGTCAAACAAGACATGAATGGAGAAAAAGGTATCACAAGAAGCACTTTACTTTCGTTATTGTTTGCTCGCATCTGTAATAGAGTATATTGTGAAATGTCCTCCACCATCTTTGCTTTATTTATGGTTGCCAGGCTCACAAAGTAACAGGTTTGGATATAGAATGTTTTATCTGAAAGTGCCATTTATCAAACTCCACATATCACAGTATACTTTATAAACCCTGTAACTCTGGCTTGCTGCAAAGACAAGAAGCCTATATGAAAAATGACATGCTCTTAATTTCCATAAAGGTATGGCAGTAGACCACCAGGCACTTCTGAAACAGTTTGAACATCTGAATCACGTGAATCCGCATACATTCGAAGTGGAAGATTTGGATCGCCTCATTAAATCGGTAGGCTCTATATCTGACTTTCTCTAGGTTTTATTCTACCATACTTTTGTTCGGGGCAACTTTTTTGATTGGGTAGGTGAAATAAGAAAATATACTGGCCACACATATTTATTGCCTCATTATATATTCAATGTTTTATATAAATAGATTTTTCTAGGACTATGGGAATTTATTGATTTAGCGGTTTC
Organism: Enteromius afrohamiltoni; assembly: GCA_034779775.1. Classification (NCBI taxonomy): domain Eukaryota; kingdom Metazoa; phylum Chordata; class Actinopteri; order Cypriniformes; family Cyprinidae; genus Enteromius; species Enteromius afrohamiltoni. The sequence continues at coordinate 9,000,152 of JAUYWG010000055.1, forward strand.
TATTTAAAATGCAGGTAACTTTATAAAACCTTATGATTTTATCCCTGTAGCTCAAAGTGGCGCTAGCAACACCAATTTCATGGATTTCATTCCTAGGGAATAAAGAAATTGATAATATGTACACAAGTGCTGCCGAACAATTAATTGCAATTAATCACATCCAAAATAAAAGTTTTTGTTTACATAATATATGTGTGTACACTGTGTATATTTATTATGTATATATTAGTGCTGTCAAATGATTAATCGCGATTAATCGCATCCAAAATAAAAGTTTTTCTTT
>JAUYWG010000055.1:9000534-9018112 GCA_034779775.1 Enteromius afrohamiltoni
TTTTATATACTTAATAAATATACACAGTACATACAAATATACTATATAAAGAAAAACTTTTATTTTGGATGCGATTATTCGCGATTAATCATTTGACAGCACTAGTATATATAAATACAAACACACGCACAGTATATCTATTGGAAATATTTTCATATATATATTTATATAATTTATATTATATATTAATATATACATTTTTTTATATATATATATACGTGTATGTGTGTGTATTTATATCATAACAAATATACACAGTACATAACATATTATGCAAACAATTTTTTTTTTATTTTAATAGCGCTTAATCGCAATTATTCATTTGACAGGAATAATGCTCGGCCTCAGTGCAGTGTCCTTTTGGGTAAAGTGCATAAATTTAAATGTAATATAAGAATGCGACATTTAAATGCACAAATGTAAACTAAAAAAATCCACATTTTTTGCAACATAGAAAAAATACTTGCTGTACGTAGTTTTGTGTATTTTTGCATCTTTGCAGCTATATCACTGTCATAATTGCAATGGATAGCTGCACAGATGCGTTTGTTGCTGCTGTAAACCGATCAGCCCTTTTTATGAAGTTTTGTACCCGTTCACCAAACTTACATAGTCCCAGAACAGATCTTTGGGTGGAGTGAGGGAAAGAAACATAAGCAGTTCACCTTACTATTATAAGTCAGAATGATTTTGTAACTGATATTACGGTAACATATAACATCTTGCAAACTGTTGTTTTAAGTGCCCAAAATGATGATAAATGAAAAGCAAAAACTTGTTTGATTCTTTTGTTTTAAAATGATTATTTTCACGTTTGATTTGTACACATCACAGCGAGGGTTAACAGCTTGTATTGTTCACCAATTTACATTTTGCACAGTTAATATTGCACTACACTGTACATTCCCAATAAATGTACATATCCTTTGCACATACCACTGTAAATTGATTATGCATTTTTATACATAAGTCAGTATGTCTGATACAGTAAATAACAACCTGTAAATACTACTCCAAACTACTACAGCAACTTGTACATTGTTCGTCTATCTGCAATTTCTGATTATAGTTAATACAACCTGTATATTATGTTCATATCACTGTATCCACCTGTAAATATTATCCAGTTTCTGTTTGTACATATCTTCTATAGGCGCACTTATAACTTATACCTGTTTCCTGCTCTTGCTGGTTAGACCTAAACTGCATTTCTTTGTCGTGTACTTGTACTTGTACATGTGTAATGACAGTAAAGTCGAATCTAATCTAATCAAATGCAATTCAACATTTTTCTCCAGTATGGGATGAAGGTCTACAGTATATAATGATCTATTGGTCTCCACACATTTACATGTACATTTTTTTCTTCCTTATTTTGTCAAATTAAGGCCACTAATGACCTGGAAAACTTTGACAAGGAACGACATGAAGACTTCAAGAGGTACGAGATGGCGAAAGAACATGATCGGAGGGAACATCTTAAAACACTGGATGAGGAAGCGCGCAAGAAAGAGGAGGAGCACTATGAAGAGATGAAGAAGAAACATGCAGACCATCCCAAAATCAATCACCCTGTAAGCTGAAGATGCATTACCGTTATAAAAAGTATAGAAAATGTATATTTATTGATATTTAGCTATTAATTTTTTTATTGACCATATATCTTCTCCAATTAATTCATCCACATAAACACAGTCCCTTCAAGCTCGCATTCAGATCCTTCTCCAACCAATGCATAGATTTGGTCTGTATGTGTGTAAATAGGGCAGTCAAGACCAATTGAAAGAAGTCTGGGAGGAAGCTGACGGTTTAGATCCCAACGATTTTGACCCAAAGACGTTCTTCAATCTGCATGGTGAGATCAGTGAGTTGCTCTGTTCTGAACACTTAGATTATATCACAGCACATCTGACATCTGTTTGCTTTTACAGACACTAACGGAGATGGCTACTTTGATGAGCAAGAGCTCGAGGCACTGTTTACCAAAGAGGTTCCCCTTAATAACCTTTCCATTCAGAGCTATCATAATAGAGTACTTTGAGGATTTTTATGGGGTGCTAAATCTGATGCTTGTGTCCACCGTGTTCAGCTAGAGAAAGTCTATGATCCCACACGTGAAGAGGATGACATGATGGAAATGGAGGAGGAGAGACTTCGCATGAGAGAACATGTGATGAATGAGGTGGGAGCATCATCAATTCTTCTTTGTGCTTATGATATCTTTTAGAGATGGTTTGCTAGTTATCATGTTTTTGTTTTGTCAATAGGTCGACGCTAACAGAGACAGGCTTGTTTCACTAAATGAGTTTATCACTGCCACAAATAGAAAAGAATTTCTAGAACCAGATGGATGGGAGGTAAATTTCTTTTTTTTTACTTTTGGGGTCAAAATGACACAAAATCCTCCCTGTCTGCTTTGCATTAGGAATAACGGTTCACTACTGTTCTAAGTTTGGGAAGAGTCTTTTTAAGAGATTTCTTTCAAAAACACTACAAAATACTTACTGACCCCAGACTTCTAAACAGTTGACATTTAATCCGATTCTTATATTTATGTAAAAATGTCCTTCGCCTGCTTCCTCTTGAGACTCTGGAACAGAATCCAATCTACACTGACGAAGAGTTGAGAGAGTTTGAGGAGCATCTTGTTCGAGAGGAGCATGACCTGAACCTGAGGTCAAATGACCTACTGAGACAGCGGGAGGAGCTGGACAGACAACAGGAACAACTTAATGCCCAGAAAATAGAGCTGCAACGGGTAGGAGAGTGGGAGATTAAGAGAAACAAACAAATCAATAAATAAACAAACTTTACAGGACTATGTTATGGAGTCCTGATACACCTCCACACAAACATGAACAAATTTAATAATTGTAGTTAAAAAGAAGGAATTTGGAAATTAAAAACTGCTAAAAGGTCAGAAAATATGAAAACCAGTGATGAGTTTATTAATGAGTAAATCTAATTACACCTGACAAGAACATATCCATATGGCATTTTACCCCTAAATATAAATATATATTATGCTTAAAAGTATATAAAGCATATTTTCTGTGATGTTTTGTGACACTATTTTCATATTAATTAAGCACCCCCCCCCCATTCACATTACTATTTTTCAAATAAAACTGAAAGATTTAATTGAAAGACATTAATATTTGTCTAAAGCAAGGATGCATTACATTACATTGAATAACAAAATGTCAATAAGGCATTTATATTCTTACAAATGATATACATTTGAAATAAATTGAATTTTTTTTCCCAACTTATATTCATCACAGAATCCTGGAGAAAAATGTAAAATATTTTCATATAACTTTTGCTTAAGATTTTTTCTTTCAAAAAGCTCAACATTTACTTTTTTTAAATTTATTATTATTATTATTTGTTTATTTATGTATGTGTATATATATAAAAAAATGTACTCTAGACTTGTAATAGCACTTTCATATTATTGCTCTTTCGCTTTGCTTGTCCTCTTTCGTAAGTCACGTTGGATAAAAGTGTCTGCTAAATGAAAGGTAACTGTATTATTAGCAATCCCGCACTTTCAAACTAGTGTATGTGATTAAGTATTGGTCCACTACTTTTATTATTTACTAAAATCTTCCCTTTTCAAAACGTAACTGAAATCTCTGCAGCTAGATTTCTCTTACCTCAACACTTTCTAACATACTGACGTTTTCTGTTTTAGGCGGTAGAGCACATGGAGCGTTTGAAAACACAGAAAACTGAGCCTCCGGTGCCTGCCAAAGGTTAGTGTAATTGATACACATTTTTCTGGTCAAAACCATTTTGCCCCATCAGAAGGAACAAAATATGCATTTTTCTATCGTCATATTTCTTTGTTTTTTTATGAATACAGTACCTTCTGCTGTGGAAATATTACCTGGGGACAGTCAGCCTATGTCACAAGGTCACCAGCAAGACCTCCCCGCACATTCTTAGCAGCTTTAGCTAACAGAATTCTTTGTGGACAATCACTCTTCTGATCAAAAGTGCAGATAGAGAGGAAAGGAACTGTACTTGAATTTGTGTTAATTAACTGTACATTTGTTGTTCTTGTGTCTTTTTGTTCTTTCGTGTCTGATTTGCACAGTGTTTGCACAAACATGGCCAAACCTCATAGGATAGATCTCTATTCACATTTAGGCATTTGATATTATACATGGACAACAAATAGTTTGTCATGTTACGTGCCCCAATTCAGCATGCTTCTTTTTTTTTAATGAAAACATACATATTTTTATTGAATACATAAGTAGGAGATAACATAAAATAACAATTTAGTATTCTAATTGTATGGCACTTAATTTCTTTTGGCTTTAGTTTAGGTTACGGTCCATCCTAGACTGATTCACAAGGGTCTGAAAAATGTAAAGAATTACTACTGCAACACCAATGAATTATCAAGCTATTTTATTTTAATATTATGGTTTCCAACCAGTGTTCTACTGTAAACTATGTAAAAATGTGGTCTTTTTTCCCCTTGTTTCAGTATCCTTTGTGATTTAATGAGTAAGTAACTGTGCTTTATGTGTCTTTACAATGCATTAAATTATGTCAGCTTCACAAAATATGTGCTCTGATTATTACTGTTTTTAAACATGCAAGGTCATATGATTTCACCAAAACCACTATCTATTTTTTGCCGTAAGAATCTTTGAACCTTGATAGAAGGTAATCAACTGACTTAACAGGAGGATATTTATCTGATCCATCACAGCATGAAATGATAGCTTCATCATCAGGTTGTACAAAGAAGGCCAAAGACTGACGTGTGCTGGAGTCACCTGCAGGGGGCACCAAAACCCTGTGAACCTGAGGATCACGACAACAGAAACTAAATAAATGAGCATTGCCTGCTCTGCACAATTAAACAAATCATTAGTAAAGATACTTACAGCAGACACATAGACGTCGCTGGTCCACCTTTGCATTAGGTCTGCTATGTTAATCAGAACTGTTCCAGGAATGCTGGGGGCTGAAATGAACTCTCCAGCCCTGTTCAGAACCTGAAGGAGAAGAAGATCCAAAATTACTATCCTAAATGATAAAGGAGCACCGGAATCTTTCTGCTCATGTTGGTACTCACCTGCAGTCCGCCCTCCGGGCTTTGGAAGAGCAAGGTGATACTGCCATAATCAGAGTGTTCACCACAGCGCAGCTGGTTTTCCTTCACACGTGTGCTGTTCACTGGAGGGTAGTACAGAGTCCGTAGAGTCGTTCCATTCATATCATCTTAAAACAAGCCATATCATTAAGGCCCTGCAGATAACCCAGGCATTGATTCACTGGGAGCAAGAAGTGAATATCCACTCACTTACTTCCAATATACTTATGAGCGCCGAGAAAGACCTCTGCTCCCAGGTTCAAACCTAGAGCCATCAGTCGGAGCACTCTGAGAGAAAGTTCCTTACAACGCAGGTAAAATGATACTTGGACATCTTGAAAATCATTGACTCCTTCTGAAGGCCAATTCTGAACACATTGACAGTGAAGGATACCTTGAAGTATCTTAATGTTAATAATATATAAAGACAAAATATGCGTTTTATAGATCAACTATCCTTGGTTGACTCTGTAAATGTGGAAAACTTTACAGAGGCAACAGAGGAGAACTTAGTGGTCTTTTTTTGGAGACCGGTGAGCTCATTTCGAGTAAGAGCGTTGCGCAATCAATGCGCGTGCACGACTGAACGAATCACTTCCTGAGATGACTCGTTCTCCTTTTCACTCAAAAATGTATAATTATAACTGCCAACGTTATGCTGTGTTCACACATATGGGAGACAGTAAAGGGGAGAAGACAGGAAATAGATATTTACGATATCCGAGCTCAAAGATGCTGTATTAAACGCCTCCTTCAGATCACCGGGACGTTGAGGATTCAAACTGTAATATGACATGATAATAAAAAAAACATTAAATGTTTCTCCATCACTCGTAATGCTTCTGAAGCTAGAGTCCGACGTGCCTTTCCGTTTCTACCGAAATCCAGCCGTGGTTTCCATTACATGAGAAACTGCCTCTGCTGAAAGGTTTCTTCATGCTTTCTGGCAAACAAAAGAACCTCTTTGAAACCCCCATGACTTTGTCCACCTGAAACAACGGACACAGAATAATAATAGTATGCCCAAGCACCTACAAACTACTAGTAAACTTCTAACAAATGAGTAAAAACGACAAACCTCTTCCTGATTTATGCCCGTGTTTTTTAGATAAACAAATCCCACCTCGGTAAAGGCATTTCTTAGTTCGTCACTTAACTTCTCCATATTATCAACTGAAATATTGGTCTTTTCCAGTTCGTACGCACTGAAATCTACGACCGGTATCTCCATAGCCAGTTACTTTTCCTCCAGCTAACAAAAAAAAAAACCCAAAGCCTAAGTTTAAAATTATTTTAGGAATCCTTCCCAGGACAACGCAGCTCAGCACTTTGATCAGTTGTTAAAGATTGCGGAGTACTCCAAAGTCACTGGATTTTGGCCTATTCAATAGTATTTATATTGTTTATACAGTTAGTAGTGTTTTAAAGTCCCTTTCCTAACCTATTGCTTTGTAGCACTAGAAGTTATATCATTTCCAATGGGTAAATGTACAAGTACGCTTTCTGAAAGCAATACAAAAAAAGCATTTGCATTTTGTTTTTTTGCATATGCATTGCAATCTTGAGTACATTTGTTTGCAAACTGTGTTAAATAAAATATTACATATAATGTGCACATCTCTCTGACAAAATTCTGTATTTTTATTCAATTTAGCAAACATTCAAATGTTAATGAGTACATTTTGTAGGCAAATAGTGCACCATAAGATTATCATTTATTTTAGAGATGGCTTTTGAAAATAGCTTTCACAGAAAAACATGGGGTCTACATCATGAGAATATTTATACTGAAACGTGGTTAAAAGAAAAGACAACAATGTACAACTTTATTTTGTTTGTTCACCGAAAATACCTGCAGAGCCAGAAAACAAATGTTAAAACAATTTGCTCTTGTCTCCAAGATTCTTACTGAAAATGATATTTTCATTTGGAGTCATGTCTTGAAAACATCGACGAAACAAATACATTTCAAAAATGTCCATTTCTTCTATGGTTTCTTTCCAAATTTGCTCTTTTTGTCCTTATTTTTCTTCATCTTCTTGTTTTGCCATTGTTCTTTCTGATTTATGCCTTCCACTTTTCTTTTCTTGTCACTAAGAAGGAAACAAAGATAATAGTTCATAGCAGTTCACGATTCCAGGCAAAACCCAAAGATAACTTAACTCTCCTTACCTCTTTATGCTAACAATAGCTGTCTGTCCTGCTTTCTTCAACACTTGGTCCCATTCCTCATCATCTCCTCGAATCATGTATCTTTATAAAATATAATCATATTAGAAAGAGGGGGGTCAACAACACAACATTTTACATCTACCTGATGTGTTCATTCATTCTAAAGCTCAGAGGAAGGGTAAAAACGGTAATGAAAATGTAAACATCTCAGGAGAAAACTTTGTTACATAAACACTGTTCGGAGTATTACTGGGAATACTCACTCGGAAAGATTCATGTCTTTAATCTTCTCCATATCCTGTTTTTGTTTCTCTTGGAACTCTTTGGCTGCATCATTCTAAGGAACAAAATACAATATACAAATTTTAATATACCGTGTCAAAAAAAATGCGTCTCTTCAAAGAAATGCTGTTCTAATGAACTTTCTATTCCTTTGAAGAATCCTGGGGAAAAAATGGTTTCACAAAAGAGCAGCATTTTCAACATTGTTAATAAGAAAGAGATGTTTCTTAAGCTCAAAATCAGCATATTTGCTTTTTTAAAACATACTGTTTCTTTAAGGATGTCACACTCATGCCAGAACTGTGACATCATAAGAGAAGGACCAGATGGGAGGAGCATGTTCAGATTTGAAATAAAGATTATGAAGGCAAACTTTTTTTCCCCTTTGATTTACTTGCGCGGATGAATTGCTCACCAAAAAAATACCAATGTACGCAAACAAAATAAATATAGTATATTTTGACTTTAAAATAAAAATAATACATTTTAAAAAAGTAAAATTGTTAAAGTTGTAGAAATATTTTGCAGTACCACCATTTAATGTCTTTTTCATCAAATAAATACCCCCTTTGTAAGCATTAGAGAGTATCTATATGCGACCCTGGACCACAAGACCAGTCATAAGAGTTACATTTTCTGAAATTTAGATTTACACATCATCTGAATTAATAAGCATTCCATTGATGTATGGTTTGTTAAAATAGGACAATATTTGGCCAAAATACAACTATTTCAATATCTGGAGGTGCAAAAATCTAAATATTGAAAATTGTCTTTAAAGCTGCCCAAATGAAGTCCTTGGTAATGCATATTACTGATCAAAAGTCATTTTTAACATATTTACAGTAGGAAATAGGGATATCAAATTTTCAATCATTTCCACAATCGATTGTCGTTTAAATTAACGACCAATTAATTGTTAACCTTAATACTGTAAAATGCATCTATTGCAGGGGCATATAGTCAACGGCATGAGCAAATAGCTCTCCAAATGCCAGCTTCCTCGCCCTAATGAAAGGGGCTTTTAGTCTAAGTAAAATGCTAGTAGCAGGATATTAAAATAAATAGATGTGATTATGAGCATTGATAAAATTCAGAGAGCGCGCTGTAGTTATGCATTTCAAATCCTGCCGTGGACACCGCTGAACGCAGCTCTTCAAAGGGTTTCATGGCACTCATTGTTTTTAAAACACCATAGCAATATTTGCAATTTACATGATCTGGATTTAAAATAAAAGCATTTTAAACGATAGCATGGCGTGTGGGCCTACGATGTACGGTCAGAGATCGCACTGCTACAGTAAAACATAGGGCTCCTGTTACCCATCTGAAACATTTCAATGGAAGTATTATGAAACAAGTGAGGTACAAAGCTTTGTTAATAAGAGAAATAATTGATTAGCAGGTAAATAATACATTGACACCATGCTTTTGGATTCACGCCAAGCACATGCATTTAAATCAAGCCATACTTCTGTTTGGATGGTTAATTTAATAAGATTACATTTTTTTTCTCCAAATCTTCCCTTACTATCACTTAAATTGTTCCCACATTTAAGTTAAATCATGGATTTTCTCAGGGAAAGTTAATAAAACATGGTCAGTAGCCATGAATTAATATGTCGTAGGAACGAATGAACAAGTTTTAGGAATTAATACGTCTGTGCTGTTTGGTCGGCAGCTGTCAAAGTGAAGTTAGGCAACAAACAAGATAATAAAACATGACTTAATACTACATTTCAATACAAAGGAACTTTGTGCTGCATCTGTTTTAATGTAGGTTTATAGTTTAGATCATATTAAAAGCATAGTTTGTATATTAGTAAAATATTCTCGTGAAAGATTCAGCTCCTTCACGGTCACTCACAGCCGCTTGCGCGTGTTTTGTACATGAGCCGTGCTAATCAACCAGATAGCTTTAATCGATTGCATCTCTTAGTGACAATTTATCAAGCATGGATTAATCGTTGACATCCCTGGTAGGACATTTACAAAAAATCTCCATGGAGCAAGATCTTCACTTAATATCCTTATGATTTTTGGTATAAAAGAATTGGATAATTTTTAACTGAATATTTTTGACCGGTAAAACGTTTTGGCTATTGCTACAAATATACCTGTTTTACTTGTGACTGGTTTTGTGGTCCAGGGTGACATAAAAAAAATGTAAAATAAAATAAAAAAATAAAAAATTCATAATCTAGTCTCATACCAGATCTTCATTTAGTGTCTGCACAGTTGGTTCCATGCTTATATCTTTGGTGGCCACCATCTCTGCTTCAACCGCATTCTCCTGAAGAATGTTGAAGAACTGCAGGAGAGATAAAAATGAACAGTAGCTACACACTGAAATAACAATACAGATTAAAAGAGGTAGAGGAGTAGATCTACACGGTATATTTCTCACTCCGTCAAGTGGAAGTGGTCTAATAAGAAGGTTCAGAGCCAATCTTTGTGTGTTGCCTTAATCAATGTGTGCAAAAACTGTGCTAGGACTTACCTGCACCACTTTACGGATGACACGGTTGAACAGGCCCATAAGCTGAGAACCAGGCAGCTCAATCTCCTTTTCCAGCTCATCTACACTCTTGTGTTGAAGCCCAATTCCCAACAGTAGAGCCTAAAAAAAAAGATTGGTTTTGTTTTATACGCATGCCTGAACACACACACCAGAGATAGAAGTCAGCTTAAACTAAATAACTCATACTTATTATACTTAAAAGCATACTAAGTAGTATACTTAGTATGCTTAAGTAAGCATACTTACACACTGGGCAACAGAAAGTGTGATGTCTCCCAGTTGCATGAGGAAATACATGCGTCCAATAACAGGGATCATGTCCATGATGAGATGATAGTCCACCATGTTTCTTGAATACATTTCTAAACGTTTCAGGTCGTATGGCGTGAATGTGGCTGCTAACTCTGCACTGGTGAGTGCTGAAGATACAAAAGTCACCTTAAAACCAATACACATATAACATTTACTTTACCAGGTTGCAAATGTGGACTTGTACCTGCTGGGCGGTCATCCTTTGCGTTCTTGTTCTGCAGTATATTGAGGGCTAGGGTCGGGCTAAATTTGCTGAACTGGAAGGATAGTAGAGAGAGGAATCTCCGCCGGAAATCTGGCCAACACAAGAAACATTAGTCTTTCGAAAACATATCGTCTTTCTGGAATACTTGATTCTGATAGGTCAAACTCTTTATTCATACTATATTTTGAGAGACTGGGAATACTCACCCTTCCAAAAAGCCGGGAGCCACTGGTCCTGCTCTGTTGACTCCTCAGCGTTGAGCTCCTTCAGCATAATGCACGAGTGCTCTCCAGTCAGGTCATTCTACAGGTCACAATATAAGAATACACACTTGTTACAAAGTTACAAAACTTGACAATGCTAAATAAATGTTGCATGCTTACCGGAGTCTGTCTTAAATAAACGGGCACAAAACCGGCCTTTTTCCAGAATCTGTAAGGACAAGAGCAAGAGGAGATCCCAACATGTTTTGTGACAGCACTACAGCATGAGTATCGCTGTAAAACCTACTCACTTCAGTAGTTGAGGAGTGAGACCGTAAGACACCCCGAGGTAGTCCAGCTTCTCGGCTCTCCTCTCATGCAGCTTCAACAGCAACGGTGGCAGGTCTTTCCTGGGAGACACCACCTCCTCCAGTAGACTGACAGCCTGTACAAAAAAAATATACAGTTCATAAGACATACTTAAATCAATGATTGTTATTTATTACTACTTTCGGTCGAGTATATTATGCGACTTCATCAGGTAGCATTTCTAACCACTATAGAGCAATATGGATTATCTTAATCTTGAATTTCAAAACGTACTGTATGCAACGCTGTTACAGAGAGCTAAATAAATTCAGTTTTTGTTTTACAAAAAGGTCAAACTAAAGGCATCAATTGTAATCAGTTCTGCATAAAATCAATTCTATCAGTATACATGCATTATACAGTATAAATGCCACAGAGAACATTACCTCGCTGCTCACAGATTTGATTGTGCTTGTTGTTGTCTGCTCTTGCTCATCCAGAAGAGGAAACTGACCTTCATAATATTGCTGTAGCAGTTGCAATGCACGGCTGCCGTAACCCATCTAAAGAGTGCCACATTAAATCACAGATGGGCAATGACATAACTGGTCAAATAAGGCAATAGTGGAGCAACTTGTATATGTAAGCTTTTCACTGGTTGTATACAAACTAAGGAGGAGGAGAAGTCATTTACCCCCTGATAATCAGGATTCACTGCAATACGGACGATCCGGCCCCCAGAGAGGCTTCCGAAGTCAGGGTCTTGAAACTAAACGCAAAAAACAAGAGCATCAGAATCATTTCAGATTCACCCTTTGCAACAATTATTTGAAAGTATGGCAAAAAATAATCTACATACACTACTGTTCAAAAGTACGTTTTGAGCAGTTGCGTTGCTTAATATTTTTGTGGTAACCATCCTATTATTTTTTAGGAATCTATGATGAATAGACAATTTTAATTTTAGCAATATCATAATTTTCTTTACTGTAAGACTTTATAATTTGAAAAATATATTGAAAAGAAAAGCATTAGTTTCTTAAATAAATACTGACCCCAACCTGTAGTTTAACCTGCAGTGCAGTTTCATTTTAAATTAGGGTTTGTTACCTGTTCGGAAACGGTCCATGGAATGAGGTCACCTGAAGCTTTCTTCCCTCTGGACAAGCTGTTGAGGACGGATTGGCGGGAGATCTCTCCTTCCAGACAAACCTGTAACAGAAAATACAGATTTCACTGAACAGTTCTTCCATTATAATAACTTCAGATTTTAGATTCTGCAATATTAGAATTAAATAACTTGGGCTCACCTGGACAACCGCTAAGACCTCTGGGAGTGAATTCTGTGTGGGTGGAACAGGGGGCAGCAGGCAAAAGAGGTGGTGGGCAGGAGCATCCGAGAGCATCTGGAGGTCATTAGGTGAATTCTGAGGAGGAAGAGGAGATTGAGTCAATATCAATCTGATGATAGAATTTGTGACATGATATGACGCTCTGATACAGTGGATCCCAACAGTGTCCAGGTCACTCTAGAAGACCTCTGTGCTGGTTCTAACTAAAAGTTAAAAGTGTTCGCATTAAATACCAAATGAAAGGAACATGACACTTTTTTTTTTTTTTTTTTTAAAAGAGACAAGTTTTCCAACTCACCTACAGTTAAACAGTTAAGTTTTACTGTTTCTGAATCCATTCAGCCGATCTCCGGTCTGGCGGTAGCACTTTTAGCTGTAGCTTAGCATCGATCATTGAATCTGATTAGACTGTTAGCATCAAGCCTAAAAATTACTAAAGAGTTTTGATTATTGCGACAGCATGAGAGTATAGTTCCTAGTTATATCAGCCTAGAAAATCACAACTTTTTATTTTTCGTCGGCCTTAGTACACAATGTTGCCAGACTCAGAGATCAGCTGTATAGATCTAAAAATGGTAAAACTCTAACTCTAAGGGAGAAATTTTTTTTTTTTTTTTTTAAAGCTTGTTCCTTTAAGTAATTGAAACTTCTAAAATCACAAGTTTGTGTAAAAAAACTAAAAACAGGGAATAGAATTTACTTGGGTTGGTTTTTAATATCCTGTCAAGTCAAAACTGTTGAGAACCACCGCTCTAATGCTAATATTAGATATTTATTTACCTTGTAATGTGATGCAACGTAAAGTGCCATAAGACGCTGGAGGAAAGCCTCAGAAGCTTTATGATAACAAAACAATGTGTCTCGATTTACATAATAGCTGGAGTAAGGGATTAAAGAAAGTAGATGAGAGCCAGTGTTGTGGGTTATTTTAAGATAGTAGATATTATGTGTGCATATGCATAGGTGTAAGAATGATAGTAGATAAAATCATATGCAAGACAAGCTAAAATATGAAATCCCATTTCTGCCATATACCTCGATAAATCAGGTTTATGAAAAGTTATGATTCTATAAGTTAAAATAAGTCATCACTTTGACATAAACTATTGGAATTTGGCCCACAATTTAAAACTTAACTTAAAAAGGTAAGTCATAATTATTATGTAAAAAGACAGAATTGTGTGTCATAATAGCAAGTCACAATTATGAAAAAGAAACTTAATTCTGACAGTTATAATTATGAGTCATTTAAAAAATCTACTTTTTAATCTTATATTCCATTTTTTTTTAATTTATAATGACTTGGAATATCATAGTTATATTATGACTGTCACAATTTTTACTTAATCTCATAATTACAACTTTTTGTCCAATAATTATGGTTCAACGGAGCATGATTTTTTTCTTTACCCTGTGGCAGAAATAGCCTTCCATTCTCTCAAATCAGCATTATGTTAGAACAAACATAATGAACATTCACTGCTGAATACAGAGATCTCTTTGGACTTTTAGAGGATACAGGTCACATGTCTGGGGTAAAGGGCAGCCGGAAATGATGCGTGGTACATTCAGGCAGTCCAAACACAGTAGATCATTCAGCCATTTCTCCACATGGTCCCCCTGGCCATATCGAATAGACTCATGGAGGGTCACCTCATGAAGACTTCGTGCTGCATGGCAGGTAAGGTGTGGTTTACAAATTATACACATATCAGCAGTCCGAAAAAAGGTTCTTCTTTTTCAGATTTCTAAATCTCTATCAGCAAGTCGAGAGATATTCACCTGCTGCCAACCTGGCTGTGCTGGTGTTTCTGTTCTCAGCCGAGAGATTCAGCTGGCTGTCTGCACTTTGCTGCCTTAACTGCTGGATCAGCTTAAGAGACAGAGAGCGACCGGTGCCCTCATACCTGCATGTTGACATGAGGATTACTGCATTGTTATTATTCCACTGTAAAAAGACCTAAAAGCTCTTCAAATACAGACCCGTTGATTGTAGATGCCATAAACACAAGGTAAGGCCCCAGTAGTTTCTTCACTAAAGGCAGTGGGATGGCAGCAGCCTCGTCGATTACTAGCAGCTCTGCCTGGCCTAACTTCACCGCATCAGCAGGGTGAATGTACTGCAGATCAAAACCAAGACATGAGAAAAATTATCAATGATTATTACAGAGTTATGAATGATGCAGAATGCACTACATGTATATATTGTTTCTACGGTTCTGCATATTTTATACATACCAAAGTTAAATAAACCAACTCTAAGCAAAGAAAGGCCACGATTTTTACCTATTTGAAAAACGAAAATGATGGAAAAGAAATGCAGAGATGGAGGTCAGTATACCTGAATGGTCTGGCGATGTTCCTTGAAGATGTTAACACGAATCACAGCTTTGTTAAACTCTGGGTTCAACGACTGGATTATTTCATAGTCCAGATGCTCCTAGAATTTACATAAAAATATGGTTCCAAAGCATGTTCCAAAACATTTTTATAACATAATTTATTAAATATTAAAGAACGATTAGGATTTCACTTAACTCAAAGTTATTATAGCTAAATACAAATAAAACTATTAAAAACAAAACCTTTTTGTTAGATAAAAAAATAAAAAGTAATAATATAAATATTATAAAAAATCTAATATAAAAATAAATACCAGATTAAAACTTAAATCTGTGTTATTTCGGTTAGTACGAAAAACTAACAAAACTTCTCTTAGCCATATTAATAATCTCTTATTTGACCCTATAGCAATCTCTATTGTTTATTTTGTAGTGTATTTTTTTTTTTTTTTTTTTAACTGCCCTTTTTAGACTTGCATTATTTTCATTTACTATCATTGTTTTTTTGTTCATTTTGATTGCTTCCATTGTCCTCATTTGTAAGTAGGTATTCCAAATAATAATAAAAACTGCAATAGTATATTATAGATGCAGTTTAACTCATTGTGTTAAAGTGACACACTCTTGAGACAATAAGGTTTAGTTGTGGTTACATCATATCTACCCCTATGTCCAGTGATGATTACCTGATACTGGAGAGCGTCAAAACCTTTAAATACGAACTCAAACAGCGTGTGCAGATTGTCTGGGCTGGGTGATGTGACAAAGATATTGGAATAGCTGAGAAGACAAGTACAACACAAACACATTCAGTTATTTATTACCATAAATTGCAGTCAGGAGGCAAACATAATGAGAAAAAACACCCTACTACATACCCAAATGCGACAGCTCCGGCTACAGCCAATCCCAGAGCGGCGGATTTGCCTCGACCACGAGCAGCAGTAAGAGCTACAGTGCTTCGCAGGGTCTTCTCTGAAATAGCCTCAATGAATTTCAGCACTCCTTTGGCCTAAAGACATAAATACAGACAAAATGAAATATTAAGCTGGGCCACATGAAACACATTTACATCAAGAGTTATTCTGTTTATACCTGGTCCATAGTTTTACAGCTGTCCACTAGAACACCAACTGGCTGTGTGTCCTGTAAAGACTCCTTTAGGTCCTTCAGCTCTTGCTCCTTTGGAGACAGTCCATCATCCTGTTGGCAGATACAAACATTATGAAAGTCACATGAGCTAATTTTCAAACAAAACATTTTAATTATAAACGAGGCTCACCTGCGTCTTTGGAGGGACAGGTTTGATGTTGGTAATGTGAGTTGAGACTGGCAGAATGTTAAGCTGGTCATCAATCACAACACATGTCTTACAGGAGGCGAGAGAAAGGAGGAATCTGGAGAAAATAAGAGTAGTATCATTTTCGTATACTGTTTTATAGGATAAAATCATGTGGACAGTGTGTAGCAGAATCTGCTTGGGAGTTTGCGTTACTTAAATACTTGAGAATTCAGGCTGTTAACAAAGATGCTTGTGGTGTATTTAAAATAAATTCAAACTTAAATATCAGTATTGTTATTTTACAGTTGTACTTTAATATATATATATATTTTAAATACCTGACTTTTTCTTTTTTGATTGTAAAATAGCATCACAATAGTAATATGTTTTATGATGAATTTATAAAATAAATAAATTAAAAAACAATATATATTGATATGCAAATTGGCAAAATATTAGGCCAAAAACACATCACATCTGTAGCTCTTACATTCATTAAAAAAAAACAGTCAGAAATCAGAAAAATAAACATACCACAAATAAATTACATATATAAATTAATATGCACAAAAAAGTTTTTTCTGCTGCTATCTACAGGTAAATGTTTACTGTTTCTCATTACACTACCTCCTTTTTTTCTGTATAGGACTTTAAGGATAGGATAGTTTCAGGTAAATTTGAACGTTAAACTGGTTTGTCTCTTCTTATTTAGCTAGCTAGTCAGTTTTTTTGTGTTTTATGTTGTAACTTTTGTCATATGTAGCACCTTGGTCCTGGAGGAACACAGTTTCGTTTCATTGTGTACTACTGTATATGGTTTTAATGACGATAAAAGCCTACTTGAAACAATAGACATATAAATATAATTATATCACAAGACTGACCTTTCATTGAACCTCCCAACAACATCCTGGTGAGCTTCTGTCCTGTATCGAGAATGAACATCCTAAAAGAAAACATGCATTAATAATTTAATATAAAGGAAAGGAAGTGACATGTGGCCCCGTACTTGGAATTTGTGCTCTGCATTTAACCCATCCAAGTGCATGCAAACACACACAACAGTGACAAGTGAACACACACACACAAACTGTGAACACACACCCGGAGCAGTGGGCAGCCACTGCTGAGGCGCCCGGGCAGCTGTTGAGGAACGGTGCCTTGCTCAAAGGTCTCACCTCAGTATTGAAGGTGGAGAGTGTGCTGGTTATTCACTCCCCCCACACACATTCCCTGACGGACAGGGCTTGACATTGGCACCCGCCCACCCTCCAAATGCGGATAAAATTCGGCTGTGGCGGGTAAATCTTTAGTTTCACTAGCCACTTTGGCGGGTAGTTTATTCTTTGGTATGACAATATATTTTTGTTGTAGTTTTCTATAAAGGCATTTGATATAATAAACACATTGCAACTTAATATTACGCGCATAAAACTCCCATGAGCACTTATATCAACATTCTGATACTTGTTTAGAACGTGC
>JAUYWG010000055.1:9043024-9055186 GCA_034779775.1 Enteromius afrohamiltoni
CTTTTTCCTATTTAGCACCCAAACTCTGGAACAATTTACCTAATACTGTTCAGGAGGCAGGCACACTCTGTCAGTTTTAAATCTAGATTAAAGACACATCTCTTTACTCTAGCTTACACAGAACACACTGAAACACATCTATTAATCAAATCCATTATAGGATTGTTAGGCTGCATTAATTAGCTCAGCCGGAACCGGGAACACTCCCCTTAATACATGTACTTGCTACATTGTAAAAAGAATGGCCTCTACGCTAATATTAGTCTGTCTCTCTTATTCTGTTCCTCAGTCCGTATCTAGATCAGTACGGTGTACCAGCTCAAAGAGATGATCTTCATGAGAACACCTAGATGAGCTCAGTGGACAGATCGCCGGATCCAGATGCACACACACACACTATAAGTCCTTACACAATCCAATGGGTTTAAAATTGAACTGAAAATTAGGTGCTGGGCATCCGGCCATAGGAGAACTGGACCCAGCTAAGCCTGGTTCTCCCAAGGTTCCCCCCCCCCCCATTCTTTCATGGATGGGGTTTTGGTTCCTTGCCGCTGTCACTTGCTTAGTTGGGGACACCTGATTTCCAGTGATTATCGTCGTCTTGACTACAGAGACCGTCTCTGCATTTGATAAATAAAGTTTAATTCTCATCATTATACATTACCATTACTCTGTTGTTCTATTTGATAATGTTCAGTGCTTTGCTACAATCTGTATCGTTAAAAGCGCTATATAAATAAAAGTGACTTGACGTTAGGTCTCGGCACAAGTGGCAGCCGCCTTATACGCTGACCATTCAAATAGAAAACACAAATGGAGGAATAGCTTTGACAGTCTTGTGGAATAAACACAAGACATTAGATTTTGAGAGTTTAGTTGTGAATGGGGGCCTCCCAAACTGCTTGATCCATGCCTGACATTTCCCACCCCCCCCTTGGGTTTTGGTTTTCGGGAAGGGAAGGAAAAAAAAAAATTATTCCACCACCCAGTCCAAACTTAAAGGATACAGGGTTACAGGGCACTAGCACAACGCTTCAGCATGTTTCCCCTCGCTTGAAAGCTTGACAGACCTCCCACGCCTAGCTATAGTTGCAAAGCCACGATTGGCCTGTGGCAGTTTGGGGCGTGGTTTATCAAAGGGTAAATTTAATCCAGATAGTTAAAATCTAATACGCAAATTCATTTGAAGCAGTAAAGATCAGTTATTACAATTAGAAGATCTGAGATTATTTGAAAGATGACAGATGTAATAAGCTACGTACGAAGAACGTGCCCCTGGAGTTTAAAATAAATGTGGATCTACTGAATTTCTTTTACATGTATACATTTATTCACAAGCTGGGGTTGTCCTGTTTAACACTGAAGATAATGTATACCTGCTTTAAATGGACTAAAAATAATTTTTCCAAACGCATTCATCTGAAGAAAGTCATTAATTTGGGGTGGCATGAGGGTACGTAGATGAGCAAACTTAAATTTTTGAGGAGTGGAGTTTCCTTTTAAAGAGAAGTCTTCCTGTTGCTACTAGTTAAAAAAAAAGTCCTTAATTAGTCATTTTCATTTAGACACGTTACCGTTTGCATGGACTGGAATGGCGCTGCATTGACATTGATGCCACTGCTGTGCAAGGGTTTGGGTCCAGGCTGGATCACCTGGGTCTGGGGGGCAGGAGGGAGCACCGTAGATGGAGGAGGCTGCTCCGTCAAGGGAATGGAGGCCTAAAGAGGACAAGCAATAATTTTACTTGCCGAAAATTACTTGATGGGCATTTTGTGTAGCAAACTTTTGGTTGCATCAGAAAGCTCATATTTTAGCTACTTAGTAACAAATAGTTTGGAGAACTCATGGAATTCATTAAAAAAAAAAAAATAAATAAAAATAAATTGTCCTTGACAACTTGCCTGAATAGGATCAATGGAGTCTGTCTGTGGTCGAGGATCAGCTGCATGAGAAGGCTGGTATATTGGAGGCGGTGTGGAGAAGGTTTCTGGTGATGGAGAGACCATGGGGATCTGCAGAAAAAGTCAACTTACCATTATCTTCACACAGATATAAGGTCAATCTCATCTTTCTTTTTCCAGACAGTTCAGCAAACTCATTTCTATCCAGAAGAACTTGGCTACACTCACTTGTGTGGGTTCAGGCTGAACGCCAACGACAGGAGACTGGGTCAGACGAGACTCTGGGTGAGCTGCAGGTTCAGAAACCAAAGCACAGCAAAGTTAGCTTGATTTAAAATGTTTAACTTATAATGCTAACTGAATGGCCATGTGGTGGAAATATGTACATACCGGGTTGACACACCATTGGCGGCATCTCCATACTAGCGACCGGCTTCATAGGTTGCGCCGATACAATAGCCGGATCAAGAGATTGTCCATCAAAATCAAGCATGGAGTCCTGAGAACAAAAATAGAATTTAGCATGCATATAAACACATCAAATAAGACAAATCTGCACCAAAAAATAAAAAAAACACCTGCATGAAGTTGTATGGTCCCTGCATCTGTGCCATGAGATCCTGAACCACCTGCTGTCTAACCACAGGGTCTGAAGGGGGTGTTGGAGTGACTGTGGTCAGAGGATGGGGCTCTGGGATGATGGGGGTGGGGGCGGTCAGAACCGGCTGCATGGAGTTAACCACCTGTAGCAGATTCAATAGGCTTTAGACACTTTTAAAAGAATTAAAAAGGCTAAGAACCACTGATGTTCTAAACAAGGGCAAAAAGTAAAAGTACATAGTTTGTAGTATAGTTTCTAGAGTAGCTTACCTCCGTCTCCGCACTCCATTCCTCTCTTTGTTCCTTATCGCCAGTACTGTATGTGCTCTCCAAAACAAACTGCCTATTTACAAACTGGAAAGAAACAACAGAGGTCCATTAATATGACAGGTAGTCAAGAGGAAATTCAACTTTTTAAACTTTACAGGATTTTCGTAGGATTTGAATTAAACGTTACTCAAAAGTCCTTAAACTTGCATTTTACAAAGTGCATTCAACTAACTTGCCTTACCTCTGTTACCTCAACTGGAATTGGTTCTGTATACGCTTCTGTAATGTCACCCTCTGTTAAGAGACATCAAAGTCAGTTTTCAGAAACAAGGCTCTATTGCAGCAGTTTCAGAATGCCAGTCACTCGATTGAGCAATGTGAAGTTTTACCCGTGTCAGGAGGGTGCTCCTCAGCTTCAGACACTTCCACTACAGCCGTCTGCTCCTCTTCCTCTGTGCAAACTCCATTCTGATGAGACTGCACTCTTTCAAAGTAGCCACTCTGTAAAACCCGTTCCAATGTCTCATTCAGTGCTTTATCTGGAAGACAAGCATTTACACACCTGTTTAAATATTTAGGATCCATTGTCATTCAGAGTTGTACTTCTAAAATTATCCTCTTGCTTACCAAGGATGCATTAATTTGATCAAAAATCCAGTAAAAAACAGCAAGTTAAATATTACAATTTAAAAGATCGTAGTATCACTTTAATGAGTCCAAAGAATAAAAAGTAACTTATTAATAAAAACACATATACATACATATATATATATATATATATATATATATTTTAAAAGGCTTAAACGACTGTAGAGGACCATCATACTGCCAACCCAGCTGGCGCAAAGCACATAAATTTATGTATGAAAAGCCCTGGAGGAAGCTTTCTAAGGAAGGGCTACTGTAGGTGATAGATTATTTTTAATAGTTTTAAACTGGTTACAAATTAATTAATCCTGTGAATATATTAGAAGTGTTTTAATGTGCCTTTTAACTGGCCATCAACATGCCACTAGCATCAAGACTGGTAGGGGTCTCACCCTTGGGCAAAGATTTAAATTAGACCTATGGATTCCCTTTATTGATGAAGTGATCTGTCACATTCAGTGTCCTTGGCTCACACTGTGATGCAGAAGACCAGGGACATGGATCATGCCACTCCACCCACTGCTGAATCAGCACATATATCACAGCTGAAAGCTGCAGAATATGCAAGGTGCATATGCCATCTAGGTCTTGCTTTAGTAAACCTTTGGTAACAACTCAAGAATCATGCAGAAAAATGTATGAAATGGTCCAAATAATCCACCTAAATTCTCTTTTTCTCCCTAAAATGTTTCACAATATATTACAAGATTATAAATTAAAAAAAAAAACAGCAACTTTAAACCTTTTACTCATAGATGTTATGAGCTATCTGACCCTAAAAAGATGATTAAGAATTCCATTTGACATACATGTTGTTCCTGCTACAGGCTTGTCCTTCCCCTCTAAAAGTTCCCATAAGTGCTGTGATGCTTCTTGATACTGGTCAGTTAACCTGTGTGAGATAAAAGCATCCCATTATGAATATACAATCAAAAAGACAGGTCAACTATTTTCAATTAGGCCAAACATGCAAACACACTACATGTTATGATTGATATGCGTGACCCTGGACCACAAAACCAGTCGTAAATGTTAATTTTCCGAAATTAAAGATTTATACAATTGACGTATGATTTGGAAGGATAGGGCAATATTTGACCGAGATATAACTATATGATAATCTGGAATCTGAGAGTACAGAAAAAAAAAAAATGTTGAGAAAATCACCTTTAAAGTTGTCCAAATTAGATCTTATCAATGCATATTACTAATCAAAATTTAAGTTTTAATATCTTCATGAAACAACCTTTACTTACCATCCTACAGATTTTTGGCAAAAAAGAAAAAAATACCATGTATTTTTGGCTATTGGTACAAAAATACCCCAGCGACTTAGTGAGTCTGTGGTCCAGGGTCACATATATTATTATTTTATATTCACCCAATCAGCACTCAATCCATATGGATCTCTTTTATGTCATCTATGAATTTCTTCACGCATCAATCTGTTTTAAAAATTTGGAGAGGTCCAAATGTATCAAACTCAATTCAGAGAGATGCATTTGAAAGGATGTAAAAGTTTGTTTACAGCTTAGTTTTTTCTTTGCAAGCTATTTTGAAATGATGAAAAGTAGTGTGGATTGGGATGACCGCATCTACTTCACCTGATGTTTTGGTCACGTTCAGGCCCCACAAGCTTATAAAACTCATCCAGGGAAGTAAGGTCAGTCTCAGTAAGCAGCGAAGGTCCCCCGGCTCCTTGAAGTAACTCTTGCCGCACACTTTCATCCCCAAGTCGGTCGAGAAGGAATTGCAGCTCCAGAACCCGTTTCAGCCTTTTCTGTTCCACCTCTTCGCGCTGGAGTTGCTCACGACGTGCTGCTTTCTTAACACTCTTCTGGATCTATACAATGCAATAGATGAGGGGATACAAACATTCTTATATATAACCTTCCAGAGAATTTTGCTAGTAGAGCTACACACATTATAAAAAAGAGCATCTGTTGGTCTAGGTTATGGAAGAGAGCAAATTCAATTTTCATGTACTCACTTCTTGACCCAATGCCAAAAAGCTCTTGTGGAGTTCCCGTGCAAACTCAAGGTTATGGATTACCTCCTGGTACTTAGACAAGGCTTCCTAGATTGATTTAGAAAATAGACAGGTTTCAGGAATCTGAAACACAATTAACAGGCAACAAAAACATGGAGTGTTGTTTACTCACCAGCTGGTCCTGGTTGAGACGTTCCCCTTTGACGTTTCTGGCCTGATAATCATCAAGCTTGCTCTGCAAGATGACAAGGAACAAAAACAGAAATTAAAATAAATACATTTTCAAAGTTTGTCAATCACAAGAACATTCAACACAGATAAAGCATATAATCAGGCCATTCCAAAATAATCTTTCCCAGTCATTTGTTTGCAAGAATACAATAGATTATAACATCTTCTGGGGTCAGTAAGGATTTAGGCTTTTGAAAAGTCTGCTTTTAGCGTCCCCCGACACTTCAGAAACAATACTAAAATCAGCATGTTCTTAATATTACTTTAGAAAATAATGACTAACTGTTCTTGATTCTTTTAATAGGAGGAGTAAAATAGCAACATTTATTTTTGGTAATGTTTTTAATGTCTTAGTGTTACACATGCCTCGCTGAACTTAAAAACCTTTGAAGAACATTGTATATAATAATAATAATAATATTTCGCAATCAAAATGGATCACGAACAAGGACTTTGTTCCAGAAAGCTCCAGCATGTGGTTGAGTTATGTGGAGATTATCCCATTTCACAGTTGGGAGAGATGGAGCAAGTTGACCAATGACATGGCCATTTTTATTTATTTTAACTTTTTATTTTTTAAAGTCATAATGTCATAACTGTTCTCTTAAAAAATAAAAATTAAATCCCTAAATTAATTTAGTCTCTAATAACGATAAAAAAACAAAACCCATGACTGTCATTCAGCGGTTAAGGGTTTAGACGAAACATGAGAGGGAAAGTCGTTTCCCAAGTGAATTATCCAATTAACTGAATATATCCCTTAAATATTCGACACACAATAATTAAGCCGATAAATAACAAAAGCAATGCGTTACACTTTCACCAAGGTAAGTCTCTCCTGCGGAGCTAAGAAACCGGCAGCATCCAAATGCGCTTACCGTGCTTCCTGAGGACACACCTGCCTGTGATACATTTACCTCGGCAAGACAAGTCCAACACAATCCAAAATATTAACTCCTCATTTAAAAGCATTTTTGCGTCGACAGTTTCCCCATTTTTAGCAAGCTAAACCCGCTTCACGGCGCCATGTTAGCTTTATCTCCATGTGCGCGCGAAACAAACCGTGCTCTTACAAACTGCCAAAATGTCCAGAAACGTATCGCGGATTACAAAGAGAAGGTAAACGAGTCATTTTGTAATGCATTGGTATAAATGGAATAACATCAAAAGTTGACCAGCTAGCATGTGCTAAAACTACAAACGCTAGCCGGTTAGCATGTGAGGTTGATGATACAAAGAACAGTTAAAGGGACACAACTACATGAACTTACACGAGACTTAAATTAACATTGGTTCATACACCGCGACATAAAAAGCATATAGACAGATCAATGGTTACATAAACGTTTAATAGGCCTGGTTAACCGTTTTAGACAAGGTTTAAACATTCGGTGTACGTTTTTGACAAGCAAATATAAACCCATTATTGTCCATTTACCAACAAGTTAAGAGCCAAGAATGATGCGCGTTTACTTACATAGTAAAGTAAAGAAAAATTATCAGATTGTGTGAAATAAAGTGATGTGGGTGAGGGGAATTAACTAGTTTATTCACCTATCTGTGTGATATTTATGCTTAGGTTGACGCGTTAGATAGAGAAACCAGTACCTTTTTCTTCTCCATATTGCGCACTTTCTTTTCAAGGACCACCAGCACCTGCTTCAGGGCCTCTGACTGGGTTCCTATCAGCTGGTTGCTGGCTGTGATTTGGTTCATTGATCCGGGAGCAGATCCCAAGTCTGGGCTTGCAGACTTCACAGTCCTGGTGCCATTTGTTGCCGAGGGCATCTGATCAAGGATACATTTTAATATTGGATTAGAACAGAAAAATGAATAAATAAAATGCTGAAAACAGCCGATTGAATCGCAGTGAGATGATCGTAAATTGAAGCGGAACATGATGCAAGTTGCTGAGATCGATGATGGTTTCATTTTTAATCATATCACTACCATCTACCAATCTCCTGGTCGACCAAATCTTTAAGTAGCGATACCAAGATATTAATCATACATGTTCAAAATGATAAAGTAATCAAGTGATTCTATTACATAATGAATTGATACAGACAAGACTTTGTCTGATAGTAGCAAATATTCAGCTGGACGCGACAGGGAAGTACTTTTATGAATAAAATCGTAACGAGTCTATTTATATTTTTAAATCCAAACTATTTTCTACAAAATTCTACATGTTTCAAAAACGCTGGAAGTAGACCGCAAAAATTCCAAAACACTGTCGTAGCGACCCATTGTCCACATTTCAGACTGAAACGGTGTCCGAATCGTCACGAGATCTAGACTGTATAATTTTAATGTCTGTAACATGGGTTCAGATATGCGCTCACCTTTATGCGCAAAATGTCCACAAGGGAGAAAAGTAATGTTCTGAAGGCAAATAAGTCGAAGCGTGGATTGTGTTGCTTTTACTTTATCTTCCAATTTACTGTGGGATCCGCCCCGCCGGCCTCACCGACAACTGAGAGCGAGTGAAAGACGAGGAAAAGGTTTATAATGAGGAAGGGCCCCGTTTAAAGGCGACCAGGATTATGCCTGTGCATTACTCACACGTACATGCAGGTTATTATTCTATTTACTTCTTGTCTGATGAATATTCAACTAAAATTGAGGATAACTAGTGAAACTCATAGGAAAGAGTGACTAAGCGTGCAGAAAATTGAATTATTTGATTCCGTTGCAAAGCAGGCATGCAATAACTTCCTCACTTGGATTTGTCACTGAGCGCGTGCGAAAACTAACAGGCTGGTTTTATATAAACACGAAGATAAAGGAAAGGGGATTGCAATTTTGAAATTTAGTATTTTGTTTTTGTGACTGTGTTTATTTTATTTCGTTGATAAGGCTTTCTTTTTTTCAATAGGATGCCAAATTACGATTATATCATGCTAAACATGCTTTGAACTTCCCCGATTCGGCGATTCTTAACTTTATTATTAATTTTATACATCATGTATTTAATTTTAGGCTAAATATAAGGCAACTCGTTTTTAAACGACCTAACAAATGCTTACACCATTACATCGTTACCTAATGTAGTTATTTAATGTAATTCAAACTATGATCCAACAGATGGCACTAGATAGATGGAAGTGAATGAATGCATTTAACTCGAACTTTCTTTCCATCCACCCCCTTCTTAAGAGAAATAATATAAATAAAAATGAAAAATAAATTAATAAAATTTTTTGTATTAATTAACATTAAAATGTATAAGCAAAAACGAAACGTATATGCAATAAATGATTTTAAAAATGCTAATTAGTGTTTAATTACTCACATTTTCTAATTGATTAGTTTTCTTTGGTACATTATGTAAGCATATTCATTTGTGCTAACTAAATGCTGTTCTCTCGCATATCTTTTCAAGCTTATGAAGCATTTATACCTTGCAAGAAGTATTCAGATTGCAAAAAAGTTGTTTGTATAAAAGTAAAGCTTCTTTTTGCTTTCTTCTTCTTAAACTCCTAAACTATTCAAAAACCATGTGAATCCAGCTGCATGAGGTTTTGTTTGGCAAATACAGGAAGCAGTTAACATGGTTGCTCTGCTCTTTGATAGCACTGTTCTATTGAAAGGGTGTTTTCGTTCAGGAATAATACTGATTAGAGAAAGATCTCATGGGAGAGTGAAGCTCTCTTTCGTTGAGTGACTCATTTCCGCTCTCTATTGTGTTTAGTAACAGCAGCAGCAGTGCTCAACTTAAACATTTCAAGTCCATTAATATA
Organism: Enteromius afrohamiltoni; assembly: GCA_034779775.1. Classification (NCBI taxonomy): domain Eukaryota; kingdom Metazoa; phylum Chordata; class Actinopteri; order Cypriniformes; family Cyprinidae; genus Enteromius; species Enteromius afrohamiltoni. The sequence continues at coordinate 9,052,408 of JAUYWG010000055.1, forward strand.
TCTATCAGCGTCACAAACAAATAGGTATCTACTTTGATCACTGGTCATGTGAAGTTTACAATCAACAAACTAATAGTGTTCGCTCAAGCTTTTCAAAAATGAACCAACAAAGATGAGATTAGGCAGGAAGCATAGCCTGGCTATTGCTGTTTCAGAGTATATGCTATCAGAGAGTCAACAACACATCCAGGCTCTCTCTTTACAGGAAATACGCCTCACTGTGATTACTCGGCCTGAGATGGATCTCTTCTCCAGTATGCTTAAGGCAGCCTGGGCCATAATTATAACAGGAGGAAGTGTTTCAGTTTTTATGTAGAGAAGGCATGTTCCATGACAAATGATCAGTCAATCCAATGGCATTTCCTACACCAACATGCTGCTTTGATGGCAGTGACAAATACAAGTAGTCCATTAGATTACATGCTATGAAACATACAGTTTGGTGAAAATTGGCTAACATGAAAAATAGAGATTAAAATGAATGCATTTTGTTAACTGTTTTTGGATATAAAAGTTACAGTGCCCCTATTATGCCTTTTCAAATATGATCTTTCTTGCAGTGTGTCATGTAGCTGTATGTGAACATGAACTATCTGCAAAGTTGAGATGCCGACAGTGCACGATAAATAAAGATATTGTCTATCAAAAAAAAAGAGTTCGCCTAAATGAGTTGTCAGCAATTTGAATCTTTCTCTGTTATGGATCCACGTCACTAAGTAACATATTTGCTTAATGTCCACCCACGTTCTACAGTACAATCTCCACCTGGATTACATCATGTGAAGAAGACGCTGTATCCTGTAAGAGTTAATTTGTGCCCTTCCGAAAGATGAATCAGTGTTTACGTGGACCGGCTTGCTCCTCTGAACTTCTACCTGTAAGTATGATTAACAATTGATGATTGTATTATCTAGCGATCGTTCAAAATACGTATTTGTGTATGTGATGTTGTGTAACAACCCTGTCTCGGTAACGGCTAACTTGCGTTTCTGTAGTTCTGTTGTTCAGCTGTGGGCCAAATGTAGTCTAAACATTGTGACTGATGCAGCTTGACTGTCTATCTCATTAGTTTAAGTAATGATAAACGATGTTTAACGCAGTGTTATGCATTATACAATGCTGATGTTCACAACTTAGAGCTGTGCCTGATTCGCTTTCAAAAACAAATTGCGAGCACTTTCCACGGTAGTCCATGTTAACTACAGTAGTTGCCATATTCTCTCAGAAAGCACCTCTAGTGATGTCAGAAAGTGTAGTTTTGGTACAAGCTCTGTGGAGCGCTGTAGCGGTAGACCAATCATAAAGGACTGCGCCATCTGACCAGTGAGGGCTCACGGGAAGGAGGAGTTTAGACAGACTGAGTCTTCGAACTGCTTCACACCAGTTGATTACGAATCATTTAGAAATGGGATAAAATTAAATCTATTTTTGGAGAACACATAAACTTGTTTTAAGAGACTCATAAAGCAATATTAGCAACCTTTAAAATGGCATAATAGGGGCACTTTAAGCTTCTGTTAAATTTATTTTAGTTCAATGCTTAAATGTATTTTAGCTTCTAAAGAAACTATAGTAGAATTCAGTTTTTCTGAAATGTATTACTTAGATAAAGAATAATAATAATAATAAAAAATACACTGCATTGTTAGAAAGGTAACATTTCTACCATACAGAGATGTTGCAAGCCATATTGATATGTTTACTACATCCCTAACCATTTATGAAGGAAACCCACCCCGAGTTAAGAAAGCTTTTCCTGCCAAGTAGATGAGTTGACAGTCAGTGGTTTCCGAGGCGCTGTCTCCAAAGCCCTTCTTCTATCAAGGGGGGGCATCTGGAGTTATCCAACCAATCAGAGTCCAGCAGGGTGATCAAGTGAAACGAGTAGGAAGTCAGCATGGCTTATACCACCCCCTGCCAAGGTTCATCTGTGCTCATTTCCTGTACATCCTTTGGGTTTGCTGTGTCCAATCCACAGGAAACGGTGGACGCCTTATGCATACAGTTTAACAGCTATTAAAAACTAACTGTCAGCGCAAACAAGTAAATGTTTTAGTTATGTTATCATTTGCATTCTCAGAAATCAGTTTTGTTAAGGACTGAACATGATAATTGTATATGCATATTAATAAGAACACACACAGACAAGCACAAAAAAGTCTCTTGTGCTCACCAAATTTGCAGTTTTTTATTTGCAGTGTGTGTGTGATTTTACACATTTTGCTAATTAATTGTAATAAAACTTTACATTTGTTAGAATGAAATTTAGTTTTTTAAAGTAATAAATCTGAAAATTATAGTTGAAGGGCGATCGTTGACCTCACATGGTTAAGGCCAGATTGGCAAAGGCAACATTTGGCTGAGATGATATTTGGGACCCATTGAGTGTCCCAGCAGTTTTGTGCAGGGTGTTTTATCTCCTGGCCCATGCTGCTGACACTACCCGAGCTCCTCTGGCAGGAGATAAGAGGAGTTTTCCCTAACGACATAGAGATGACTGTGAGGAGATAGATCAGCAGAAAATGTCTCAAAAGAGCCTTTTACTGTGCTGCAATTACAGATGAACGTGTTTTCATATGATTATGCCTCTAACAATATATAAACATTGTAAATTAGGGCACAGGTTTTTGATCTTCTAGATTACTATAATGCAGTAAGGCAGCTGTGCAGCCTCTGGCGGACCCAAGGAAATCTCCGGAGTATGTACGGGTTCTGGGGGTTCTGGCCCTGTGGTCTCACTGCCCTCGCAGGACTCGAGCATGTGCTGAGGCTGAGGTAC